>SJYX01010285.1:956954-990188 GCA_006410675.1 Oreotragus oreotragus
TCATGTATGGATGTGAAAGTTGGACTGTGAAGAAAGCTGAGCGCCGAAGAATCGATGCTTTTGAACTGTGGTGTTGGAGAAGACTCTTGAGAGTCCCTTGGACTGCAAGGAGATCCAACCAGTCCATTCTGAAGGAGATCAGCCCTGGGATTTCTTTGGAAGGAATGATGCTAAAGCTGAAACTCCAGTACTTTGGCCACCTCATGCGAAGAGTTGACTCATTGGAAAAGACTCTGATGCTGGGAGGGATTGGGGGCAGGAGGAGAAGGGGACGACCGAGGATGAGATGGCTGGATGGCATCTCAGACTCGATGGACGTGAGTCTGAGTGAACTCCGGGAGATGGTGATGGACAGGGAGGCCTGGCGTGCTGCGATCCATGGGGTCACAAAGAGTCGGACACGACTGAGTGACTGAACTGACTGACTTATATCAATGATACTTTAAAATTTTTTTTAATTATTTATTTGGCTGTGCTAGGTCTTCACTGTGGCATGCAGGATCTTTAGCTATGGCATGGAACTCAGTTGCACCATGTGGGATCTAGTTCCCTGACCAGGGATTGAACCCAGGTCCCCTGCTTTGGGAGCCAGGAGTCTTAGCCAGTGGACCACCAGAGAAGTCCCTTTATCTATATTTTATATTATCAGTTCTCTATATACAACTGAAGAAATTGGATTTTTTTTCCCTATGTAGATAATCCCCAACTCATTAACTTCAAATTTACAAATACCTGCCCTACTGTGGAGCTTCCTTGGTGGCTCAGAAAGTAAAGAATCTGCCTGCAACTTGGGAGACCTGGGTTCAGTCCCTAGTTTGGGAAGATCCCCTGGAGAAGGAAATAGCAACTCACCCCAGTATTCTTGCCTGGAGAATTCCATGGATAGAGGAGCCTGACAGGCTATAGTCCATGAGGTCCCAAAGAGTGGGACACGACTGAGCCACTCACACTCACTTTTTCACCTCTGTACACCAAGACTCATCAGAAGTCACTGGATCCTTCAGAGAGGCAAAGGAGGCGTGAGGCTATGAGTAATAGGAACAATTAGGCGAACTGATCTTTTTTTTAACTAGAGGAAATTTGCTACCAAATATCTTCTAAATATTTTTTAAAACTCCAGTCATCTCTCCCTAGGAAAATTAAGAAGTGTTAATCATAGATCTCATACACTTGACCACGAGCTTGATAGCTTTCTAATACCTGGCAGAGACACCAGGACTAAAGTCAGGATTTGAAACTCCGTGTCCAAGAGAAAAAGAAAGCCTCCCATCATCTTTTCCCTTCCTGCTCCTCCTCTTTTCTTTGTCTCTTCCTCTTTCCTCTCCTTTCTTCTCTTCCTCCTCTCTCTTGTACTTTACCACTCTTTCCCCCCAGGTCTCAAGACTAAGGCGGATTCTAGCAGAATTACTGTGAAGGTAGAGTTTTAATCATTGAACAGAATTTGGTGGGCCCCTTTTGGAATTTAGCCACCACTTACCACATTGCTGCCATGGGAAAGTATTTCCCAGTTGCAAAGCCAAAGAAAACAATTAGTGAATAAAAAGAAGGAACGCAAGCGTTTGTAAGAGGCAAACTGACTTGTCTTGTTTTCCAGGTGCGGACCTTGCATTCTACTTCCAAGTCCTTGGTCTTCCCAACTAAATAGTTATGCTTTATGTTTCCTCAAAATCAGGTAGGTCTTTCAGTAAATGCCTTGGAACTTTGCTCATATCTGCTTGCATATGGGGTACACTGTAGTTTCCCTTCTCTTTCTCGCTCTTGTCAGTGAATCTGACCTTACTGCCTTCTGGACTATTCTCTTTTAGCCAGATTCATTGTGCAGTTGAGTTGGCCCCAGTTTTTATTGCATGGTTCACTCTTGTCCTCCTTGGGTTCCCACTGCTGGATATCAGTCCTTGCCATGGCCTTCTTCTGGGGACACAACTCCAATTCCCTTGTCATGCCGTATGAATACTTTTATGCCTGCTCATTATCTCTTTAGTGCTTTCAAGTGTCATCTCTGTCCTCTAATATGCACCTTACTTTTTTTCTTAACATATATTAATTTTTAAGATATTTCACTTTTTCTTGCCATCTTTTCATTTTATGAAAGGGGTATACCTGACATAGGTTCTTTATCTCTTTGGTGGATAAAGTTAAAATTTCTCTCTCTGATAGTTTTTATTTGTACAAACAGACTCCATTGTACTCTTTCTCCTTCCTGGCTTCCTTCCCTCCCTTACTTTCTTATCTTTATCCTCTAGTCGTCTTTCCTGGTGTTAGGTCTACCCCACATAGTGGTCGCTATTGCCACATCATTTTTTAAAAATAAGGATTTATTTATTTATTTATTTATTTTTGGCCGTGTTGGGTCTTCCTTGCTGCACAGGCTTTTCTCTAGTTATGAAGAGTAGGGCTACTCTTCATTGCAGTACAAGGGCTCCTCATTTCAGTGGCTTCTCTTGTTATGGAGCACAGACTCTAGGGTCATCAGGCCACAGGCTACAGCAGCTTGTGGGCTCAGTAATTGCAGCTCCAGGGCTCTAGAGCTCAGGCTCAACTGTTGTGGCCCACAGACTTAAATGCTCTGCAGTATGTGGGCTCTCCCTTGATCAGGGATCGAACCTGTGTATCTTGCATTGACAGGTGGATTCTTGACCAGAGGCACCAGAGAAGCTCGCCCCTATCATTGAAAAGTGGATTTTTTAATTTGTTTATTGTGTCAGGTCTTAGTTGACTCACGCAAGATCTTCCATTGCGGCTCATGGACTCTCTAGTTGTGGCATGCAGGCTCAGTAGCTCAGTGGCATGTGGGATCTTAGTTCCCTGATGAGGGATCAGACCTTCTTCCCTGGCATCGCAAGGTGGATTCTTAACCACTGGGCCACCAGGGAAGTCTCTGTCCCTATCATTTTGAAGAAAACTTTCCATGCACGCACACGTGTTTTCCACCACAGTTTCAGTCCTCACTGGAGTCAGGACAGCACTAGCTCTTTCCTCCAGAATGACAGTTTCTAAGATGTTTGACTTCCACCTGAAACATCCTGCCAATCTGCCTTTGCTTGTGTTAATGTGCTACCCTAGAATGTCCTAGACTATCCGTAATGTCAAGCCTAGACAGGGATGATAATATCTTGAGCCACTGAAAGATCAGATAGGTGTTCGCATCTTTCTCTAGCTCCTCATGCCTCACTTCTGCAGGATATAGATGGGGACTTCTTCCACAGAACCCACGCTCATCAATAATTCTGAGGGCTCCTTTGACTTTTACACTGTAAAAAGATAGCCTCTTGGGGCTAACAAACAGGCTAACAGAGAGAAAATGAAAAAGGTCAAGGAATAGGGAAGTATGCAGTGGTTTTCTGGTTTGCTTAAGTGCCAAGATGCAGAAGGGCATGACTTTTGTTTTCCATATTAAGGGTGATTATGTGCTAGAGATGAGAAGTAGGGGAATAATGTGCATTCAGACTACAACAGCCAAGGGGCTTCCCTGGTGGCTCAATGGTAAAGAATCTGCCTGCCAATGCAAGAGACGTGGGTTTGATTTCTGGTCTGGGAAGATCCCACATGCCATGGAGCAACTCAGCCCACATGCCACAACCACTTGAGTCTGTGCTCTGCTGCTGCTGCTGCTGCTAAGTCACTTCAGTCGTGTCTGACTCTGTGCGACCCCATAGACGGCAGCCCACCAGGCTCCCCCATCCCTGGGATTCTCCAGGCAAGAATACTGGAGTGGGTTGCCATTTCCTTCTCCAAGAGTCTGTGCTCTAGAGCCTGGGAATCGCAACCTTTGATCCTATGCACCACAGCTACTGAAGCCCGTGTGCCCTAGAGCCAGTGCTACGCAACGAGAGAAGCCACAGCAACGAGAAGCCCACACACCATGACTAGGGAGTAACCTCCGCCCTCCCCGACTAGAGAAAGCCTACTCACAGTAATGAAGGCCCAGCACAATGATATACAAATAAATTTTAAAACTTACAGGAAAAAACATACGACTGCCAAGACGGTGAAGAGACAGAAGCCTAATTTCCCCTTCAGATCTCTTCTCTAGCAATAAACGGTCTTTTTATCTCTTTGTCTTTGATTCTCGGGTGTAGTTTATAATGGCCTTCATTTTCTGTTTAAATAACACTATGACTCAATAGTGTATTACCAAAGATGATTGCTGCTAAAGACTTTACCTTACTCTACACTCAAGTACGGTTAATGATATCCCAGTACGATACCTCGTGCTGTTAGGCCTTAGCTATGGTTATTTTATTCCTAATTAGCACATTAATTTAGGCTTTTATATTTCACGTGCACTTGTATGCCTTTAAAAAGTTCTTTTTCCCCTTTATTCAAAGTAAATGAGGCATTATGTGTTTGCATTGTATTTATTAAGCACACTTCATGTTCATTTCATACCCATTATGTATTGAGCACTTAGCAAATTGCCTGGCACATCCCTTGGTTGTTTTTTTTTTTTTTTCAGTTGCTTTATTGAGATACAATTCACATACCACACAATTCATCCATTTAAAGTGTATGATTCAGGGCTTCCCTGGTGGTCCAGTGAATCTGCCTTGCAATGCAGGGGATATAGGTTTGATCCCTAGTTGGGGAACTAAGAGCCCACATACTGCAGAGGAACTAAGCCCTAGCACCCCAACTAGAGAGTCCATGTGTCGCATGACATAATGAAGATCCATGTGCCACAACTAAGACTGTGCAGCTAAATAAGTATTTTAAAGAACAATAACTTTTAAAATATTTAAACAGTTGTACAATCATCACAACAAGCAATTTTAGAACAATTTATCACCCCAGAAAAGAAACCCTACAGCCCTTAGCTGTTAATTCCTAAGCTCCCTCCCCATCTTCCTTCCAACCTCAACCAACAAGTAATCTAGCTTTTGTCTCTATTGACTTGCCTATTTTGGACATTTTATATAAATAGAATCATAAAATATGTGGACTTTTGTGACTGATTTCTCTCACTTAGTATAATGTTTTCAAGGTTCATCCGTATTATAACACATACCAACAGTTCATTCTTTTTCATTGCCAGATAATACTCCATTGTAGGGATATACCACATTTTTTACATTCATTAGATGATGGACATTTGAGTTGCTTCTACTTTCTGGCTATTATGAATGATACTGCTACAAACATTCATAA
Organism: Oreotragus oreotragus; assembly: GCA_006410675.1. Lineage (NCBI taxonomy): Eukaryota > Metazoa > Chordata > Mammalia > Artiodactyla > Bovidae > Oreotragus > Oreotragus oreotragus. The sequence continues at coordinate 962,100 of SJYX01010285.1, forward strand.
AGTCTCCTTGTAGGTATATGTTTTCCTTCCTGCTGGAGTGGAATACTTATAAGTATACTTAGGAGTGGATTTGGGGAAGGCAATGGCACCCCACCCCAGAACTCTTGCCTGGAAAATCCAATGGACGGAGTAGCCTGGTGGGCTGCAGTCCATGGGGTCGCTAACAGTCGGACAGACTGAGCGACTTCACTTTCACTTTTCTCTTTCATGCATTGGAGAAGGAAATGGCAACCCACTCCAGTATTCTTGCCTGGAGAATCCCAGGGATGGGGGAGCCTGGTGGGCTGCCGTCTATGGGGTCACACAGAGTCGGACACGACTGAAGTGACTTAGCAGCAGCAGCAGGAGTGGATCTGCTAACTCATACAATAACTGTTTAACCTTTTGAGGAACCATTAGGTTGCTTTCCAAAGTGGCTGCATCATTTTACATCCTTCACTAGCGGTGTACGGAATGTTCCTATTTCTCCACATTTTCACCAATAGTTTTTATTTTCTGTCTTTTTGATTATAGCTAATCTAATAGATGTGTCATGGTATCTGACTGTGGTTTTGATTTGCATTTCCCTGATGGCTAATCATACTGCATATCTTTTCAAGTGCTTATTGGACATTTGTATATCTTTGGAGGAATACCTACTTAGATCCCTTGTGCCTGGCACATTTTAAGCACTCATTAAATTTTTCAAATAATTAAATGAATTATGAAATTTAATTGCCATCGAAACCAAGTAAAGTTGTTTTTTTTTTTTTTTGGCCACACTGTGCCTCATCTTAATCCTCCAATCAGGGATCAAACCTGTGTCCCCTGCATGTAAAGTATGGAGTCCTAACCATTAGACCACCAGGGGAGTCCAAACAAATTTTATTATTTCAATTTTGTAGATGAGAATTAGAAGGTGATATGATTTACCCAAGGCCACACTGAAGGCCAGCTGATTATTTATACCTTTGGATTCGGCCTCTCTGCTACTGGGGCCAAAATACTTTGGTCAAGGCCCTACCATATATCTGTGGAGAACATGGCCACTGTGAGTGTCAGCCTTTGAGAATGACTACTTTATATCTTCCCACCAAGTTCCATAAAAGCCTGCAAATCAGAATACCTATACTTGGTCTTGAATAAATCTGATTAGTACACTTCATTCTTGTGCAGTTAATTTGTTACCTGTCTTTGATTTGGTTCGTTTTTCCAGGGACATTCTAGGTGACAACAAAATGAGGTATTTGGGCCCGTTTCAGAGAGGACTCAAAGAGAACAACCGAGTCCCTTTACTTTCAACATTTTGTAGGAAGATCATTCCTAGAGATGTCAAAAGCTCATGTGGAAGGATATATTTATTTTCTGACCAAAGAGGAAAATTGTGGTTGTTGTTTACTCACTAAGCCGCATCCGACTCTTTGGGATCCCATGAATTGTAGCCGACCAGGTTCTTCTGTTCATGGGATTTCCCAGTCAAGAATGCTGGAGTGGGTTACCATTTCCTTCCTCAGGGGAGCTTCCCAACCCAGGGATTGAACTCGTGCCTCCTGCATTGGCAGGCAGATTATTTACCACTGAGCCACCAGGGAAGCCCCAAAAGGGAAATATTGGCATTCATATCAGTCTTTGTTTTAAAACAGCATGTGTTATGTCTAGTGCACAGCCCTGTAAAGGAAACGAGTACTCGTTTCAAGTTTGAGTTATCTTTGTAAAGCTCATTTCTTTGGGAGACCCCATCTAATGCCCCCCAACGGTGATGAGTCATTTCTATAATAGCTCACCCCTTCTCCTGTGTGTTGCTTCCTCTTCCTACTGAAGTTCCAGAAGGGTGATGGGTTTTTTCCCTGAGTTATGGCGTTTGTTGTAACCAGTGCGAAGTCCACTCAGTAGCAGCCCTGCTCTTGACCCCAGAAGTGGCACCAGAGTGTTGCATGTTTTCTGCCTTGCTGCCCGCCTACAGAGGCCGAGCAGCACAGATGTGGAACAGCCCTGGAAATCTGCCAGTGTAAACAAACAGAAGCTCTCATCATTGGCCCACACTGCACCACTGACTCAGGTGTTGAACTGCATCCAGGTCTGATTTTACTTCCTCAGGCCTTTCACTAAATATAACATGAGTGCAATTGACTTTTTATGTACCGAGATGCTCCTTTCTCACTATGTAGGCATGGATTCTTTTCATAGACCTGAGGTGTGTTATTACATATTTTTGTTTCTCTCAGATGAACTAAAGTTGCTTTCTTCGGCTGCCCTAGTGGCTCAGTGGTGAGGAGTCTGTCTGTCAATGCAGGAGACATGAGTTCAATCCCTGATCAGGGAGGGTCCCACACGCTGCGGAGCTACTAAGCCTGTGTGCCACAACTATTGAGCCTGTACTCTAGAGCCCAGGAGCCACAGCTACTGAAAGCCTACTTGCCCTAGGGAAACCACCACAATCAGAAGCCCATTCACTGCAATTAGAGAGTAGCCCCCGCTCACCACAACTAGAGAAAATCCTGTGCAGCAGTGAAGACCCAATACAGCCAAAAATAAATAAATAATAAAAATTTGAAGATTGCTTTCTTCAAAATAAAACTCAGTTTCTGGACCAAGTATCAGAAAAGCGGTTTAACATCAGCATGCATAGGACACTGAGGGTGGTAGTTTTCTAAAGGAAGATGTTAATGTGTTAAGTGCACTGTTCCAGGGGACAAAGTTAGATGATATTTTAGTTACTGATTCAGAGTCAGAATACTATGAACTATAGGATCACAAAACTGGGAATTCTTCAAACTGGCTAGTACCTCAGAGGCCACCTCATCTAGCCTCTCATTCAGTGAAACGATTGTCTCCATTGTGACAAAGGATGGCCACCCAGCACCCACTGAAATACTTCAGGTGATGGAGACTTCCCTTCTTACAGGTGGGTCTGCTCCTGAGATCCTCTGTTCTCAGATTTTTCTTTTTAAAGGTCTTTTATACCAACAATAATATTGTCAGAAAAGCAACTTGTACAGAAGATAAATCACTAAACTTCTCACTTTAAAATGTTCAATGGGTGGTGAAATGGTAAAATGCCAAGAACTAACTCCCAGACCAACCATGAGCTAATCATTCTACCACATTTGATCTCTGGAGTTTGGAGACACTGAAAGCACACCTTCTGAGCACTTGAGTTATAGAATGTGTGTGTTCTAGGTTCTCAGACTAGGGAATCTTAGATTAGTTTAGGCTGAAGTTTTTTAAAGTTGTGTTAGAATTAACAGTAACACAATTTATGTTATAGACTAGACACTGAATAGAAAATATTTTGAAATTGAGGTAAAAATGCCTAATTCTCTATAGTTTTGACTTAATTAGTCTTGCTTTGTTCTTTGACAATATTTTGGTTTATGTTTGCTTATTACAGAAATTTTACTTTGATTTTAGACAAATTTATGTACAAATTAGAGTGATAGATAACAGAATTTATCTTTCTCTTTATTTTTTCACTCTCAAAAGATTCTAGGAGAACTTCCCTGGTGGGGTACTGAATAAGAATCTGCCTGCTACTACAGGGGACATGGTTTCAATCCCTGGTTCCAGAAGATCCCCTGGGGGAGGAAATGGCAACCCACTCCATTATTCTTGCCTGAAGAATCCCATGGCCAGAGGAGCCTGGCAGGCTACAGTCCATAGTGTTGCAAACAGTCGGACACGACTGAAGGGGTTTAGCACACATGTACCCCTCAAGAACAGTGTCACATCATGCCTCTTCTCCACCTCCTTGTCTTCCTAAGCCAGTTTCTTTCACTCACAAAAAAAATGTTTTTATTTTACATGCTTTTAGCCATTGTGGCTCCCATTTGAATCACCTCCAAGATTTTCACATCTCACTTTACTCAGATAACTCCTATCAAAAAATGCATTCTTCTAAAAGCATGCCTAATGTTTTAATGGAAAAGTTGAAATGAAAATCAGCTGATGATATTAGGCTGAAGAGATGAACAACAGTGGCTCAAAGGCTAGGTGTGAATGAACAAGGATAACGGAAATGACGGCAGGTTTAGGCTTTGAGATGGAGTGTTAATGGCTCACTTGCCGTGGGGTCCCCGGTGTGAAGTGGAAATGTCCTCATGTCAGTAATAGGGCAGAAGGTCTCATTTAATTAAACAAATTTTAGCCTTCAGAGCAAAAGCCTAAAAAGAAATCACTTCTCTTTGCTGATAGCTTCTTCCTCTTTGCCCTGACTTGGATTAATAACCAGTTTGATCTTTGCTATAACATTTACACTTAAACACACAATTCTTGAAACTAATAGGGAAAGCGGGAAACTTCCTTCAACACATCCATACTGTGTGTTTAGCTAGTCATCTGAGGCTGTTTCCCAAGGCTGCAGGGAGCAGGTGTCAGTGGCGTGGACACCAATGACAGAAGGATGGAGGACTTTCTCTGTTCCCAAAAGCTATCACTAGGACCCAAACTGTCCTACAATATTGCAAGCACTGCTCAGAGACTTGAAAGAGTAGGGTGTGCATTTCACATGCCTTTTTATTTTTCAAAAATCAGTTCAAATATGAGATTTGTACATATTTAAGAGACTCGGTTGTTTAATTGATCACTGAGGGTTAAAAGAATTCTGGAGCCTCCAAACCCCTGTAGGGTCACAAACTTACTGGCTGTTGTGAGCAAATTTTTTTCAGCTCTCCAATGCTTCCATTGCCAATGGAAATAAGTCCAGAAGTGGCTTCTTTTCTGGGATGTAATTTGGATGAAACTTCCTAATTGGTGGCAGAATAAGTGAATTACACGTGCCTTAGTGCTGGCCATTTCCTCTGTCTGCAAAGCCTTTCAGCCCCACTACTTCCTATGGGTCAAGACCAAGCTCTTGACACTGCAACTTCATTTCCCCCCGTGGAAGTTATTAAATCCCTCTCCTGAAGTCTTACAGTACTTTGTCTCTACCTAATGTTTAAACTGTATGCCTTATTTCTCTAATTGAAAAAAAAATTTTTTTTTTTTTTGGCCACACTGTGCCTCATCTTAATCCTCCAATCAGGGATCAAACCTGTGTCCCCTGCATGTAAAGTATGGAGTCCTAACCATTAGACCACCAGGGGAGTCCAAACAAATTTTATTATTTCAATTTTGTAGATGAGAATTAGAAGGTGATATGATTTACCCAAGGCCACACTGAAGGCCAGCTGATTATTTATACCTTTGGATTCGGCCTCTCTGCTACTGGGGCCAAAATACTTTGGTCAAGGCCCTACCATATATCTGTGGAGAACATGGCCACTGTGAGTGTCAGCCTTTGAGAATGACTACTTTATATCTTCCCACCAAGTTCCATAAAAGCCTGCAAATCAGAATACCTATACTTGGTCTTGAATAAATCTGATTAGTACACTTCATTCTTGTGCAGTTAATTTGTTACCTGTCTTTGATTTGGTTCGTTTTTCCAGGGACATTCTAGGTGACAACAAAATGAGGTATTTGGGCCCGTTTCAGAGAGGACTCAAAGAGAACAACCGAGTCCCTTTACTTTCAACATTTTGTAGGAAGATCATTCCTAGAGATGTCAAAGCTCATGTGGAAGGATATATTTATTTTCTGACCAAAGAGGAAAATTGTGGTTGTTGTTTACTCACTAAGCCGCATCCGACTCTTTGGGATCCCATGAANTCCCTTTACTTTCAACATTTTGTAGGAAGATCATTCCTAGAGATGTCAAAAGCTCATGTGGAAGGATATATTTATTTTCTGACCAAAGAGGAAAATTGTGGTTGTTGTTTACTCACTAAGCCGCATCCGACTCTTTGGGATCCCATGAATTGTAGCCGACCAGGTTCTTCTGTTCATGGGATTTCCCAGTCAAGAATGCTGGAGTGGGTTACCATTTCCTTCCTCAGGGGAGCTTCCCAACCCAGGGATTGAACTCGTGCCTCCTGCATTGGCAGGCAGATTATTTACCACTGAGCCACCAGGGAAGCCCCAAAAGGGAAATATTGGCATTCATATCAGTCTTTGTTTTAAAACAGCATGTGTTATGTCTAGTGCACAGCCCTGTAAAGGAAACGAGTACTCGTTTCAAGTTTGAGTTATCTTTGTAAAGCTCATTTCTTTGGGAGACCCCATCTAATGCCCCCCAACGGTGATGAGTCATTTCTATAATAGCTCACCCCTTCTCCTGTGTGTTGCTTCCTCTTCCTACTGAAGTTCCAGAAGGGTGATGGGTTTTTTCCCTGAGTTATGGCGTTTGTTGTAACCAGTGCGAAGTCCACTCAGTAGCAGCCCTGCTCTTGACTCCAGAAGTGGCACCAGAGTGTTGCATGTTTTCTGCCTTGCTGCCCGCCTACAGAGGCCGAGCAGCACAGATGTGGAACAGCCCTGGAAATCTGCCAGTGTAAACAAACAGAAGCTCTCATCATTGGCCCACACTGCACCACTGACTCAGGTGTTGAACTGCATCCAGGTCTGATTTTACTTCCTCAGGCCTTTCACTAAATATAACATGAGTGCAATTGACTTTTTATGTACCGAGATGCTCCTTTCTCACTATGTAGGCATGGATTCTTTTCATAGACCTGAGGTGTGTTATTACATATTTTTGTTTCTCTCAGATGAACTAAAGTTGCTTTCTTCGGCTGCCCTAGTGGCTCAGTGGTGAGGAGTCTGTCTGTCAATGCAGGAGACATGAGTTCAATCCCTGATCAGGGAGGGTCCCACACGCTGCGGAGCTACTAAGCCTGTGTGCCACAACTATTGAGCCTGTACTCTAGAGCCCAGGAGCCACAGCTACTGAAAGCCTACTTGCCCTAGGGAAACCACCACAATCAGAAGCCCATTCACTGCAATTAGAGAGTAGCCCCCGCTCACCACAACTAGAGAAAATCCTGTGCAGCAGTGAAGACCCAATACAGCCAAAAATAAATAAATAATAAAAATTTGAAGATTGCTTTCTTCAAAATAAAACTCAGTTTCTGGACCAAGTATCAGAAAAGCGGTTTAACATCAGCATGCATAGGACACTGAGGGTGGTAGTTTTCTAAAGGAAGATGTTAATGTGTTAAGTGCACTGTTCCAGGGGACAAAGTTAGATGATATTTTAGTTACTGATTCAGAGTCAGAATACTATGAACTATAGGATCACAAAACTGGGAATTCTTCAAACTGGCTAGTACCTCAGAGGCCACCTCATCTAGCCTCTCATTCAGTGAAACGATTGTCTCCATTGTGACAAAGGATGGCCACCCAGCACCCACTGAAATACTTCAGGTGATGGAGACTTCCCTTCTTACAGGTGGGTCTGCTCCTGAGATCCTCTGTTCTCAGATTTTTCTTTTTAAAGGTCTTTTATACCAACAATAATATTGTCAGAAAAGCAACTTGTACAGAAGATAAATCACTAAACTTCTCACTTTAAAATGTTCAATGGGTGGTGAAATGGTAAAATGCCAAGAACTAACTCCCAGACCAACCATGAGCTAATCATTCTACCACATTTGATCTCTGGAGTTTGGAGACACTGAAAGCACACCTTCTGAGCACTTGAGTTACGGAATGTGTGTGTTCTAGGTTCTCAGACTAGGGAATCTTAGATTAGTTTAGGCTGAAGTTTTTTAAAGTTGTGTTAGAATTAACAGTAACACAATTTATGTTATAGACTAGACACTGAATAGAAAATATTTTGAAATTGAGGTAAAAATGCCTAATTCTCTATAGTTTTGACTTAATTAGTCTTGCTTTGTTCTTTGACAATATTTTGGTTTATGTTTGCTTATTACAGAAATTTTACTTTGATTTTAGACAAATTTATGTACAAATTAGAGTGATAGATAACAGAATTTATCTTTCTCTTTATTTTTTCACTCTCAAAAGATTCTAGGAGAACTTCCCTGGTGGGGTACTGAATAAGAATCTGCCTGCTACTACAGGGGACATGGTTTCAATCCCTGGTTCCAGAAGATCCCCTGGGGGAGGAAATGGCAACCCACTCCATTATTCTTGCCTGAAGAATCCCATGGCCAGAGGAGCCTGGCAGGCTACAGTCCATAGTGTTGCAAACAGTCGGACACGACTGAAGGGGTTTAGCACACATGTACCCCTCAAGAACAGTGTCACATCATGCCTCTTCTCCACCTCCTTGTCTTCCTAAGCCAGTTTCTTTCACTCACAAAAAAAATGTTTTTATTTTACATGCTTTTAGCCATTGTGGCTCCCATTTGAATCACCTCCAAGATTTTCACATCTCACTTTACTCAGATAACTCCTATCAAAAAATGCATTCTTCTAAAAGCATGCCTAATGTTTTAATGGAAAAGTTGAAATGAAAATCAGCTGATGATATTAGGCTGAAGAGATGAACAACAGTGGCTCAAAGGCTAGGTGTGAATGAACAAGGATAACGGAAATGACGGCAGGTTTAGGCTTTGAGATGGAGTGTTAATGGCTCACTTGCCGTGGGGTCCCCGGTGTGAAGTGGAAATGTCTTCATGTCAGTAATAGGGCAGAAGGTCTCATTTAATTAAACAAATTTTAGCCTTCAGAGCAAAAGCCTAAAAAGAAATCACTTCTCTTTGCTGATAGCTTCTTCCTCTTTGCCCTGACTTGGATTAATAACCAGTTTGATCTTTGCTATAACATTTACACTTAAACACACAATTCTTGAAACTAATAGGGAAAGCGGGAAACTTCCTTCAACACATCCATACTGTGTGTTTAGCTAGTCATCTGAGGCTGTTTCCCAAGGCTGCAGGGAGCAGGTGTCAGTGGCGTGGACACCAATGACAGAAGGATGGAGGACTTTCTCTGTTCCCAAAAGCTATCACTAGGACCCAAACTGTCCTACAATATTGCAAGCACTGCTCAGAGACTTGAAAGAGTAGGGTGTGCATTTCACATGCCTTTTTATTTTTCAAAAATCAGTTCAAATATGAGATTTGTACATATTTAAGAGACTCGGTTGTTTAATTGATCACTGAGGGTTAAAAGAATTCTGGAGCCTCCAAACCCCTGTAGGGTCACAAACTTACTGGCTGTTGTGAGCAAATTTTTTTCAGCTCTCCAATGCTTCCATTGCCAATGGAAATAAGTCCAGAAGTGGCTTCTTTTCTGGGATGTAATTTGGATTAAACTTCCTAATTGGTGGCAGAATAAGTGAATTACACGTGCCTTAGTGCTGGCCATTTCCTCTGTCTGCAAAGCCTTTCAGCCCCACCACTTCCTATGGGTCAAGACCAAGCTCTTGACACTGCAACTTCATTTCCCCCCGTGGAAGTTATTAAATCCCTCTCCTGAAGTCTTACAGTACTTTGTCTCTACCTAATGTTTAAACTGTATGCCTTATTTCTCTAATTGAAAAAAAAAAAAAAAAACTTTGAGAGAAGGTCTGTTTCATGCAGCTTCATGCCTCTCCTAATGCTGGACTTTCCTGGTGGTCTAGTGGTTGAGAATTTGCCTACCAATGCAGGGGACAAAGATTCAATCCCTTATTTGGAAAGATCCTACATGCCACAGGGCAGCTAAGCCTATGTGCCACAACTATTGAAGTCCACTTACCCTACAGCCCGTGGTCTGCAACAAGAGTAGCCATCACAGTAAGAAGCCTGCACATAGCAATGAAGACCCAAGCAGCCAAAAATAACTAAACAGAAAGACCTTTTTAAGTATTAAAAAAAACAAAAACTAGTGCTTTGCTTGGCATATAGTAGGTGCCTAGTAAATATGTACTGAATAAATGGTTGCTAAATTGAAAATTCTTAATATTAAGAGTGAGAGATGAATAGTCCTGGGTTTCTTTTTTCTTTTTATATCTAGCTGATACATAGAGGGGAATTCAAAGAAGCTTTCCCTTAAGTGTCTTTACTGGCCAGGGCTGCTGGTGGTTGTCATAGGAAAGCTATAAGCAATTCAGTTATTTGAGGTCATGTAGACACTCCAGTTGCAGCCATGAAATAAAAAGACGCTTACTCCTTGGAAAGAAAGTTATGACCAACCTAGATTACATATTCAAAAGCAGAGACATTACTTTACCAACAAATGCCTGTCTAGTCAAGGCTATGGATTTTCCAGTGGTCATGTATGGATGTGAAAGTTGGACTGTGAAGAAACCTGAGCGCCAAAGAATTGATGCTTTTGAACTGTGGTGTTGGAGGAGACTCTTGAGAGTCCCTTGGACTGCAAGGAGATCAACCAGTCCATTCTGAAGGAGATCAGCCCTGGGATTTCTTTGGAAGGAACGATGCTAAAGCTGAAACTCCAGTACTTTGGCCACCTCATGCGAAGAGTTGACTCATTGGAAAAGATTCTGATGCTGGGAGGGATTGGGGGCAGGAAGAGAAGAGGACGACAGAGGATGAGATGGCTGGATGGCATCACCGACTCGATGGACATGAGTTTGCATGAACTCTGGGAGTTGGTGATGGACAGGGAGGCCTGGCGTGCTGCAATTCATGGGGTCGCAAAGAGTCGGACACAACTGAGTGACTGAACTGAACTGAACTAAACTGAGACGTTCCAATATTCTTGTCTGGAGAATCCCATGGTCAGAGGAGCCTGGCAGGCTACAGTTCATGGGGTCACAAAGAGTTGGACACAGCTGAAGCAAATGAGAACATACGCATGCAGACAGCTTCCCATTCACCCTGAAAAACATAACTAATCCAAGGTGTAGTAGCTTGGATATGTAAGATCTGGGGGCTTCCCTGATGGCTCAAGCAGTAAAGACTCTGTCTTCAATGCAGGAGATGCAGAAAATTTGGGTTTGATCCCTGGATTGGGAAGATACCCTGGAGAAGGAAATGACAACCCACTCCAGTATTCTTGCTTAGAAAATCCCAGGGACAGAGGAGCTTGGCAGGCTATATAGCCCATTGGGATGCAAAAAGTTGGACACAACAGCATGAATGCACTTCACTGTAAGATCTGGAAGATGCTCATAACCCCTCTAAAGTAGGAAGCAGAAAAATAACATTATATATGTTCTGTTCTTTTGCACGATACCTTTTACCTGTTCCTTCTTGTTTTACTATTTTGTCAGTCTTTTAGGTAAGGCTAGTATTTTTACCCTAATTAGACAATGACACATTACGATGCACTAATTTGTTAACCTATGTTCACAAATCATTTAATTACCACTGCTGGCTTTGATGTGCTGTTATTATTCAGATATCAGAGTAATGATTCGACAGCCAACAGGAAGAAACTCATTATTTTCTGGGAGATGTTGTTGTTATTTTCAGTGTTTTTAAAACACTTTAATCAAAACTTAAAAAAAATACTTTAATCAAAAATTTTAAGAAATCTGACATTGTTCTTATAACTATAGTAAATAAACAGAGTATTAATTGCTGTAATGTGGACAATTATTCAGGGACCAAATAATAATAGCTCCTGAATTTCACAATGAATAGATTTCTCAAAAGAAAAAAAGATAAACTTTTTTTTTTCAAGGCCAATTCACAATCTCCCATGATGGGGTAATTTATAAAATGCAGCTTATAACATTGATCTGTGAAGCACTTTGTTGGCTGGGAATAAAAGCACCAGCCTCCTTCCTATTTGATGCTGCTGTATACTGCCCTCACACATTCTTCATCTTCTAGTCCTAATTTCATTTAGTAAACACCCCAAGTCACTCCCTCATCCTGGGAGCTCTGGGTACTTTAGGGTTCTTTCCTTGGCTCCTTGATGAGAAGGGGAACCAGGCTGCTAGGTGCAAACTCCCATCAGGTTTTACAGCTGCTTCTGCTGATAGTTTGTATCCAGAATCAATGATATCATTATGCATTTATGTGCAAACATCAAAATTACTCTAAACAATTACGTTCCTACCTTCCCTGTACTCCCCCAATAATAATATATCCAAAGGAAGAGGGATGTCTGTCTGATTATTAAGAGATATATATATGAGCCTTATGATAATAATATTGACTTCTTGTTGTTCAGTTTCTAAGTCATGTCCAGCTCTTTGTGACCCAATGAATTGCAGGAGGCCAGGCTTCCCCATCCTTCAATATCTCCCAGAGTTTGCTAAATTCATGTCCATTGAGTTGGTGATGCCATCCAAACAATCTTATCCTCTGTCACCCCCTTCTCCTCCTGCCCTCAATCTTTCCCAGCATCGGGGTCTTTTCCAATTGATTCATGTGGTTGCCATTTATCACATAGTGTATGGATGTTCAGATTGTTATTTATCTTTTAGATTCTTGTCATTTCTCTTCGAGGACACTGTGTATTTCTCCAGGGCTGAGACTGTGCCCTCTACCTCTTGGAATCTCTGTATTACCAAGAAACACATGTGCATAGCATAGTAGTAGACTTTCAAAGAGCTGTTTGTAGTTGGTAAGCAATAAAACTGATGGCTTCCCAGGTGGCGCTAGCGGTAAAGAATTTGTCTGCCCAATGCAGAAGACATGGGTTCAACCCCTGGGTTGAAAAGGTACCCTGGAGAAGGAAATGGCAACCCACTCCAATATTATTGCCCAGGAAGTTCCATGGACAGAGGAGCCTGGTGGACTATAGTCCGTGGGATCGCAGAGTCAGACACGACTGAGTACACACACAAACATACACACAGTGAATAAGTAATCTTTTCTCTTATAACTCAAGGTATGGGTAAAACTGTCTCTAGTGTCAAAACACTCTTTCCTGTTTTCCAACTTTTAGGTGGCACTGCATGCTTCCTTAGAGTGAAAACTCACTTTTCAGCTACAGAAAAAGACAACAAGTGAACACTAATCCAAAGAGTAGATGTGTAGACACCCCACGTCTCTTCTGTTAGGACTAAAGAAAAGCTGATCCGGTGGTGTTTTTGCATTTCTCTTTTATCTTCCATCAGACAGCAGGCAGCTTTGCCCATATTTAGGTTTCTGACAGCCTGCATCTTCATTTCCTCGAGAAGAGCCCATGAAATATTAGCAGATGAGTTTGAAGAGAAACATCTAACTCCTGAAGATTTTGATGGGAAGGTTCTCTAACACCCTGTCTGTCATCAGTGGCATCAGGATAACTTTAATAATACCAGCAGGATCATGGTGCTGTGATTTCAGCTGACAAAGGCACAGAGGCCAGGCTGTCCTACCCAGTACAAAACTGGGGCACCCCGGAGGTATGTGGAATGGCGTGGCTGAATTCCATCACTAATAAGGTACTGGTAATTCAGGAAAGTCTAAAAATTTCCTCTGTGGGAATAAGTGATCCCCTGAAACTGTTCTTGGAAACACCTTTAAGTGATGCTTTTTTAAAGATTGATGAGCCGCAGCTTACAGTAAGGGGACACTATCTTTCCTGTTTTTGTCACCTTGGTGCTTTAGTCACTAAGTTTCCATGTCTGATTCTCATGACCCCATGGACTGCAGCCCACCAGGCTCCTCTGTCCATAGTATTTACCAAGCAGGAATATTGGAGTGGGTTGCCATTCCCTTCTCCAAGGGATCTTCCTGACCCAAGGATCAGGGTCTCCTGTATTGCAAGGCAGATTCTTTACCGACACCAGGGAAGCTTTGGTCACCTTACCTGAGCTTTCGAGGAGGAGGCCGATGCTCATGGCTCTTGAGATGGCATCATCAGAGGAACCGAATAACCCGATCTGGCCCCTCTAGTGAGTCCATTTCTTCTCCATCAGCTCCTCGTCCCAGGATTCTAATTTGAGGGCAAAAGTGGTATCAAAACACATTTGACCAATCTCTTTCCTAGTAAGGGAATATTAAAACAACAGGTTTACCTGGCCCCTAAACACAATTAAAATTATTGCTTCAACTGATAAGATCTAGTTTTCCTCTTTTTCAGTAAAACACAAATTCCTTAGTTGAAACCAACTAAATGAATAGATACTGACTATTATTACATTTAGACAAAAAATTATTCTCAGTGTTATGAGGTCAGGAACAATCAGGATCCTTTATTTGTCTTATTTATTTATGTGGTGGGGCTTCGACATTCTCCTGATTACCTCTTTCAATGTCCTAAGCTGATTTGGGGCCCTTGCAGTTAGGTCTTATCTCTGAAATTGCTTATGTTTGGAAATTTTTCACAGATTAACTGAATTAGCTAGAGAATTTGCTTAATCTCTTGGTCTCAATTCAACTGAAAAATCTGCTTGCCACCAAAGAATTTCACTCTAATCTATAAATTCCTCTGACACTGTCAACAGGAAAAGTTACTTGTGGTTAGAGGGACTGAGATTCAGTCCACTCTGAATACTTAGAGAGGGGTGATGGTTAAAATGCATATTTCCAAGCCCCACCCTGGGTTTCTGAATCAGCATCCTAGTTTGAATTCTGCCAAAAGCTGGACCTTAGAAAAGGATTTGTCTAAGGTACCAGCAGTGTACTGGTAGGGGGTCTGGGGAAGGGAGACAGGTAAGGAAAATCAGTAAAAACTATATTAATGAAAGAGTTATCACAGTGGGCAAGTGGGACTCAACTCTAAGGAAACTTGAAAGGCTGCTAGGCACACGCTTCAGAATTCTTCCACCTATAAGCAAGGAAACTGGAGATTTATCCACCAGTTCCTCCCTATTCCTCGTTGATCAAAGGTGGCTCTTGGGAACATTCACCTCCTGCCACTTCTAGCCTGCCTTGTGGGTGCACACAGAACGCTTCTGAGACTGGAAGCTGTCAGTGTGTATGGAACTGGTCACAAAAGCTGCTGATAAAAGAGAGAATTTCAGCATCTCCTACAATCTGATTCTCTGGATGTGGGGCTTGGGAATCTGCATTTTAAACTGCAGATGATTCTAATATTCATAAAATTTGAGAATGGCTACTCTAAAAGGCACTTTGATCAGGTGACCCCCTTGCTCTACACTTTCAGAGAATCCAAAGTCTTTTAGTATTGGATGAAGAGTCCTCCCGAGTCCAGACTATTCCAACCTGTACAGTTACATTTTCTATTCCACATTTTCCTCCCCGAACTCTGGATCCAGCCATCAGATTGCTTGCAATGACCTGAAAACCAGGCTGTTTTACACTTCGGTGCTCATAATGTTTCAGCTGCGAGTAACAGAAAACTTGACCAACAGTGACTGAAACAAACAAGGATTTCATTTTCTTAACACAGCAGGAAGCCTGGAGATGGTCTGCTGCTGACACTGGCTCCACGACTCAGTAAAGTCAGGGCAGGAGTCTGATTCTTTCAGATCTGCCTTCGTGATTCCAAGAGGCTGCTGCAGCTCCAGGTGTCGTGTCTGTGTTCGAGTCAGGAAAGCACAGCACCACCAAGCAAGAGCTTTCCCAGAAGAATGAACCAAGTTCCCTTAATGTTTCATTGGCCAGAACTGTGCCATATGGCTACCCAAATTGGTGAGCAGATAAGTAAATATTGTTACCTTGAGTTCTATAGAGGAGGTGGAAAGGCAGATGAGGGTTGGAAAATTGGTAATGGGTTTAGCCTAGACCTTTCTCATCTTCTTTGCCTATGTATGTGTATTAGTTGCTCAGTAGTGTCTGATGCTATGCTACCCTATGAACTCTAGCCAGCCAGGCTCCTCTGTCCACAGAATTTTCCAGGCAAGAATACTGGAGTGGGTTGCCATTCCCTTCTCCAGGGGATTTTCTCATCCCAAGGATCAAATCCAGGTCTCCTGTATTGCAGGCAGACTCTACCATCTGAACCATCAGGGAAGTCCCTTGTTTGCTGCGGGATGGCTATTTAACTTTTAAGACTCATTTTTTCCCCACTAATATTTTATTTTGAAAATTTTCAAATTCTCAGACAAATTGAAAGCATTACCCACTACCTAAATTCTACAACTGACATTTTACAGTATTTGCGTTTTTTTAATTAAAAAAAAAATTTTGGCCACACCCTGAGGCATGTGACACCTTAGTTCCCCAAACAGGGATTGAACCCGTACACCTTGTATTGGGAGGCAGAGTCTTAACCAGGGATGTACCACCAGGGAAGTCCCTTGCTATGTTTTGTGAGTGCTTAGTCGCTCAGTCATATCTGACTCTTTGTGACCCCATGGAATGGAGGAATGGAGCCCGCCAGGTTGCTCTGTCCATGGGATTTCCCAGGCAAGAATTCTGGAGTGAGTTTTCATTTCCTTCTCCAGAGGACCTTCCCAATCCAGGGATCAAACTCCTGTCTCTTTTGTCTCCTGCATTGGCAGGCAGATTGTTTACCATTGATGTTTGCTCTAACACATTGCTATTCATCTTATATTTTGGATGCAATTCAAAGTAAGTTGCAGATATTAGTACGTGCTTGCTCAGTTACTTCAGTCATGTCGGACTCTTTGTGACTCCAGGGACTGTAGCCCACTAGGCTCCTTGATTCGTGGAAATCTCTAGGCAAGCATACTGAACTGGGTTGCCATGCCCTCCTTCACGGGATCTTCCCCACCCAGGGATCGAACTCCTGTCTCCTGTGTCTCCTGCATTGCAGGAGGATTCTTTACTGCTGAGCCATCAGGGAAGCCCAGATATCAGCACACCCCCCCACACACAAATTCATCATATATATCATTATCTAGAATTCAATATTTGCGTAGAGTTCTTTTTTAAGGTAAAATCTACAAGAAATGAAACCCACACATTCTGTGGACCACACAATGAATTTTGACAAATACATATAACTGTATAACCCAACCCCTAGTCAAGGAAAATACCACCCACCCCACTCAAAGGCAGTGTTCAGACTTTTTCATAGTGGATTAGTTTTGCTTGTTGTAGAACTTCATATAAATGGACTCAAATAGTATTTACTCTTAGGCGTAAAACCTGAGATACTTTGAGATGCTTAAAAACTGACTCCTTTGATTATATTTTGTGCATGTGCAGACCTGAATTAACAACCATAAAATTAACTTTTTATTTATCCATTCATCTTTCCCTTGTGATATGTGACTCTTCAAGGGCAAAGATCTTTCTGTTTGTATTCTTAGCACAGCTCCTGCAGATATTTAATAAATGTCTATTAATGAGCTAATGAAAGGGTGGATTAAACTTACTGGATCATAGTAGCTTAGTAAATTTTAGCTCATTTCCCTCTTTTTTGAATAGCCCTTATCCCATTTCATCAGTTAGCAATGTGGGCATCTGTTTTCCCCACTAGATATGCCCAACTCAGGCAGGGTTGTACCTTCATAGCCCTAGTGTTTATACAGTACTTGGCACATTATGTACATTGTTTTGAAGTACTTGGCACACAACAGTACGTTGTGACTATCTATTGTGTGTCTGGCCGCTTAATGATTCTCCTCTCTCATTAGCAAAAGGATCCAAGAGCCTTTGTGAGAATGGGAAGGCGAGGTGATGCTTTGTTTTCCATGGACCAGAGCTCCACAGTCTGTGGAGCTGTGCACAGCTATGTGAAGCATATGTGCTACGTGAGCATATGCACAGCTGGGTTATATGAAGCAGGCAGAGTGAGTCTTTGCCTAGCCTTGATCATGACCATCCACTTATTTGCAGGCTACAAACCCTGTGGTGATAATGCCTGCCAGGGTGTTAACTGATCGCTGAGATGGGGCAGGTAGGGGCTCCCAGTGTGGTTTGTATTTGAATTGGGGAATCTGGCTCTTTCCTACTCTGGGGAAGGGCATGCCCTGCTGTGCTTCCAGGCAATTTGCATTGCTCCTCAATGCAGGTCCCATTCCTGGATTGCCTGTTAAGAGAGGATACCACCACCACCCCTTGCCTCTGACTGCTGGCGGCCCACTTGGTATAGCTTCTTCATTCCATCCTCAGATTCTTCACTTCATGGAAAAAATAAATCCCAAAGTGAAATGCTTCTTAGGAAAAAGAGCTCTCACCAAAAGGAGATTGCATTTTCGGCACTATCTTGTGCTTTCCTCCAGCCCACATAAGTGAGCCAATGAAAGTTGTTCAGTTGTGTCCGACTCTTTGAGACTCCATGGACTATACAGTCCATGGAATTTTCCAGGCCAGAACACTGGAGTGGGTAGCCTTTCCCTTCTCCAGGGGATCTTCCCAACCCAGGGATTAAACCCAGGTCTCCCACCTTGCGGGCGGATTCTTTACCAATTGAGTCACCAGGGAAGCCCAAGAATACTGGAGTGGGTAGCCTATCCATTCTCCAGCGGATCTTCCCAACCCAGGGAAAAATTGGATTTGATTCTTGACTGGGAATCAAACTGGGGTCTCCTGCATTGGAGGCGGATTCTTTACCAACAAAGCTACCAGGGAAGCCCACATAAATAAGGGTAAAAGTAGCTGTTTTCTTCAGAGTGAGTGAGTGTTTGTTAGTCGCTCAGTTATGTCTGACTGTTTGTGACTCCCTGGACTGTAACCCTCCAGGCTCCAGGCGAGAATACTAGAGTGGGTAGCCATTCCCTTCTCCAGGGGCTCTTCCCAGCCCCAGGATCAAACCTGGGTCTCCTGCATTGCAGGCAGATTCTTTACTGTCTGAGCCACTAGGGAAGCCCAAACAGCCAAGCTATTTTCCTGACTGCTCCTTATTGAATTGGTTTCTTTCTCCCCAAGCCCTGTGCCTTCTTCTGTCATCCTCTTTTTATTACTCCGTTTGGAGCCAAGGTCTAGATTAGACCATTTGGAGCCAAGGCCTAGATGAGACCAGTGTAGCCTTATCTTTTTTTTTTTTTCCCAAAGAATTATAAGCTATATTGGAAACAGAGGGTTCCATAAAAGTAGAATGCTATGAGTGATTCACACTATGACATGCAGAATTATAACCTAAATTATCAGGCAGTGTGGCCTGGTCTTGTCTTATACCTGCAGGGATATATTAGCATATTGACACAAACCTGGGTCTTGCCTAAAAAAATGACCCTGCAGCCTGTGGTAATGACCTGAGCATCAGATCTGAGTCCCAGCCCGGACTTCGTGTTTTTTTTTTTTTTGCTTTTATCTGGCTGTTCCAGGTCTTAGTTGCAGCACATGGGATTTTTAGTTTCAGTGTGTGGGAGCTAGTTCTCAGACCAGGGATCAAAGCAAGATCCCCTGCATTGGGAGTGCAGGGTCTTAGTCACTGGACCACCAGGGAAGTCCCTCAGCCCTAACTTTGCCATTGACTCTATGTGTTACTTTGGGGTAAGTCACTTCCATGCTCAGGGCTTCAGTTTTCCCATTTAGGCTAAGCCCTAGATTCCATCTAAAATCACTGCCAGGTCTAAAATTGCATGAACTATGCAAGAGTCAGGTTCAATTTGAGATGTCAAATTTAGGTTCCACACAAAAAAGACCTCAGCTGGAAGATCAATAAGGTGTCCCAAGAAGTCATTTTTCAGCTGTGAGTCTTTCATTCATCATTATCTTCCCTATTCATCTCGTCTCTGGGGCCGGCCCTGGGCCGACAGACCTGTCCAGCTGCACAGCTCTTGTTCTTCTGGTTGGTCAGCAAACACTAGAGGAGGCAAACCCAGCTCCGTTTGTCCTGGCACAGAGCAGGACAGAAGTATTAATCAACCCAGAAGTGGCTACTGGCTACTGGCAGGAGATGAGAAGGCTTCGTCCAGGTTCACTGAGTGAGGAGAGCGGCCGTGGACTGAGGCGGTGTGGTCGGAAAGGTACAGAGTGTGAAGCCTTCGGTTGAGGGCAGCCGCCACAGTATGCTCTATGCAGGAACACAGCGACTGGAACACCTTGTCTGTGCTAATGAAGCATGGAGCACCATGTGTTTTGTGTTAATGGAGAAGGCTAACTAATGGATTAGCTTGGACAGCTTGTCTCCTCCCAGTGAACGAAGTGGTGACCCTAAAGGGAGGCCAGCACGTTACCCAGCTTTGGGAGGGGAAGCCAACAAGGACAGAAACGCAGAGGTCTCACTCATACAGTTTAGGGGAATAACCTCACTGGAAAGCTTACTGCCTTCTGTAGCTCAGACACAGAGCTGCTCACCTGTCACACACCATCCGTTTATTTCCAGACTTTGGTTCTTAATTAGAGGCAGTATTTTGGACACATATCATGCACCCCATTTCTGATAACAGCACATCTTCTCCACTATCTACAGCTTAAAGTGACTTTATAAGGAATATTTCAAAAGCTAGAGTGAAAGGGGAAAGTGGTTTTCAATGTGAAATGCAGTATAAGAAAGAACTGAAAGAGGAAGTCAAGCGTTAATCTTTATCCGAGCATCTCAACCATTTCTTTACCGCATGTTGTTATTAAGCGTGAATGTACCTAGTGGCTTACGGAAACCTGATAGAACAACATTTAGGTGATTAAACAGGGGTAAATCCAGAGGCATTTATGCCTTCTACAAAAGGACTTTTCACTTTACTAAAGATTGCCTTCAGGAGTTCTTAAAAAAAAAAAGAAAAAGCAGCTTCTCTGAGCACTTAAAATGCGATCTGATTTACACACTTCAGTTGATTCTATTCTAGCTTAACCTAACTTTAAACCTTCTTCCTAGAGACAGCAGAAATGCTATATTCTCTCTTTTCTCTCTCTCGCTTTCCCTTTCCCTCTCTCTACCCATCTGCGTCCCTTCTTTCCCTTCTCCCCCTTTCCAAGGAGCCACACCCTCACCTGGGTCTGGGTTTACTACAGAAACCTACAATCCCAGGACTGGAAGGGCTGGGAAATATAATCCATTACCAGATCTGACAAATGAAAAAATGGGGGTCCCCAAGAGATGAAATGACCTGAGATTATCAAACAAGTTAGTACTACTTCTACTCCACAACATGATCTCCTTATCAAAGTCCCTCACTTTATACCTGTCCATCCTAAACTGTCCCCAAACCCTCAGACTGGAATTGCCCCTGGTGAAAAAGCAAAACCCTAGCCCAGAGTCTTACTACATAACAGTGATCATTTATTTTCAACTTGATGAGAACTAGTTTACCAGCTCCTTTCCCAGTATGACAGCTCTCTAAAAGCAGTTTGGGGATGCTAAGTGGTAGAGGCTGGGAGCCAATGTCCTCATGACCGAGAACATGAAGTCAAGCTGGAAAAGCAAGCTGAAGTGGGAAGGGACTTCCCTGGTGGTCCAGTGGATAAGAATCCATTTTCCAATGCAGGGAACTCGGGTTATATCCCTGGTCAGGGAACTAAGATCCCACATGCCACTGCTCTCCTGAGCCCGCCTGGCACAACAAAGATCTCTCGTGCGGCAATTAAGACCTGATGCAGCCAGATAAATAAATATTTTAAAGAAGCTGGAGTGGGAAGCCTGAGAGCAGCTTGAATGCTTAGAAGAGAGGGTAACAGAAGAGGAAGGTGAGAGAAACTGCAAAGCAAAATTCACTCTACTTATCCTATTTTCAAATTCAAAGTAAAAACTGGCTTTCATTATTTTATTGTTATATTTTTTATTACATGTGCCTTAAAGCCTAAGTGTGCTTGAAAACCAGCTCTGAAATTGCTGTCTAGTTAATGGTCTCCATATCCTCATCTCCCACTCTCTTCAATCCATCACAATCTGGCTTCTGACTCCTAGTCCTGGTTCACATTGACCTCCGTGTTCCTAAACCCAACAGATATATTTTTCAATCCTTATATTACTTAACTTCTCAGCATCACTTGACTCATCACTTCCCTCATTCTTGAAAATCTCTGTTTAACTACCAATAAACCAGGTCTTTTGTGTTCCTCCTAACTTTCAGGCAACTCTTTCCTTTATAGACTCACCTTCTTCTCATTGGCCTTTAAATGTTGGAATAAACTCAGGCTCTTCCCAAGACCCTCT
Source organism: Oreotragus oreotragus (assembly GCA_006410675.1). Taxonomy (NCBI): domain Eukaryota; kingdom Metazoa; phylum Chordata; class Mammalia; order Artiodactyla; family Bovidae; genus Oreotragus; species Oreotragus oreotragus. The sequence continues at coordinate 983,661 of SJYX01010285.1, forward strand.
TTTTTTCTCACTTCAGAATCTCTGTCTGGGTTATCTTGTCTTGTCCACATCTATGGCTCTAATTATAACTTACATGAGAATCACTCACAAATTTGTATCCCTAACCCAGACCTCTATGTTTCACATCCACAAACCAACTCTTTTTGTCCCTGTTGTTGGATGTCGTAGGATCTCACACTTAACACATGTCAAACCACACTCATGATCTCCATCCCACAGACTGGACTTCTTATATTATTCTGCATGGTACAGCCATGTATTCATTTGCACAAATGTGAAAGGTTGGGGTCAGCTTTTACTTCTTCATGTTGCTGTTCAGTTGCTGTCATGCCTGACTGCAGCATGGCAGGCTTCCCTGTCCTCTACTCTTACTGAGTTTGCTCAAATTCATGTCCATTTAGTCCGTGATGCTATTTAACCATTCATCCTCTGCTGCTCCTTTCTCCTTTTGCCTTCATTTTTTCCCAGCATCAGGCTCTTTTTCACTGAGTCAACGCTTTGCATCAGGTGGCCAAATTATTGGAGCTTCAGCATCAGTCCTTCCAGTGAATACTCAGCATTGATTTCCTTTAGGATTGACTGATTTGATCTCCTTGCAGTCTCAAGAGTCTTCTCCAGCACTGCAATTTGAAGGCATCTATTCTTTGGTACTCAGCCTTCTTTATGGTGCTACATCCATATATGACTCCTGGAAAAACCATAGCTTTGATCATATGGACCTTTGTTGGCAAAGTGGTGTCTCCACTTTTTAATATGCTGTCTAGTTTTGTCATAGCTTTCCTTCCAAGGAGCAAGTGTTTTTTAATGTCAAGACTGCAGTCACCATCTGCAGTGATTTTGGAGCCCAAGAAAATAAAGTCTGTCACTGTTTCTACATTTTCCCCTTCTATTTGCCATGAAGTGATGGGACACGATGCCACGAACTTAGTTTTCTGAATTTTGAGTTTTAAGCCAGCCTTTTTACTCTCCTCTTTCACCCTCATTAAGAGGCTCTTTAGTTCCTCTTTACTTTCTACCATTAGTATGGTATCATCTGCCTATCTGAGGTTGTTGATATTTCTGCCAGCAGTCTTGATTCCAGTTTGTGCTTCATCCAGCTCAGCATGTCACATGAAGTGCTGTGCATAGAGGTTAAATAAGCAGAGTGACAATATACAGCCTTGGCATACTCCTTTCCTAATTTTGAACCAGTCTATTATTCCATGTCTGGTTCTAATCATTGCTTCTTGATCTGCATACATTTTTCTCAGGAGGAGGTCAGGTGGTCTGGTATTCCCATCTCTTGAAGAATTTTCCACATTTTGTTGTGATTCATACAAAGGATTTAGCATAGTCAATGAAGCAGTAGTAGATGTCTTTCTGGAATTCTTTTGCTTTCTCTATGATCCATGTTGGCAATTTGATCTCTGCTTCCTCTGCCTTTTCTAAATCCAGGTTGTACATCTGGAAGTTCTCAGTTTACTGCTCCATACTAATCTTCATATTCAATCTACCATTTAGTTCCAAAGTTTCCCTACTAAACATCTCTCAGATCCATCTTCTGTCTAAGTTCAATTCACAGTCCACCTTTCTTCTCTTGGACTTCTGCAATACTCATCTGACTATTCAACCCACGTCCATGTTGGCCTTCTTCAATGTGTTCTCTACATCGTATCTGGAATATTCTTTACAAACCACAGACCTAATTGTGCCTCCCTATCGTCATCCTTGAAGATCTTTTATGCTTCTCATAGAGTCATTAGAATAAAAATTTTAAACCTGTCACATAGAAGTAGGTCGCAAATTGTATTCTTCCATGCTCTGATATCCCATCACATTGACCTCCAGTGGTCATGCTGAGTTCTTTCCCATTACAGGGCATTTTCACATGCTTCTCTCTCTGCCTCCAAGATCAGTCTCTTCACTTTCCATTCACTTATCTTCTGTATCTTGAGATCATTTTACTTTCCTAGGAAAGCTGTCCTGGGCCTGAAAAGGCCAAATCCCCAAATTCGAGGTTCCCAGAGTAATATATTCTTCTTATAAAAACTTGGCATGTTTTTTAAACTTCGCATTTTTTTAATGAGGTTTTTTTTTTTTTCCCCCTCAGTAGTTGTAGTGTGCAGACTTAGTCGTCATGCAGCATGTAGGATTTTCCTGGACTAGGGATTGAACCCACATCCCCTGCAATGGAAGAGGGATTCTTAACCACTAGACCACCAGGGAAGTATCAGCCTTACATGTTTTTAAAACACATGGCTTGTACAATGTTTTGATGGACTATGTGGCTAAAAGGACTATTACATTCAATTCAAATTTCACATTGGTTGTTATGATTATTTGATTGTCTACTCACTGCACTAGACTATAAACATTAAGGGGTGGGAATGCATCTGTTTTTTCTTGTCATCATTGTCATCACCCCTGGCACTTAGTGCAGTGCCTGTCTCATAATAGACATACCATAAATATTTGAATATCTTATTCACTGTACCTTGGTCTTCTTGCCTGGACAGGGGAATGCTATCATGAACCCAACCTGGATCATAGGGTTTCAGGCAGAATCAAATGTTATAATTGAAAATGCTTTGACAAACTAAGGTGCTAATCCAAATGTTAATGTGAATTATTGACATCAGTGAAGCAAATGGGTACCTCACATTTATCATGGAAAGAATACATTAAAACCATTTTATCCCATCACCTAAATGAGGTAAAAATGGCTTATCATGTAGAGAAAGTCTGAGGACTTTTAGCCTCAAAACTGAAACAGATAATTACATACCTCAGATTTGGGCATTTCAGATAGCAGATGTGAAGGACAGTTTCTCAGTTGATATCTGAATCTACAAGACAGGAAACAGCTAGCTGAGTTTTAAGATTGTTCACTTGATGACATAGATATTCACTGGGAGTACAGAGCTTAAGTAAGTAAATTCTGTAGATCAATCGTAACTCGAGATTATATTCATTCTCCTGTCAATCTATAAGCAAATGTGACCTGCAAGGTTTATCTCTCCAACGGTATATTCACTTCATCTCTCTTTGTGCTTCCATGTTCTTAACTATAAAATGGGAATACTAAAACCTACATTGCCTGTCTCAAGGGCATTGGGAAAGGCTAAAATAGTTGTAAATCATACAACTCACTGTTAATTGCTCAGCCGTATCTCACTCTTTGAGATCTCATGGACTGTAGCCTGCCAGGCTCTTCTGTCCCTGTCCAAGCAAGAATATTGGTATAAGTAGCCATTCCCTTCTCCAGGAGATCTTCCCAACCCAGAGGTTGAACCCAGGGGTTGAACCCAGGTATCCTGTATTACAGGCAAATTTTTTAGCATTTGAGCCACTACGAAGCCCTCAATACATGTGCAGTTCATTCTTGTTAATAGTAGTGGTTGATATGATTATTATTAATATCCTACATGCAAGTCATACCTATAAGTAGCCACAATGATTAATTAGATTATGATGTGCATGGCCAGATACCTGCTATGGAATAAGACACATTTCTCAGATGATTCGGGTTGAGGGTGGGGGGGACAATTAGAAATCCAGAATGTTTCTAAATTTAGCATTTTGTTTTCCCCAAATGGCTCTTTTCTGTCTCTCCAAAGAATTCTGCTGTTCTTCTAAGAGGAGTGGATTTTTCTTGGTCAAAAATAAGTACAATAACTTGATAAAGGCAATGTAAGACTACAAACATAATGGCTGAATGCTCTGAGCATCATTTAAGCTGGTGATTCTGAGTGGGGCTCTAGCATTTTAGCCACACATTCCATTAAAACACTGAGCAAATCATGTGTTTTAATCACACATGCCAGATTTGGGGGAACTGGGCTCTCTTTAATTATGAAACAGTTTGCACATTTGTTGGGTGCACGTAAGGTGCTATTTTATAAACACACAATTATCAGAAAAAATTTTTAAAAAATAGCAGAGAGAGAGATGAATCTGGAGCACAAGAGGAGAGGAAACAAATTGTTTGAAGAGAAAGGCCTAGAAACCCTTTTGGCTGAATGTTGGTGGTTCAGAGTTTTGCACCTGTCAATGTCTTTTATGTGCTTCAGTATAAGATATTTCTTCAGGCTTATGGACAGCTCTGAAATTGCAAAATATGCATGGAAGCACAATTGTGGAAATGTAATCTCGTCTTCCTCTAGACCTGCGGGGACTATGAGCTATACTGGGGCTCCATGTGCCAGATTGATGAAGAAACCTGAGCTGTCGGTGAGAAAAGAGACTGTGTAGGAGGAGCCTGTACTCCAGGGCCAGAGTGTAGGAAGAGAATGAGAAGCTCACATTTTTAAGAAATTTAAACAACTGCTAATAAATATACTGTATTCAAGGATCCAAGATAATAATGAAGATAGGCAGCTGATCCAAACTCCCCAGGCAGCAGGACAGAGGGATGGCCACATCCTTTATTAAAAGGCAACCAGGGTGTTTAAGGTTAGGCATCAGGAAGAACTTACTGATGGCAAAGACTTTTTCAGTTCTGAAGACATCAGCACCACAGCATGAGGAATCTTAAACCATGGAATAGAATAACACTAGGCCAGTGTACTTGGGGTCTTCCCAGGTAGTACTAGTGGTAAAGAATCTGCCTGCCAATGCAGGAGACTTAAGAACCACGGGTTTGATCCCTGAATTGGGAAGATCCCCTGGAAGAGGGCATGACAACCTACTCCAGTATTCTTGCCTGGAGAATCCTATGGACTGAAAAGCCCAGGGGACTACCATCCATAGTGTCACAAAGAATTGGACACAACTAAAGTCAACTTAGCACCCATGCACACAGTGTGTTTGGAGACTGGGAGATAAAAAGCAGCTCAGGTGATTACCTCTGCTTGGAGAATTTGGATGAACTGGTGTCAGGGTATCTGGGTTTGAAACCAGATCCACCACTTATGAGCTGTGTGCTGTGTGCTTAATTGCTTCAGTCGCTTGTTGGCTTATAGATGGCCATCTGACTGTTTTTACATGGTCCCTTTATATGTGTCTTTGTCCTAATCTCTTTTGGTTATAAGGACACAAGGGCCCATCCTAATGGCTTTGTTTTCATGTAAATATCTCTTTAAAGACCCTTTGGAGGTATTGGGGGCTTAGGACTTCAACACATGAATGCAGGGGGGTGGGAGTCAGATTCAATTCAGCCCCTAACAGTGTACATATGTAAAAATTTATTAAGCTATAATCTCAAGATGCCTGCAATTTGTTGTTATCTATGTTATACTTTAAAACAAAAATATTTAAATAATGACAGCTGTGGGACTTCTCTGGTGGTCCAGTGGTTAAGACTCTGTGCTTCCACTGCAAGGGGCACAGGTTTGAGCCCTGGTTGGGGAACTAACATCCTGTATGCTCTGGTAGCCAAAAAAAAAAAAAAGAAAAAGAAAAGAAAACTTGACATCAATAACAGTAGAAAATCAACTTCCTTTGCTTGACCTCAAACCCCATTTTCTCTCACCCTTGTCTTAGACAAAACTTCCCTATCCTTCTCACTTCCCTAATTATCTCCGTGCGCTCACTCATCAGGGTCCTTGTCCTTGTTTCTCTGCCTCTATTCATTCCTTTCTTCCTCCCCATAGCTATTAAAATCCATCTTTCAGGGCTCAGCTCAAATTCCATCTCCTGCAAGCACATTTTTATTCACACACTCTTTTCTTTCCCCCATTCATTTCATAAGAGTCTGTGGAATGCGCTTGACAGCCCAGTGTTCTGGGGATGGACAATGAGAGATGTGTCCCCCCGGCCCTCAAGGAGCCTGCTGCTTGTGGGACAAAAGGAATATGCAGCCAGCAGGACAGCGGTTGGGGGGGTGGGGGTGGCAGCTGTCTCTTATACACATCTGGTGGGGGGGACAATTAGAAATCCAGAATGTTTCTAAATTTAGCATTTTGTTTTCCCCAAATGGCTCTTTTCTGTCTCTCCAAAGAATTCTGCTGTTCTTCTAAGAGGAGTGGATTTTTCTTGGTCAAAAATAAGTACAATAACTTGATAAAGGCAATGTAAGACTACAAACATAATGGCTGAATGCTCTGAGCATCATTTAAGCTGGTGATTCTGAGTGGGGCTCTAGCATTTTAGCCACACATTCCATTAAAACACTGAGCAAATCATGTGTTTTAATCACACATGCCAGATTTGGGGGAACTGGGCTCTCTTTAATTATGAAACAGTTTGCACATTTGTTGGGTGCACGTAAGGTGCTATTTTATAAACACACAATTATCAGAAAAAATTTTTAAAAAATAGCAGAGAGAGAGATGAATCTGGAGCACAAGAGGAGAGGAAACAAATTGTTTGAAGAGAAAGGCCTAGAAACCCTTTTGGCTGAATGTTGGTGGTTCAGAGTTTTGCACCTGTCAATGTCTTTTATGTGCTTCAGTATAAGATATTTCTTCAGGCTTATGGACAGCTCTGAAATTGCAAAATATGCATGGAAGCACAATTGTGGAAATGTAATCTCGTCTTCCTCTAGACCTGCGGGGACTATGAGCTATACTGGGGCTCCATGTGCCAGATTGATGAAGAAACCTGAGCTGT
>SJYX01010285.1:990486-1034144 GCA_006410675.1 Oreotragus oreotragus
AGTGGCGGGGGCAGGGGTGGGGCGGGCACAGAGTATCTTAGTCTGCTTAGGTTGTCGCAAAAAAATACCAGAGACAAGGCGACTTAAACAACAGACACTTAGTTCTCCTAGTTCTGGAGGCTGGGAAGTCCAAGGTCAAGGTGTTGGCAGATTTGCCTCTGGGCGAGAGCCTGGTTCTTTGGTTTCTGGTAGGAGCCTGCTTCCTGGCTTGCAGACAGCTGCCTTCTGGCTGGGTCCTCACACGGCAGAGAGAGCGCTCTGGTGGCTCTTCCTTTTCTCTTGCACGTTTATCTGGGCTGCCCTGGCTCTTCGTTGTTGCAGGGGCTTTCTCTAGGGGCACGCGGGGTTGCTCTCTAGTTGTGGGGCACGGGCTTTTTTCCACAGTGGTTTTCTTGTTGAGGCTTGCTGGTTCCAGGGCTCTGGCTCAGTAGTTGTGGCACACGGGCTCAGCTGCCTTGCAGCCTGTGGAATCTTCTTGGACCAGGAATTCAACCCGTGTCCCCTGCACTAGAAGGCAGAGTCTTAACCACTTGACCACCAAGGACGCCCTCTTCCTTTTCTTATAAAGGCACTGATCCCATCATGGGGGGAGCCTATCCCCGTGACCTCATTTAGACCTAATTACCTCCCAAGGATCCCACCTCCAAATACCATCACATTGGGGGCAGGGTGGTGGTTAGAGCTTCAACACATCAATTTTGGGAGGATACCAACATCTGGTCCATAGTTCAGGGCATAATGGGAATATAGAGGAGGGGCACCTATCTAAAATTTGAAGAACATTTCTTGCATTTTGTCAGTGACCACAAGGATGAGAAACAATTAGCCAGATGAAGGGATGGGAAAGGGCGGATGAATTATTCAGGTGTCTTTGAGATGAATGAAGGCATGGCCGACTAGGGAACAGCAGGCAGCGCAGTGTTTCTGGGGCACAAGGGTATGAGAAGGGGTGATGTGGAAAGAGGATGCTGAGGCTGAAGAGGAACCTCAGGAACAGCACAGGGGACTTTGTATTTTACTCTGCTGGCAGTGGTGCATCACTAAGGACAAAAGTTGGTCAATGCTGCTGTATAGAAATTTCTCTCTGGCAACAGGGGGGAGGATAAATTAGGAGCGTCTCTCAGAAAAATTTCCCTAAACTCTTTGCATCCTGATTTAGAATCCAATGCAATTTTTGCTTCCTGGACCCTACATTTCTCTCTTTCACCTGATGATAAGCTTATTCAGAGCAGGGACCCTGTTTTTCTAAGCGCACAGCTTAAGTTCTCTGCAAAAGTGCCAGAGGGATTCTCTTCTGATCTTTCTTTCATTGCTGTGGTCAGATGTCACTATAACACTTTTCTTAAGGCATGTTCTTTCCACAGGATTATTGTACTTATTGTATTGCACTTTCTTGGGCATGTCCAGAAAACGGTCTGACGTCAAATGCAAAGGTCACAGAGCTGTGGGCAGTGGCAGTGAGTGGAAAGCAGGGCTTCCCAGGCTTGAATGTGCACATGGACACTGCAGGAGCGTGCTTGTTAAGACGCAGGTTCTGACTGAGCAGGCCCAGTGGCGCCTGAGATTTTGCTTTTCTTACAAGCTCTCTGGTGATGCCATGGAGTAAATCCCCAGGGCATAACTTGAAAGACAAGAGTGTGGGAGGGAAAACTACAGGCTAAGAATATGATGGTCTGGGTTTGAGTTCTGCTCTGTCAGTAAGTGGATTATGAAAGACTGGGTCATCCATCTTGTCTGGGCCTCAAACATCAGCTTTAAATAAGGAGTTTGTCTGGTTTGATCTCTGAGGCTCTTTCTAGTTCTTAAAAATCAGCCTGTGATTTGGTAAGTTACATTTGGCAAAAAAAAAAACAAAACAAAACAAAATATTTTGAGAATCTTGAAGAAAAGAGGTATCTGAATGTAGTCCATTATAGTTATTAATGTTACTGAGAGAGGGATCATGGCTTGGGTTCCAGTGGATTAAAAAAATAATAATCCCTTAATCCTCCTAGCATAGTCACTCACTACTTGGCTGGGCACAACGTAGATTACTGCTTTGAATGCACTAGGCTAAAACGAAAATCTCAAGTGGGAATCCTGATGCATTTATACTCCACTTTCGGCCATGCTGTCCAGGATGCATGTTTAAATAACTTTTCAACTTCAAAACAAGCCTCCACTTACTTTAAAATAAAATTTCAAGGATTTATATGCAAAGCCCAAATTCACCACGGTAGCCAGGAAAGAACAGGTGCAACTGAGTGTGGATTTTTGAATTTAAAATACCTCTAACTTGGGATTTGGTTGATGTGATCCCTGAAGGTCTCAGCACTGCTACTGTACTGGGGTGAAAAGGGTGGATGATGAAGAAGAATATAATTCCATTTGTTACCAAGAGCTATTCACAACAGCTTTTTGGAGCCACCATGCTGAAGGCCAATGAAGAGGTTAACCATTTCTTTCCTTTTTTTTTTTCTTTTTTCCAATACCTACTATTCACAGCAGTGGCAGGGAAATCACAAAACAGCATCACAAGAAGATAAAGGTAATAGTTGCTCTCAAATGCAATCCTTCTCTTCAGAATTAACAAGCTGCCAAGCCGAAGAGCAGTCAAGGAACCTCCTTAGGACTGGTTGGTTTCACTTAATTCTGGCAAGACTGATTGAAGGAAGGTAAGAAAATGCAACCCGAGGGGCAGAGGTGCCAGGTGTGGGAGTGTGCACGCGTGTACTGTGAAGGGGCAGGCAGAAGTGGGGGAAGGACAGGACAGAAGCCTGTGAGAAAGTTGGCTCCAAAAATGTACCAGCCAGCCTCAAACCATTACTCAGCTCAGAAATAAACACCCTCAATTCAAATCCAGATTTTAAAATGTTGGTCTTTTTTAAGGGTAAGTGTGAATGAGTCTGTCCAATCATATAGGGTCTGGGCCCCTTAGAGCTGTGGACCATCATTATACCTCCCTGAATCTCAGTATCTTCATTCACAAAACCACTGACCATTCCAGGAGCAAACTGAATATCCTGCTAGTGAATGTGCCTGGTGCATGAGTGTCTAGAGCATACCCATCCATTCATTTTTCATTTGTTTCTCCTCAGTCAGCAAAGCAGAAGCACTGGCCACTTGCCAGTCTCCAGAAAGCTTTGCTCTTTGTCTGTCTTTATAGACATTCTGCACACCAAGTCACAGGAATATTAGATGGAATAAAACTGCAGACAGTTGCCCTGAGGAAGGAATTCTATTGGGAGCGCGGTTCTACTTGCCAGTTTAGGTGGATACCCCACCCGCCCTGCTTAGCCTGAACAGGCTCAGAAGGGAGTGTTTTGTTGTGATCCCCATGAACTAAAGAGAGGCCCCAGCATGCAAAGCTCAGTACCCCCTCCCCAGGGCCACTACTTCAAAGATATCAAAGTAGCTAAGGGCAGGCACAGGTTCAGACCCTGCCTCACCACTTGCTGTCTACATGAACTCACAACCATAGCATAGCCAAAATCTATGCACCAGGCTCTACTACATGTCCACTCTATGTTGGATGCAGGTGATACACTGGTGAAAAAAACAAACAAACAGGGTTTATTCCCTTACAGAGCTCATGGTCAAGTGGGAAACTGCTTAACTGCTCTGGCCTCAGTTTTCTCATTTGCAAAATGGAGATAATAATAGTATCTAGCTCATAGGTTTGCTGTAAGAGATAAATAAGGTGACAGCTAAGGACCCAAGAACACTGTCTCTCACACAGTAGATATTACAGTTTGACTTGATTGAAGGCCAAAGGAGAAGGGAGTGGCAGAGCATGAGATGGTTAGATAGCAACACGGACTCAGTGTGCATGAATCTGAGGAAACTCTGGAAGATAGTGACAGACAGGGGAGCCTGGCATGCTAGAGTCCACAGGGCTGCAAAGAGTCAGACGGGACTTAGCAACTGAACAACAACAACATAATAACTGGGTACTTAGTACATACAGCTCTGAACACAGGTTTGAGTTTCTTTTCCTGGCACTAGAGGGTCACAGACCAGTATCTAACAATTAGAACTGCTTTATTAAAACAAACAAACAAACAAACAAAAAAAACACCACCCAAACCGTATATATGTAAATATGTTCAGGGGTATTTAAAGAAATGTGGGAAAAATGGCAAACTCAACATGGTGGCATTGAAACGTTAGATGGACTAAAGGGAAAGGAAAAGGGAGAGGTTATTAAATGCCTTTGAATTGTTTGATTTGCTTGAACGATGCATTACTTTTTGAGTAAAAAAAATCAGTAGAGGTTTAAAGGGCAAACAAATTTTAATGTAAAAACATGCTGACCCATGCCATCATGGGAATTGATCAGTCTATTGGATGAGATTTTTCTCCTCCTAGGAATGCAGACTGGAGAAGGAAATGGCAGCTCATTCCAGTATTCTTGCCTGGGAAATCCCATGCAAAGAGGAGCCTGGCAGACTCCAGTCCATGGGGTCACAAAGAGCTGGACGTGACTGACCAACTAACTCTAATGCTAGGAATGTGGCCAAGTTTACCAAAAGCAGCCTGTCCTTAATGATGCTCTCCATACCCTGTCCTTGGCCACAGGTAGGCCCTCTGAACCCTCTGAACCCAGTGTAAAGGGCTAATGTTGCTGTTAGGCTGTTTCTTTCTGCAATCTTCTGCCAGGCCAGAGCTAGCTGAGTGAACACTAATCATTATCATCTCTGACAACCCGTGAAAATTAAGGAAAAAAACTGAAAATTTTCAATTTTCATGTGCAAGTTATATCGGGTATCTTAATATTAAAGCCATGATGAAACCACAGAGCACTGTAGCATACTGCTGTTCATCAGAGGCAATTATTAGTAATCCCAGTTTCCATAGTACTTATTTGTGCCCATAAAAATGTAGTACAAACTGACCTGCCTGGTCTTCTGAACTCCAGATTGCTCTTTGGCCTGAATATCTTAATTTGTCCCAGTCCCCAGACCAAACAAGACAAGTGACAAAGAGTTGTTTGCTTCCCTTAGTAGAGTAACAGGGTGTCCCAGAATGGTTTTCCTTGTGGGCAGCTGGCCGTGAGCAGGCTGCCAGAGCTCTTGGCCCGAGGGGAAGGCTGAGGTCACAGTTTGGAGTAGGGCTCAGGCGGTGGGCCAGGCTTCCACAGGAGCACCTGGAAGATCTTCTGAGAGCTCCAGGGGGGTCACAACTGGGAGGGGAAATGCCCACTGGGTCAGAGGTCTGACAATTATGTGGGTGGGGATTTGGCACTAGATACATTTGGGATTATCTGCTGAAGTACCTCAAATTGGTAAACCTGGAAAGCATTTGGGTTTACAATAAGAAATGTGGGTCTTTCCCCCTTTTTTGGGTAGTTCCTAACAATTATTAAGTTCTGGAGCAGAAGTAGGAACTGTACCTTTTAGACCTAATATTTCCACTTTGCCCACCCAGGAGTGGGGTTCCTATACTTGGGGGTCTGCTAGAGATTTTTTTTCTCCCCTCTTTGCCCTTCAGTCATAGCTCAGACAGTTCAGTTCAGTCATTCAGTCGTGTCCAACTATTTGAGACCCTGTGGACTGCAGCATGCCAGGCCTCCCTGTCCATCACCAACTCCTGGAGCTTGCTCAAACTCATGTCCATAAAGTCGGTGATGCCATCAAACCATCTCATCCCGTCATCCCCTTCTCCTCCTGCCTTCAATCTTTCCCAGAATCAGGGTCTTTTCCAATGAGTCAGTTCTTCACATCAGGTGGTCCCCTTTTTTACTTAGAGGGTGACAGTTGGACTATAAAGAAGGCTGAGCACTGAAGAATTGATGTTTTCAAACTGTGGTGCTGGAGAAGACTCTTGAGAGTTCCTTGGATTACAAGGAGATCAAACCATTCAATCCTAAAGGAAATCAACACTGGAAGGACTGATGGCTGATGCTGAAGTTCCAATACTTTGGTTACCTGATGTGAAGAGCCGACTCATTGGAAAAGACCCTGATACTAGAAAAGGTTGAAGGCAGGAGAAGGGTATGATAGAGGATGAAATGACTGGATGGCATCACCAACTCAGTGGACATGAGTTTGAGCAAACCTAGGGAGACGGTGAGGAACTGGGAAGCCTGGTGTGCTGCAGTACATGGAGTCACAAAGAGTTGGACCTGACTTGGCAACTGAACAACAATAAAACCTTCCTCTGGCCCTGGCCAACTTTGTCCTTCTTCAAGTGACAAGGTCTCTTTTACCTTCCAGCTTCCTTTAGACCTGAGCATGGCTAATTCTATTCCTCCTCTCTTCCCTATTCCCTGCCTCAACTTCCAGCACACAGGACTGGGAGAAGGACCTGGGGCCATTCCATGGCTTGCTATGCTTCATCCCCATTTATATTCTGACTACCCCACAGCCAATCACCTACTCCCAGGGACCAGGATGAGGAAGAAGTTGGAGCTCATGCACTGTAGGAGACCCCTTCAGCTTGCTAGGGTTTGGCTTGATCCTTTATGCTCTGAAGTATTTACAATTCCCCAGAATTTAGACGATTTTAAAAATGAACACAAGGCGTGCAAACTAAGCCCTGTTTTTCATACTACAACACTCACGTTCTCATCGCCACCAGGGCGGGTGAGGGAAAGCACAGTGGTGCAGCTTTTCTGCAAAGCCTCAGAAACGTTCATGCCCTCTCTGAGATGACTCTCCCCGGCTATGTGACCATGGTTCCCTTCTGCCAGTGTCACTCACCGTGGGCCACTGGCCAGTGGCTACTCAGGTGGCATGGTAGCCTCTGTAGCCTTCAAGAGTCCCAAGACTTTCTTGGTGGACCAGGAGTTAAGAATCCACCTGCTAATGCAGGGGACGTGAGTTCAGTCCCTGGTCTGGGAAGATTACACATGCTGCAGGCAACTAAGCCTGTGGGCCGCCACAACTACTGAGCCTGTGGTCCAGAGCCTGCTGATCACAGCCACTGATGCCCACACCTAGAGTCCGTGCTCTGCAACGAGAGAAGCCACTGCACAGCAAAGCCTGTGCACTGCAACTAGAGAGTAGCCCCCGCTTGCTGCAACCAGAGAAACCAGCGCACAGCAACGCAGACCCAGTGCAGCCAAAAACACCCACATAAATTTAGAAAGATAATAGAGTCCCAGGGGCCTTCTCGGAGAAGGCAACGGCACCCCACTCCAGTACTCTTGCCTGGAAAATCCCATGGATGGAGGAGCCCGGTAGGCTGCAGTCCATGGGGTCGCTGAGGGTCGGACACGACTGAGCGACTTCACTTTCACGCATTGGAGAAGGAAATGGCAACCCACTCCAGTGTTCTTCCCTGGAGAATCCCAGGGATGGGGGACCCTGGTGGGCTGACGTCTATGGGGTCGCGCAGAGTCGGACACGACTGAAGCGACTTAGCAGCAGGGGCCTTCTAACTTGCCCTTTCTCTACGTCTTAGGAGTTACTCATGGCAGGAGAGGAATAGGCTATACCAAGACCTTGCTCTCACATGCCAGTTGAGTGAGAATATTGAATTTGCCTGCTATGGGCTCTGAGCTCAAGCAACCTCACTCTAGCCATAATCAGCCTGGCCTGAATACCAAAAAGCAGTTTTATAATGTCAGTGATTTATTACCTCCTTTTTCTGTATCAGATCATTCCCAAATGGTTCTTGATGTTTATCTATATCCTTCCTTTGTCCTTTATCTCATCAACTGGGGAAAGGTGAAGTGTTTGTAGTCAACATGCACAGGTACTTTGGGCTGAATGTGAGGTTAAACATGTCAGATTTGAAGGTTTGGGGGTTTTGACTCCTGCACGTGAATGTTAAGGTCATTCCTCACTATCTGGTCTCTCCAGACCAGTGATTCTGATTGTTTGGGGACCATACTTTGAGAATGATTGAGTGGTCTAGACCAACTTTCTACCACATGGGACCAAATGTAAGTAACTTTTGTTGAATGCTCTATCTTGTGGTCAAATTCAAAAGGCTAATTGCCTTGTTATATATTTAATTATGGTTAGGCTGATCAGTAAGTGTGACTGGCATTGTTAGATTTGAACAGGTCTATTTGGGGATGTTTAGATCATCTCATACCGAGGACCTCAGTCAACTCTTACAAACTATTTAGTTTCATGACTGTCTTACACTAGAGACTATACTTAAGAAGCACACCTTTCACGTGACAAACCTAGAAATCATAATGTAATTACTATGCTGATGCCAGGCAGAATTGTGATAACAGACCCAAGCCTGGGACTTTAATCTTATAAAGTCTAATACATTCTGAAATATTTTGACTTGGTAATTGAATCTCTGTAAAAAATCTATCTCATGTAAAAAACTTAAAATACAAAAATGCTAATGCACCAGATATTCACCATGGCATTACTTAAAATGGTGAAAAATTAGAAGCAAACAAAACTAAATCATAGACAATAGAGGTAAAACTGGGTGTAGCATGTATTGAAAATATGTGTTATTTTCCCATTCTTTCTCTAAATCTAAAACTATTCTAAAATAAAGTGTTTTTTTTTTTTATGGCTGAGTCCCTTTGCTGTCCATCTGACACTATCACAACATTATTAAATGGCTATACTCCAATATAAAATAAAAGTTTTTTTTTTTTTAAGTTTAAAAAATTGTGGTATATTCAACATGATGGACTGGTTGTGCAATAATTAGAAATGAAGGGGTTCCCTGGTTGCCTAGTGGTTAGGGTTCCCAGCTNCCTTTGCTGTCCATCTGACACTATCACAACATTATTAAATGGCTATACTCCAATATAAAATAAAAGTTTTTTTTTTTTAAGTTTAAAAAATTGTGGTATATTCAACATGATGGACTGGTTGTGCAATAATTAGAAATGAAGGGGTTCCCTGGTTGCCTAGTGGTTAGGGTTCCCAGCTTTCACTGCTATGGCCTGGTTTTCAACCTCTGGTCAAGGAACTGAGATCCTACAAACCCCATGAGTGAGTAAGTAAAAGTCGCTCAGTTGTGTCCGACTCTTTGCGACCCCATGGACCACACAGACCATGGAATTCTGCAGGCCAGGATACTGGAGTGAGTAGCCTTTGCCTTCTCCAGGGGATCTTCCCAACCCAGGGATCAAACCCAGGTCTCCCACATTGCAGGCAGATTCTTTACCAGCTGAGCCATGAGGGAAGCTCACATGACCCATGGTGCAGCCAAAAAAAGAAATAATTAGAAATGATATTTATGAAGAGTTTGTAATAATATAGGGAATTATTAAATTTAAAAAAGAGGCATATAAAGCTATGCAGCTTTTCAAAGTATAATTTGGAGTTAACGTTCCAGATGGAAAGTGTGAGGAGGTCTTTGGAGGAGGGAGCAGAGCTATATGTTGTTATTGTTGAATCACTAAGTCGTGTCTCAAT
The DNA here is from genome assembly GCA_006410675.1 of Oreotragus oreotragus. Taxonomy (NCBI): domain Eukaryota; kingdom Metazoa; phylum Chordata; class Mammalia; order Artiodactyla; family Bovidae; genus Oreotragus; species Oreotragus oreotragus. Next base: position 999,810 of record SJYX01010285.1, read on the forward strand.
TTTTGCGACCCCATGGACCCAGCCCACCAGACTCCTCTGTCCATGGAATTTCCCAGGCAAGAATCCAGGAGTGTGTTGCCATTTCCTTCTTCAGGGAATCTTCCTGAACATTTTTATATCTCACTGAAGTTAATCTGAAGTAGATTCTTATAAGTTAAGATGTATATAGTAAGTCATTGAGAAACTATTAAGTCCTAAAACCGTACATAGTGAAAGAATCACTAGAAGGAGTTTAAATGTTCCACTCAGTTCAGTTCAGTTCAGTCGCTCAGTCATGTCCAACTCTTTGTGACCCCGTGAATTGCAGCATGCCAGGCCTCCCTGTCACTTTAGAATGGACTGGTTGGATCTCCTTGCAGTCCATGGGACTCTCAAGAGTCTTCTCCAACACCACATGTTCCACTAGAAAATAGTTAACTGATGCAAAAGAAAAGAGTAAAAGAGGACAGAAGAGTGAAAATTATATGAGACATATAATAGGAAAATGTAAAATGGCATATGTAAATTCAACTATATCGATAATAACATTAAATGTGAACTGATTAAATAACTATATTAAGAGGCAGAGATTAACATACTGGATAAAAAACGAGGTCCAACTATATTCTGTCTACAGAACGCATACTTTAGATTCAAAGATACAAATATTTTGAAAGTAAAAGGATTGGGAAAATGTGTATCATGCAAATAGCAACTATAAGAAAGCTGGAGCGGCTATACTATTATCAGATACTATAGTCTTTAAAACAAAAATGTTGCTAGAGATAAGGAGGGAAACTTTATAATGATAAAAGGGTCAATTCATCAGGAAGATTTAACAATTACAAACATAAATGCATCGAAAATCATAGGCAGTCCAGTGGTTAGGACTCCACGCTTCCCACTGACTGCCGAGGGTACAGGATCGATTCCTGACTGGGGAACTCAAATCCTGCAAGCTGTGGGGTGCAGCCAAAACATAAATAAAAATAAATAAATAACAATAAAGATAAAAACATAGCTCCAAAATACATGAAGCAAAAGCCTGATAGAAATGAAGAGAGAAACAGAAAATTCAATAATTATGATTGGGAACTTCAATACCCCACTTTCTATAATGGATAGAACAACTAGGCAGAAGCTCAACAGGGTAATAAAGAATTTGAACAACATTATAAACAAACTAGAGATAACAAGTTTCTATAAAATACTCCACATGACAGCAAAATATATATTCTTCTCAAGAGCACCTAGAACATCCTCTGATACAGATCATATACTAGGCCATAAAAAAACCTTCAATAAGTCTAAAAGGATTGGAATTATGCAAAGTATGTTCTTCAGTCACAGTCGAATAAAAACAGGTAACACTAGTAACAGAAAGAAATTAGTCTAGTGGTTAGGAATATGAGCTTTCACCACCCAGGGTGTGGGTATGATCTCTGCTCAGGGGCCTTTCCTGGTAGCTCAGCTGGTAAACAATCTGCCTGCAGTGCAGGAGACCCCAGTTCAATTCTTGGGTCAGGAAGATCCCCTGGAGAAGGGAAAGACTACTCACTCCAGTATTCTGGCCTAGAGAATTCCATGGACTGTATAGTCCACGGGGTCGCAAAGAGTCAGACATGACTGAGCAACTTTCCCTTTCAAGGGCTTCCCTGGTAACTCAGCTGGAAAAGAACCCACCTGCAATCTAGGAGACTCCGGTTTGATTCCTAGGTCAGGAAGATCCCCTGGAGAAGGGAACAGCTACCCACTCCAGTATTCTGGCCTGGAGAATTCCGAGGACTGTTTAGTCCATGGGGTTGCAAAGAGTTGGACACCACTGAGCGACTTTCACTTTCACTTTTCTTCAGGGAATTAAGATCCCGAGAGCCGTTTGCAATGGGCAAAAAAAAAATAATTTAAAAAAAGGTGTGTTGATTTGATTAGGTAAACCACTAACACTGGCACTTGCACCAACTAGGTATTGATGAGATGGAGATACTGTAAGTCCATAGGACTCTTTAATGGTATATCCATCCCCATTCACCATCTGGTCTGGAAGACTTTGTGCAGTGAATAACTTATGTATCTGTGCACAGTGGCCCTGTACTCCTATAGCCCCACCTTCACTCCAACAAGTATTGAGTTGAGCAGGATACTAGAGCAGGCTCTATGGGGAAAGAGTTTGTATTAAGGGATGAAACACTCATCCAACTTGGGAATACCATCCAATTAGGCAGACTATCTAAAAGGGCTTAGCCAGGGAGAGAGTATAAAGCCACAGTGTGGAAACTGGATTAGAGTTCAAAACACAAGGTGGTTGGTTGATTTCAAATGGATTTGTTGAGTAGACAGCCTAGCCCTAGATTTTAGAGGACTCCCAGGACCTGATGTGGGCAGGGTGGAGCTCTATGCTGAGCCTACCATGGTTACAGGGCTTCCCTGGTGGCTCAGATGGTAAAGAATCCACCTGCAATGCAGGAGACCTGGGTTTGATGCCTAGGCCGGGAAGACCCCCTGGAGAAGGGAATGGCTATCCACTCCAGTATTCTTTCCTAGAGAATCCCATGGACTTAGGGGCCTGGCGAGCTATATGGGGTCGAAAAGAGTCAGATACGACTGACTGTCTAACACAACACACCTTGGTCATAACTGGACCCCCTTGGGAATGTGATAAGAACTCAGTACCTCCCCCTGAGAACAGCACAAACAAGGGTGTGGCAAGCAAAGCCCTTGCACCCCAACCTACCAGTCATGTTCAGATTGTCTTTCTAAGGAGGGTGATCTACAGAGAGGAGCAGCTCTCACAGCTGGAAAGGGCTCTGGTGGCCATAGCAGCACTAGCAAGAAAACCACTAGAAATGGTGGCAAATTCCCTGTAGTGTCATCTGCCTTCTTAGTGGAGCTGCCCCAGGAAAATAAATGGGAAGCTGCCAATGGTTAATGGAACCTCTGGTGCCCATTTGTTAAGCGTGATTTTACAAACTCCTCAGTGGCTTGCAAAGGCGCTCCCTAAATTTCCTTTCAACAGTGCCCTTTCCCTTTCTTTTAGATGTGCACAGAAAGAACCAGGCTGCCCGAGAACGCTTTCCAGGTCAGATGGTTGGCTGCCTCTCCCCTTTAGCTAAATAAAGGATACCATCTTCAAAGGACCAGGAGGCGAGTCCATCTGGTCTCTCTGATTGCACTGGTCAGGGGAGTCCCAGCCAAGTCCCCAGCTTTAGCTATGTGGACAGTCAGCTCATACCACCCAGAATCTACATCTGGCTGCCAAATGCACCTTGCTCTGGCCACCCACATACACGGGATCCAACGAGAGCAACAGCTTCAGCATTCTCCTGGCTGAACAAAGAGGGTGACTGCCACAAGCAGGGCTATTGTTCAATTGGCACTGGCATCAAAGGCCCAGGCCAGCTCGCCTTTGTCTGTCAGCTGCTATTCAGAAGGAAAAGAGAAGAAAAGCAAACCAATAGGTTTCTAGGAAAGAATCATCTGTGGACGTGGGACGTTTGCTGTAGCACTGTGCTAACGTGATTCTAATAACAACGTGTAAAGCTGCTTAACATGGAGAACCTCACCAACACATATTCCAAACCATCACGGCGCCTAGTTTTGTGGGCATGCTGTTTCCCAGACTCCAGCTATTGAGAGTTGAGTCATCCTTGCCTGCCTGCCTACATGTAACAGGGTCTGGATGTGGTAGTTTGGGCAGGTTTTCACATGGATGTTAGCCTTTTAACCCTGGATCAGTGCTGAGAACATGTCATTTTGTTTTCAGATAACATACTGCCAAAGGTTCTTTCCCAAAAGCCAGATTTTTTGTTTTTAACCTGGCCCCATGCCCTCCCTCTTGCCACCAATAGAAATGGGCTCTGGATATCTTTGATACCTATGTCAGTTTTTGTTTTTTTTTTTTTTCGTGACTCATTCATCTGCACTGGTGTATTAAAGGTCAGGCAGGCTCAGTCCTCCCTGGCAGGCAGGACTTTTTTGGTGTGTGGCTCAAAAATTTTTTGTATTTATGAAATATTTCTGACATGTAGGGGAAAAAAAACAGTAGTAAAAATAATGAACTTGGGGTTTCCACTTCTGAGCTTAAAAATACTACAAATATATGTACTACGTTCCCTTTCTGGTTGCTTTCCTTCCTCCCTATTTCTGGGAGTCACTTCCCTCTCCAGCAATGGTCATGTCCATGCACTCTGTACTTTTACAACCTGGATCCACACGCAACCCTCATTTTCTGTGTGTTTTAAAACTCTGTGTCAATGCCATTAGAGTGTAGATTTCTGCAACTAGTAACATTATGCTTTGGCGTTGCCCAGGTTGATACATGGAGTGCTGGGTTGTCTGCTTCAACTGCCCTGTATGAATATACCATGACTCACTAATCCATTCTTCAGGTGAGCAACATTTAGGCTGCTTTCGTTTAGCATTCAGAGGTTGAAGTATTTTGCAAACATTTTTTTTTTTAAGGATTGCTGGTGCAAGGGAAGATCCCCTGGAAAAGGACATGGCAACCCACTCCAGTATTCTTGCCTGGAGAATCCCATGGACAGAGGAGCCTGGCGGGCTATAGTCCATAGGGTCACAAAAGATTGGACACGACTGAAGCGACTTAGCATGCATGCAGGGATAACAGAAGGCTGCTAGACTTTTAGTCAGTTAACATTGTTTCTAAAGTTTTAGAGACCATGCACCCCTTACAAATCCATCCAGCTATGGATCCCACCTATTGCCACTCTTGATTCTCTGCCATCTCTGTTATCTTTTTTTAAAAAAATAATTTTATTTATTCTTTTTGGCTGTGCTATTCTTTTCGCTGCTACACAGGCCCCTCTCCAGTTGTGGTGCACAGGCTTCTCATGTGGTGGCCTCTCTTGTTGTGGAGCACAGACTCCAGGGTGCAAGGGCTTCAGGAGTTGCAGCACATGGGCTCGACAGTTGCAGCTCCTAGCTCTAGAGCATAGACTCAACAGCTGTGGCACATGGGCTCAGTTGCTCTGTGGCATGTGGGATCCTCCACATGGGATCAAACCCATGTCTCCTGCATTGGCTGGCAGACTCTTTACCACTGAGCCACCAGGGAAGCCCTGGGTTTTCTCTTTTGCTGCATGACTGGTGGAATCTAAGTTCTCCCACAAGAGATGGAACCCCTGGCCTGCTCAGTGGAAGCAGGGAGTCTTGACTACTGAACTGCCAGGGAAGTCCCCTTGGGTCATCTTTAGAGCTATTTCCTGACCTGTGCTTGATCTTTTTAGCATCTGTTTCCTGAGGTCAGCATGCCTACCATTTCAGATTCTTTGAACCAATTCTCTCTCCCAGTGGATTCTGGTTTCCCTTGCCCCTTTGATTATACAGTTTCCAGCTATTCTAGGTGAAAATCTCACACAGTCTTGTCCTTGTCCCTGAGGCTCAGACACTCTTGGCAAGCATCCCTGCTGAATTCCTCAGGCCCTAAGAAAAGAGATAAGAAAGGGAGATATAGAGTTTTCTCTGAATCCCCACCAGCTCTCACTGGGATTGGTGCAGAGAAAATGCTCAGTGATTGAATGATTTACTGAATAAAAGGAGAGAGTAAAATGAAATTTGATAGATGTAGCATAGAGTTGGGGTTACTTCAGATCCTTCTAACAATACAAGTAGATTGACTCTCACTGAATAGAGAATCGTTTATGGAAACATTGTGGCACATAAGCCAAGTTATTTAAGAGAGCATAATAAATTTGATGTTTCCTTTCACCTGAATGCATTTCTGAAGAATATTCAATGTTCAACACCCACACATACATACACACTAAGCGGCATACACACCAACACTTTCATTTCCTGAAAAGATTCAGTGATAATCTATTAGCAGCTAGCAGCTAAGCAATTTAAATAGACTACCAAGTTGTCTTTTTAAGTAAACGTTTATTGAAGTCTAACATAGGATGCACAAATCATGAGTGTACAGTTCAATGAATATTCACAAAGTAATCCCAGGTCAAGAACCAGAACAAGGCAGCTCCCCAAAATCCCACTCATGTCCCAATACTTCATACTCTCCCCCAAGGCAACCACTATTCTGAGTTCTAATACTGCTGATTAGTTTTGCTTGGTTTTGAATTTTAAACAAATAGAATCAAATACTATACACTCTTTTATGCCTGACTACTTTTGCACAACAATAAGTTTGTGAGATACATCCAGGTCATTGTGTGTAGTGTAATTCATTCATTTTCATTGTTTTATGATATCCCATTCCATGAATATATGATTATTTGTTCATTTTACTGTTGATGGGTATTTGAATTACTCTAATTTTTAACTACTTCCCTGGTGGCTCAGTGACAAAAACTTTGCCTGCCAATGAAGAAAACGCAGGTTCAATCCCTGGGTTGGGAAGACCCCCTGGAGAAGGAAATGGCAACCCACTCCAGTATTCTTGCCTGGGAAACTCCATGGACAGAGGAGCCTGGCGGGCTACAGTCCATAAGGTCGCAAAAGAGTGAGACATGACTTAGCAACTAAAAACAACAACAANGTTCAATCCCTGGGTTGGGAAGACCCCCTGGAGAAGGAAATGGCAACCCACTCCAGTATTCTTGCCTGGGAAACTCCATGGACAGAGGAGCCTGGCGGGCTACAGTCCATAAGGTCGCAAAAGAGTGAGACATGACTTAGCAACTAAAAACAACAACAACAATTTTAAAGTACAGTAAATAGTGCTGCAATAAACATTCCTGTACATGTATTTACGGTGCACATATGTGCATACTTCTTTCTTTTGGGCATAAACTTGGGAGAAGAATTGCTGGTGCAGTAAGTATGCATATGCTGGGCTTTGATATTGCCAAACAGTGCATGTGCCATTTTACACTTGTATCAGTAATGTGTGATAACTCCAGTTGTTCCTCACCAACACTTGGTATTTTCTATATGGGGCATATAGAAAAACTCTGCCCAGTTTTCCAACATGCAATTCTTTCAAAATCATACTTTTTTTTTTTTTCTCTTCTGACTCCACAATTTTCTATTTCCTTTTCTGGTTACTCTTCCTTTGCTTCCTCTTTATAAGTTTTCTTTCTCTCTCTCTTTTAAAGGTTTATTCATTTATTTATTCTTATTTTTGGCTGTGTTAGGTCTTCATTGCCCTCTCTAGTTGTGGCCAGCGGGGGCTACTCTTCATTGTGGTGCCCAGGCTTCTCGTTGTAGTGGCTTCTCTGGTTGTGGAACATGAGATCTACGACATATGGACTTCAGTATTTATAGCTCATGGGCTCTAGAACACTAGCTCAAGAGTTGTGGCGCATCGGCTTAGTTGCTCCACTACATGTGGGATCTTCCCGGACACATGGGATGGAACCCCATGTCCCCTGCTTTGGCAGCTGGATTCTTAACCACTGGACAAGCAAGGAAGCCCTTTGCATGTTCTTTTTTGCCTAAGGTTCCATACTCTTCCTTCTTCCTTCGTTATTCAACCTATATGAGACCGTTTACTTATTTAGCAAAAAGTGAGTCTGTACTTTGTATTAGAGATTATGCTAATTGATGAGCAATGACATAATTCCTCCCCTTAAATCTAGTGGGGATGCAAACATTTAATAGGTACATCTCATAAATGACTTTAAACCACAGGCAACAATCATTGCCATGATGGAAAAGAAAAGGGTACCATGAGTGTAACTTACGGATCTAATTTGGATTGAGGAAAATTCCCTTTGAGGAGTCTGAGGTATGAAGTAGAACAGAAGGCAAAGGATGGGTGTTGGGGAGAAAAAGGATTAGCCTTTGTGATGTCTCAGAGGATGGAAAATGCTCAGGGCATTCAGAGAATATGGGAACACCTGTGTTGGCACCTGGGGCAACAAAGCAGCTTGCTGTGAGTCTAGAGACAGAGATAGCAGACAGAATGTGTGATGCTTTGTAGGTCACATTAAGCACCTTGTATTTTATTGCAGGCCCAATGGGAAACCATTGAAAAAATATAGAACAAGGTGTTCACATGATCTGCTGGGCTTTGTCTGATCATTCAGCAACTGCGTCTAGATGGGATTAGAAAGAAGTAAGAAGGGAAGCAGGGAGACCAGTGGAAGGTTATTTCAGTAATCCAGAGAAAATACATTGATGGTTAAGAGTCGGGCAGGAGAGTAGAGATGGAGAAAAGTGAACACAGGTGAGGGAAAATTGGGAGTGGGAATAGCAGAATGGGCAAGGTCTGGTCTTTCACTGGAGGTGATGGATGAAAGGGAGGGGTTGGAAACAGGAACCTGTTTCCCAGATTCATGACTTGAGCAACTGAATGAACAGAGGAAGCATTCTCTTGTGGAGCTGGATTAGAGACAGTGCAGATTTGGATATGAGGAGGCTCACAGGTTTTAAGCATGCCTCTGAGATAGACAAGTGGATATGCTGGATGGACAGTCTGGTGCTGAGATATTTCATTCTCAGCAATTTGGTTTGTCTCAGACTCCCCACCATTGAAGATGAGATATCCCATTGCTTCAGGGAAGGGCAAAGTTTAGAACAGAGATAAGGATTAGCCTTGTCTTCAAAAAAGATCACTTAAAAAAAAAAAAAAAAAGCAGGGGGATTTGCTTGGCAGTCCAATGGTTAAAATGGGCTTCCTTATAGGATCAACAGTAAAGAATCCACCTTTATGCAGGAGATGTGGGTTTGATCCCTGGGTCAAGAAGATCACTTGGAGAAGAAAATGGCAACCCACTCCAGTATTCTTGTCTGGGAAATCCCATGGAGAGAGGAGCCTGGCAGGCTACACTCCACAGGATTGCAAGAGACAGATATGACTTAGTGACTAAACCACCACCACCAAAGGTTAAGACCTGGTGCTTCCAATGGCAGGAAGCTGGAGTCTGATCTCTGGTCAGGCAACTATAATTCCATATGCTGTGAGGTATGGCCAAAAAAGAAAAAAAAAAAAGTAAAAATAAATCTTTTTCATTTGCAAGGGATAGATTTTTGTGGAGAGAAGAAAGATTTATGATTTCCAAAGAGATAAAACTTAGAGGACTGAGCACGGAGTTTTTAGTTTAAGCCCCAAGAGAAGAAAGGATGAAAGATATGATGTACAGGCAGCTTCTCACCACAAAGGAAGGTGATAGGCTCTTCCAAACTGAAGGAAAATAAGAGTGAGAAGGTTTAGGAGCGTAGAGCCAGCAAGGAATGAGAAGAGGGGTAGGAATACTGTGAATGTGATTTCATAGAAACCAGCAAAGAGAAAGTATTTTAAGGAGTGAATAATGAACCTCATCCAGAAAAGGCAATGGCAACCCACTCCAGTGTTCTTGCCTGGAGAATCCCAGGGATGGGGGAGTCTGGTGGGCTGTCATCTAGGGGGTCACACAGAGTCAGACACGACTGAAGTGACTTAGCAGCAGCAGCAGCAATCGACCTCATCAAATGCTGCCAAGATTAGGTAAGAAGAGAAAGTCAGTCTCNAATGGCAACCCACTCCAGTGTTCTTGCCTGGAGAATCCCAGGGATGGGGGAGTCTGGTGGGCTGTCATCTAGGGGGTCACACAGAGTCAGACACGACTGAAGTGACTTAGCAGCAGCAGCAGCAATCGACCTCATCAAATGCTGCCAAGATTAGGTAAGAAGAGAAAGTCAGTCTCTACTGGATTCAGCAATAGAGGTTGCCAAATGGAGGTTGCTGGTGGTCTTAAAGCCTTAGTGCCATTGGAGGAGCAGAAGAGAGAGAGGTGTGGATTGACGAGTGAACAGAGATGAGAAAGTAGAAGCATCTTTGGTGGACTTGTCATGGGTGTTTATGGGGACAAGAGAAAGCATTGTCTGGAAGAGGATTTGAGATCAAGAGGAGGCTTTCTAAAGATGCATATTCCTGAAGGTTGTTGAGTAGAGATGAATAGGATGAAGATGTTGGAGCTAAGTCCCTGAGAAGGCAGGCAAGGATGGGCATGTCTACATTCTGGCTACTAAGGTGGCCATGAAAACCAGCTGCTCTGATCTCCTGCTGTGGGAAGCATAACTGACTGATGGCCTCAGCTGCTGTCCTTCTGGATATACCTCCACATCCCTGATGAAGGCATGCTTCCCAGAGGTGTTTCCTGATAAATGACTAAGCCTAGCAGGCCATTCCAGTGGCAATTATGGCATCAGGAGTTCTTCTGCTAAACCTTGCTTGGAACTGCACTGCAGTCTGAGACTCCTCTGGTCAAAGCTTTCTTCACCTATTCCTTTGCAAGTGCCCCATCTGCCCTGTTGCCTGATGGCTCTCTCTACTTTGTCTGCCTCCTCCTTTTTATCCTTTATAGGTGAAACAGGAGGGAAGGGGGCAGGGCACAAACTTTAAAAGAATGAAGCAGCCATGTTGTTCAGTCGCCAAGTCATGTCTGACTCTTCACGACCCCACGGACTGCAGCATGCCAGGCTTCCCTGTCCCTCACCATCTCCTGGAATTTGCCCAAGTTCATGTCCGTTGAATTGGTGATGCCATCCAACCATCCCATCCTCTGTCGCCCTCTTCTCCCTCTGCCTTCAGTCTTTCCCAGCATCAGGGTCTTTTCCAATGAGTCTGGCTGTTCACATCAGGTGGCCAAAGTATTAGAGTTTCAGCTTCAGGATCAGTCCTTTCAATGAGTATTCAGAGCTGATTTCCTTTAAATGGTTTCATCTTCTTTCCAAGGGACTCTCAAGGGTCTTCTCCAGCACCACAGTTCAAAAGCATAGGACATGACATAAACTGATTAGAACAAGATAGGTCCAAGATGATGGATGAGTCAGCTTCCACTAGACCTAGAGCCTCAGTAAACACACTCATTGTAACACATGAGAAACTTACTGACATGCCATCAGTTCCAGGACAGTTCTGAGGCCAACCATCAGAGACCAAAAAGTGGATGGTGGCTTGATTCCTGGAAATCCCTTGCTCTTTCCCAAAACAGTTGGAACAATGCTCCCACTCATCAGCCTGTGAAACTAACCAGCCCATAAAAATTAACCATGGCCATATTTCTTCTGAGAGGGCCCACACTCTGTCTGTGGAGTGTGTTCCTCTCTAAATAAATCCACCTCTTATCTCAGTTTGTCTCTCACTGAATTCTTTCTGCAATGAGACATCAAGAACCTAAGCTTCACCAAGTCCTGAAACCAGGTGTGTGATCTCAGTTAAAAGACTGTGGGTTCAAGTACCAATCTGAATTACAGGGTTTCACAGCCATTTCCCTCAATGAATCTCTTGCGTGTGTAATTCTGTCTACAGGTCTGCTTCTAGGAAGACCCAAGCCTACACAGCTAATGACCCCCAGTCAGTCTCTGTTTATGGATTACTCCCTTCTGATCATCAGGCTTATCTTCCTATTGGACAATTTCAACAGGAATTTTGCAGTGAGGGACCCCAGCTTGTTGCTGCATCATTCTTCTTCCCCCCTTTTACTGAGTACATAAATATTTGGTCATGTAATCTTTTAAAACTGAATCACGACTTGCTGCTGCTGCTAAGTCGCTTCAGTCGTGTTCGACTCCATGCGACCCCATAGACCGCAGCCCAGGCAAGAACACTGGAGTGGGCTGGATCACGACTTACATGCCTTAAATTCAGCGGAGCTCTCCCATCATGCCCAGAATACAATGGCAACTCCTCACCATGGCCTCTCTGACATCTCCTAGTACATTCCCACGCTGTTTCTCAATTATATACAACTTATTCTTCTTGAGGCTTCTCCTCTTGCTATTCCCAGCTCTTCAGATGGCAAACCTTTCACTTCATTCAAGTTTCTGCTCCAGTTTTCACCTCCTCAAAGAGACTTTCCCCAATCACCCCATCTGGAATCACTCACCCCATCCCCACCCACTGTCATTCTTTATCCCTTTACTCTGCTTTCTTCATCTTTTCCTTGGCATTTATCACTCAGAAATTATTTGGGCTCAACAGATATTTTAATTAAGGAACACAAGTCTTTAGGAACTTTCCTGGCAGTCCAGTGGTTAAGACTCTACCCTTCCAAGGCAGGGGATATGGGTTTGATCTTGATCCCTGGTCAAAGAATTAAAAGCCCACATGCCACATAGTAAAAAAAAAAAAAAAAAAAGCATACTCGTCTTAATACTATTCTTTGCTTGGAAAGATTCTGACAGCTACATATTATCTAGAGCAACATGGTCTTGTAGAAAGATGATGTGAACCACATATCATATGTGGTATGTAATTTCAAAATTTCTAGGAGCTCTCTGTTATGTTCTAAGCTTTCTAAAATAGCAAGCATGAATAGGGTTTGGCAGTTGTAAGAAAGGATGTAAAAATCCCCAAATGACCATAGCTTTTGGTTGTGACAAAGGCAAACTTATCTCACAGGGGTAAAATCTTTCTACTTCATAAAGAAAGTATGGAAAGAAGAGATGTGTGACTTGACTTTACCATGAAGTAGTTCTATGACTTTGGGTAGATCACTTGAGTCTAGAACATTAACTAGGCTTTACTTTTCATGTCATCTTATCAATTGATAGTGACTGCCTAGAGGTTAACTGAGGGAAGGATTATAAAACTTAGTCTGAGGTTCTTGGAAAACAGTACATTGATCAATTAGTGCTATCTTCCCTGGACACAGATGAGGGTTTGATCCCTGAATCAGGAAGATCCCTGGAGGGGGACATGGCAACCCAATTTAGTATTCTTGCCTGGAAAATTTCATGGACAGAGGAGCCTGTTGGGCTACAGTGTATAGGGTCACAAAGAGTTGGACATGACTGAGCGACTGAGCATGCATGCCCTGGGCACCGCTAGGAAAACTGGGCTAGTTGTTCTAAGACTAAAATTTTTTCTCATTCAAAAGGGGATAAGAATGACAGCTTTCAGTTCAACATGGATACTATGAAGCTTAAATGGAGCAGGCTGAGAAAATGCTGTGAAAGTCCAGCACACTAAAATATTATTAGAAATATGTCTTAGTATAGTTAGGGACAACATAATGGGTTTCTATGTGCAAGTCTGGATGTGTGCCTGCCCACACGTGCATATTTTCCTCCAGGGAATAAAGAGAAGTAGAGGTCAATGTTTTCCAAGAAGCTAGGTCTAGAAAAATACTCAGTTATGCCAGGCTCAGGATGTGGAAAAGTCATCTTGATGACGATTAAACCAATTGATGAGCTTTTATAAAATCTTCAATTTGGCCTTTTCCCTCCCTTAGAGTCAATTTATTATATGTATGTATATACATATTTAATCTATAAATGTTTTCACAACAATAGTCTCTTTATGGGTTAGTTTGAATTTTTAAAAGGCTCAATTTCTGCTGCTTTGGAAAGGAGAGTGTCATTTTCCCTCTTTTATAAACCACTTATAGTCTGACCAAATTTACTCCTTCTCTCTACCAGGGCCTGTTTCTTGGCTTTCCCCCTCTCTCTACAGATGCTCAGGCCACCTCAGTGAATCTGCTATTATTGATTCAGGAAAAGGCTTTGATTCTGCAAACCACAAGCTGTTACTCATGAAACTATGACAACTTGGTATTAACTACAAATCAATGAACTTTTAAAATGTAGTCGAAGCAGCAAACCTCGCTTACTGCTAAACCTTGATAAGCTCACCCAGGAACTGCCAAACCTTTATCTTAACAGCCATGTGATCTTTGCCACTTTGATAGCCCCTCTGCCATATTTATAAGGATTACACATCTTCTGGGAGCAGTTGCCCTTTCTGGAAACATTTCTAAGGTGTCTGCTGAAGAAAAAAGAATCTCTTTCTATGGGTGGGCTGAGATAGGTCAACATTCTCAAATAAACTCATCTTCAGTGCCCTTCCTCTTCACCCAAGTGGTTCTTCAGAGACAAAAATTGAAAATAGGAACTTGCCAGGGAAGGATTCATGCTGTGAAGAAGTACTCTTGCATGTTTCACTGGACATTTAGATTTCTAGTCTCCTCCTGGCCCTTGCTTTATAGCAGTGCCACTCTTTCTTGATTTCATTCTCTTAGCCCTAAGTCAATAAAATGTATATAACCGAGTCACTTAGATATCTGGTATTTGCTGTTATCATCTTGACCCTTCATTTATGTGAGTCACTTTCATCTGAGGTTTGTCTTCAGATGAGTTTAGTTTAATTTAGGAGAGCAACAGGAATAGCTATCCTGGGGAAACTCTTTGGAGGAGTATGTGGAGACCAGTAGTGATACAGAGGCAATAGCTGTATGTAGACTGTACAACCAGCTCCCACAATTGCATAAGGTCGAATCCCTATAATAAGTCCCACGATCTAGATCATTTCTAGTGGTTCTATTTTTCTGATCAAATCCTGACTGATAATGTCTGAAAATAGAAAATGCAGCCTCAATTCAGGCTCACTATGAATATTGGAAAGCCCCCAAAGCAGCTTTTAAAGAGATTCATCTCTTGCAACTGTAGGGCAGACAGTGCTGAAATCCAAGCTCAGGGGCCAATTTTAAGGAAGGCGATGTTACAAAAGAGACTGAAGTACAGCCTCACCAAAGGCAGCACCCTGAGAGAAGACTGAGTTCCAGCATTGGGACATTTGGGTAGACAGGCCTGAGAATCTGGGGCCCCTGGTTTCTCCTGCAACTCTGGGATGAATTTCTCCTTTGCTAGGGGAAGGCAGGCTCCTCTTGCTTATAAACCTGCAAAGCCTCACAAGATGAAGCCTATCTTCCTTAAGGTCCTGCTACTTGATCTTGATCAAGAGGTAAAATCAGGTCACAGAGCAGCCCAAGGCAGGAAATACAGTCACTGCTCGAGGAGGAAATAGCCCCCCGACTCCAGTTGTAGGACTGGGCTAATATGAACTGGTGGGTCTGAAGGGAAAAATGGGGAACAGTAGATTCTGAGAAAACCCACCACTAATGGGAAGCCAGCATCTTTGAAAAGCTCAAAGAAGCACTGGATGATTTCCTAGGACTTACCTTCCAATTCACTAAATTTCTTTTCCCCAGTGTCTAGTCTGCTGTCTAACCTAGTCTGATTATTTTTATTTCACGAACTGTATTCCTTATTTTCAAACTTCTATTTGGCTAGTGTTTGCCAAATATTCCTATTTTTTTTTAAATAATGTACAATCTTGTTGAATGAATTCTGTTCCTTTATATGTAAAATCTAAAGCTTTTCTATTTTAAGTGTTTTTTTTTTTTTTTTAAAGATTGATCCACTATCTGAATTTCTTAAAGGTATGCGTTCTGCAAATTTTTGCCTTTGTTGTCTCTCTCCCTTTCAGGAATTAGTTTCATCAGATGAATTTTAAAGATAACTGGAACTCTGGACAGTATATAGTTAAAAAAGGCAGCTTTACTTTCATTTTTGCCACCCTCTAAGATTTTCTCAGTTGGGCTAGTTTTTAGAGTGCCTTTGTATGTAAACTTGCACAGGCCCCAGGCCAATTTTTCACTTTTAGAAAAAAAAGGTTCTACAGTTACTTTACATTGAAAGCAGTCTCATGGAGATACATATATATATATATGTATCTCCAGTCTCACATAATAATCAGCACTTCAGTTTGCAATAAAAGGTCATAACCTTGTCCTTCTGCTGCAGTAGTTTAAAATCCTGGAAAGTAGGGGCAAGGTTGGATTCTTTCTTTCCCCAGTTCTTTTCTGCCACTTCAATGAGAATATTCTCTCTCTGTGGCTGAAGGGGGTGGGAATTTTCTTAACTGATTGATTCTGTCATTAAAAGGCCTTGTGCTTTCTGGGCCTGGCAACTGTTTAAAGCCGACGTGTTTTCTTTGGGCATGTTTGTGGATTCTTCAGGGACTTCCCTGTCCAGCTATCTCACATTCCCTCCACCTGAGTGATGGAGAAGACTCCAGCGGTCTTCTGCTCTTATGGCTCCTGGGATCTGGCGGTACCCTCAGTAGCTCTCCACTGAAACATGGCCAAACCTGTTGGTGAATCTTATGTCAATTGTCAGTTCTCTGTCCCATGTGGCCAGCATCTAGGACATGGGAAACACATGCATCTTTTGCCCCAACACTTTCTGGAAGGCAGGCTGATCTCAGAGCATCTGTCCACAAAGTCCACCAGACTGCTTCTTGCACAATATATTTCTCAGGTGGGAGACAGACACTAGTCCCCTTACCTTCCTTTCTCTCTCCCCATTGGTGTGAAATAGGTCTTGGCACAACAGCAACTCTCTCCAAAATAATTGTTTTCTAATACCCAAGTCTCCTCGATTTGGGTGAGGTGTTTAAGAGTCTTTGAACTAGTTCTTGACCCTTTTTAAAAAAACTCCTGCATGGAAGGCTGTTTTGGAACCCCATATCTATCAACATAGGATCTCAACTTGTTGAATAATTTCTTACTGAGTGCACATATATATATATAAATATATATATATATATATTTTAGCTCTAATATCATTGAATATTTCCCAGATCACACAAACCCAAAATGTATTCTGGTGAGCCTTCTTTATACTACTGAGAATGTATATAAGCACTCAATTTCCTTTAGGCTAATTAAATACAGCTCACAAGGTATTTTTTACATAAAGACAGAACCAGAAATGTCATAGTTTTTCTGCTTGAATTTAAAATGCCCCCCTTTTCCACCCCCAGTCTGGGGGACTACAGAAGAATCAGGTAGTTCCTGAGAGCCCAGACAAAAGAGTAACATTGTAAAGGCAGAGGGGAAAAATGCAAGCCCTCCCAGCTCAGTCCGAAAGGATAGTTATATTGCAAAAGCAGAGGAGAGGAAAATACAAGTTCCTTTCTTTTCTTTTTGTTCTTTAAAATCCCACTAAGTAACCCAAACAGTGTAGGCTGTGTTTGTTGCATTTGTACTTCAAGGTTTAAATGCTCCACCATACTCACAATTTTGGCAGAGAACTGCAGGAGCAGTTGGATAGACAAAACTACATAAAACAAGATATCAAAACCTTAAAGTCACCAACAAGAAGTTTTCAGGATGAAGGAGATGGGAGTGTAGGTATGAAGATCAAAGGAGAGGTAAAGGGAAGAGGGACAGATAAGACTGAAAAAGAGAAAAAGAGAGCAGGAAAATAAAGGCAAGAATATTAGGACGATAGGGTTCCAGCCACTGCAGAGTATGAGGTTTAAACTTCTGTCATTTTCATAAATCTGGGAGAATCCAGGGAGAACCGGCTGGANATATATATATATATGTATCTCCAGTCTCACATAATAATCAGCACTTCAGTTTGCAATAAAAGGTCATAACCTTGTCCTTCTGCTGCAGTAGTTTAAAATCCTGGAAAGTAGGGGCAAGGTTGGATTCTTTCTTTCCCCAGTTCTTTTCTGCCACTTCAATGAGAATATTCTCTCTCTGTGGCTGAAGGGGGTGGGAATTTTCTTAACTGATTGATTCTGTCATTAAAAGGCCTTGTGCTTTCTGGGCCTGGCAACTGTTTAAAGCCGACGTGTTTTCTTTGGGCATGTTTGTGGATTCTTCAGGGACTTCCCTGTCCAGCTATCTCACATTCCCTCCACCTGAGTGATGGAGAAGACTCCAGCGGTCTTCTGCTCTTATGGCTCCTGGGATCTGGCGGTACCCTCAGTAGCTCTCCACTGAAACATGGCCAAACCTGTTGGTGAATCTTATGTCAATTGTCAGTTCTCTGTCCCATGTGGCCAGCATCTAGGACATGGGAAACACATGCATCTTTTGCCCCAACACTTTCTGGAAGGCAGGCTGATCTCAGAGCATCTGTCCACAAAGTCCACCAGACTGCTTCTTGCACAATATATTTCTCAGGTGGGAGACAGACACTAGTCCCCTTACCTTCCTTTCTCTCTCCCCATTGGTGTGAAATAGGTCTTGGCACAACAGCAACTCTCTCCAAAATAATTGTTTTCTAATACCCAAGTCTCCTCGATTTGGGTGAGGTGTTTAAGAGTCTTTGAACTAGTTCTTGACCCTTTTTAAAAAAACTCCTGCATGGAAGGCTGTTTTGGAACCCCATATCTATCAACATAGGATCTCAACTTGTTGAATAATTTCTTACTGAGTGCACATATATATATATAAATATATATATATATATATTTTAGCTCTAATATCATTGAATATTTCCCAGATCACACAAACCCAAAATGTATTCTGGTGAGCCTTCTTTATACTACTGAGAATGTATATAAGCACTCAATTTCCTTTAGGCTAATTAAATACAGCTCACAAGGTATTTTTTACATAAAGACAGAACCAGAAATGTCATAGTTTTTCTGCTTGAATTTAAAATGCCCCCCTTTTCCACCCCCAGTCTGGGGGACTACAGAAGAATCAGGTAGTTCCTGAGAGCCCAGACA
Source organism: Oreotragus oreotragus (assembly GCA_006410675.1). Taxonomy (NCBI): domain Eukaryota; kingdom Metazoa; phylum Chordata; class Mammalia; order Artiodactyla; family Bovidae; genus Oreotragus; species Oreotragus oreotragus. Next base: position 1,017,997 of record SJYX01010285.1, read on the forward strand.
AAAGAGTAACATTGTAAAGGCAGAGGGGAAAAATGCAAGCCCTCCCAGCTCAGTCCGAAAGGATAGTTATATTGCAAAAGCAGAGGAGAGGAAAATACAAGTTCCTTTCTTTTCTTTTTGTTCTTTAAAATCCCACTAAGTAACCCAAACAGTGTAGGCTGTGTTTGTTGCATTTGTACTTCAAGGTTTAAATGCTCCACCATACTCACAATTTTGGCAGAGAACTGCAGGAGCAGTTGGATAGACAAAACTACATAAAACAAGATATCAAAACCTTAAAGTCACCAACAAGAAGTTTTCAGGATGAAGGAGATGGGAGTGTAGGTATGAAGATCAAAGGAGAGGTAAAGGGAAGAGGGACAGATAAGACTGAAAAAGAGAAAAAGAGAGCAGGAAAATAAAGGCAAGAATATTAGGACGATAGGGTTCCAGCCACTGCAGAGTATGAGGTTTAAACTTCTGTCATTTTCATAAATCTGGGAGAATCCAGGGAGAACCGGCTGGACCAGGTTCTGTATGGTATGAAGCCAGCCTCTCCCACCTCTGCTTATCACCTGTCAAGGTGAGCCATTGCCAGCCAGAGGGAGCACGGTCTCACAAGCTGAGAGGAATGATGCTGTAGCTGTCCAACGTCCACTCTTGAAAGGAAAGGACAAAAGTAGCAGAGGACAGAGAAAGGAGGAGTAGAGAGAAGCCAGGAGAGGGAGAAGGACAAGGAGGAGGGGAAAGCATTGCCCGAGTGAGGGTACTGAGGCCCCCAAGGGCCAGAAAGGCAGACTCAGTAAACACGGGGATACTGAAACAAGAGTTTCGGTTGGCTACTTGTCACCCACGGGAAAGTGTGTTCCAGTGGCCCGGAGGTGCCCAGATTCTCTCCCTGGAAGCAGACAACTGCCCCATGTTGGGCACCGTAAGCCTGATACTGACCAAGATTCTTGGCCTTCCCCAATCAATAAAAATTGACCAGGGGCTAGAGAGAGAATTGAAGCAAGTCTTTATTGGGGCCCCTGCTGCAGGAGAGGGGGAGTGAGAACAAACAACAGACTCTGTTGCTGCTTGCTCCCTGACTGCGTATCTTGAATGGAGCGGATTTTCTTTGTATGACCTATGGCCTTGGGATTCAGAAGCATCCCAACAGGATGGTCCCATGTTTGCCCTTCAAATTTCATGAGTTCCAGGCTAGTGGATATATTAAATTTTCAGTGTATGGTTCCTGCATCTTATGAGTGGTTGTGAACTTGGGTTCACTCTTGCAAATTGTACCAGTTTGGAATTTTGATTTCTGTGAGGTGACATTTTAACATCTAGAAATTTAGGAAGATGGTCTATCCCTCCAACCAGCTGAAGATGTTTTTAGGGGTTCGAATTCTTTTATCCCATTTCTCCACTAACCTCGATTCCTTTGAAAAACTTTAATGGTATTAGAGAGGGTAATTTTTGATGCAAGCAACAAAAAAATTCAACCTAAATGAGCTTAACAAAAAAACAAAATGGAGAAGGGAGGTTAATTATATGCTCCTATAGAGACTGGGGTCAAGTGTGGTCTCAGGGGGTGCTTTTTTTGGGCAGAAAAAATGTGACCCAGAAACTACTAGTAGTCAGAAACACTTCTATTCCTGCCTCCATTTCTGAGCTCTGCTTGCCCTGAATTGGTTCTGTTCTCAAGAGAGTTTGCTACAGGTTTTCCCAGATTGGCACTCTTTTCCTCCAGGACAGTGGTTCTCCCATTCAATTACTAACCAGGCCTGCCCCTGTTTAGCTTCCAAGATCAGATGAGATAGCGTGCGTTCAGGGTGGTATGGCTGTAGACAGGACAATGGTTCTCAACTGGGAGTAATTTTGTCCCCCTGTGTGTATTTGGCAATGTCAGGAGACATTTTTGGTTGATACAGCTGGGGAGACGGGGCATGATGCTACTGGTGTCTAGTAGGTAGTGGCCAGAAGTATACAGAACAGACTGGTCTGCACGACAATTATTCAAACTAAAATGTCAGTAGTGTTGCCATTAGGAAACCTGTTCCTGGACTACATGCTTTCTCTTCTATGTCTAATAGGGATGAGAGAATCATCTAAGTTCTAGAACTGCCTGAAAAGGGTCCTGATTGGACCAGTGTAATAAGTGACAGCTGCTCTTCTCAAAAGACGCTGTTTCTCTTTTGTAAATTGGAGTCTTTTTCTCTTCTCTCTCTCCCCCAGATCTGGAAAATATTGACAGATTTAGTTTCTTGCTTAAATCTTCCTCCTGTTTTTCCCATCCTGTCTTCCATTAGTGGGTGGAGAATGAGAAGTGTGAAATACATGCATTAAATCTTACTTTTGTCATTCATGTGTACATTTATTTTACATAGTTGAGAGCACATTATACACATACACACACACAACACAATACTAAGTATTATGCTTTTTTCTCTAGATATTATATGATAGGTGTTTTCCCATGCCATTAAAAACTCTTTGTAATGAACATTAAAAAAAATTCTACCTAACGGTTCGTCATATAGATAAACCACACTTAATCACTGCCTGTTAATTTTCTGTGAATTTAGTGTCTTTCTTAGTCAATTTATAAAATATAATGGATTCTTTCTGTGTCCATTTTGGACCTTAGGAGCCAAGCTAATGTAGGCCAGTGTTTGTTTTCTGTGGGCTAGAAGTATGAGGACAGGGTTTCAACAAGTAGTTTCCAAATGATTGAAGACTGATTTTATTTGAATTTCCTGGGTATTTGTTAAAAACACAGATTCTAAGATCCTGACTCCAGTGTACTGAATCAGAATCCCCTTGCATGGTAACTAAACATCCTGCATTGTTCAGCAGATAATTAAAGCATGTAACCATAATTTGCTTTTTTTTAAAAATAAAGGCCATGTTTATGCTTTTATTGTGAGTGAAGGGGGAAAAGAGGAAAGAGAAGATCCCTATCTTGAAGAGCTGTGTGTATGTGTGTGTGGTTGTGTTCGACTGAAGCTCACCAGGCTCCTTTGTCTGTGGAACTCTCTAGGCAAGAACACTGGAGTGGGCCATTCCCTTCTCCAGGGGATTTTCCTGACCCTCGGATCGAACCCAGGTCTCTTGAGTTGCAGGCAGATTCTTTATCATCTGAGCCCTACCCTTTAACGGACCAAGTTGTTCAAGAACTAACATGACTAAGCTGCTTTCGCTCAGATGTGGTCCTGTGGAACATTCTAACTATCTCAAGCATGTGCCATTACAAATTCAAGGGGGACTCTCTAGTTATATCAGAATCCATGTCATTTGGATACCTCCTATTTTGACTTTTTAAGGAATTCATGAACAGTTTGGCACTGAATCCAAATTTCTGAAATCAGAAATCTTATTTGGGATCAAATCTCATGGTATTTGCATGCCAATAAATCACTCCAACTGGCCCCTCTGTAGCTGGAAGCAAATCCAAGACAGAATACCTAAGGCACGGGAAACCAAACATCCACCTTCCTAGGTGGTGCTGCTGGTTAAGAACCCACCTGCCAATGAAGGAGACCCTGGTTCAGTCTCTGGGTCAGGAAGATCCCCTGGAGGAAGGCATGGCAACCCCCTCCAGTTCCCTCTCCAGGCAACCTCTCTCCATGCCTGGAGAATCCCATGGACAGAGGAGACTGGCAGGCTACAGTCCCTTGGGTCACAAAGAGTCAGTCACAACTGAAGTGATTTAGCATGCATATAAAAAGATAGCCCATTAGGTTGCATCCTACAGAACTGGAAGATTTTCAGGTATCTTTTCTAATCCCAAAATATTTAATCTTCCTATGCAATATAGCCTGGCCTCAATGCCACCTGGGAAATGGGGAAAGTTGACCTTTAAGTGGGTATATAAATTATAACACCATTTTACAATTAGGCCTGTTATGTTTGAGACAAAAGAAATGGGATGAAATTCCCTGTGTCTGGTTTTTTATGGCCTTGTATCAGAACAAAGAGAGATGTGAGCTCTCCTTCATTGAGGTAATACCAGTCCTTGGCCCTCCCCTGAAGACCTCCTTGATCTCTTCCGTAACCCTCCTCCTCCTGCTCCCTCCCTAACCCCTTCCTTCACATGTCCCAATTTGGGCCACAGGCATGAGGGCCCCCTCTACACCAGCCCCATTCCTCAGAACCCAGTCCAGTAATTACCAGCCAGGGTCCAACAACCCAGCAGGGAAAGAGCTTTCTTTGAGGCAGGTCCCTGATGGAGAAAGAGGGCTCATCCATGTACATGTCTCATTTACCCTTTCTGATCTGTAAAATTGGAAAAGTCACAATAAGGTGTTGAAGGAAGATTCAATGGGATTCTTGAATCTGGTTAGGGAAATCTTTCAAACCCATGATCCCACCTGGGCTGACATCCAGAGTCTCCTCAGTGTACTCCTAACAGGTGAAGAAAAGGTCACAATCTTTTCAAAAGCCCAAGAGGAAGCAGACAAAGAGAACAGAACAACTCAAGTCATGTTCTTTTCAGATGGGGGAATCAAGCAATCCCATAAAAGGAACCCAACAGGAACCTGAAACAACAAAGAAAGGGGAGGAAGACAGAGGTTGACCTGTTATAAAACTATGAGCCTAAAGAGAATATGGGCAACAGGAAAGAAACCTGTCAACTGGAATAAGATAAAGGAAATCAATCAGGAGCCAAGGGAAACCCTTCTGCATTCCTGGAGGGTCTCTGAATCCATGGTACCACTGACCCTGAGCCTTTGGAAGGGAATGCAGTCCTGAGGTTGCATTTCATTTCCCAGAGTGACCTGAACATCAGTCTTCATTTCAGAAACTAGGTATAGAACTAGATGCCCTCACCTCTCTCCGGTCAAGGATGCCTACTAGGTATTTAAGGTCTAATGCTGAAGCTGAAGCTCTAATACTTTGGCCATCTGATGTGAAGAGCCAACTCACTGGAAAAGACCCAGCAGGAGGAGAAGGGGGCGACAGATGACAAGATGGTTGGCTGGCATCACTGACTCAATGGACATGAGTTTGAGCAAGCTCCAGGAGATGATGAAGGACAGGGAAGCCTGGCGTGCTGCAGTCCACGGACATGACTGAGCAACTAACAACAAGAGAAGGGAAAGTCAGAAGATTAAAAAGGTCCAGAGACAAGTACACCTACTGGCTATGGCCCTCCAAAGTTCATCACTTGGCACGGTAAACTGGACAAATTACCCAGACTCCGGACTCTGGTGAGTGACCCCTGGTGCCCCTCTGAGGGATATGTGCTCAGTTGCTCGGTCATGTCCAACTCTTTGCAATACCATGGACTGTAGCCTGCCAGGCTCCTCTGTCCTGGGATTATTCCAGCAAAACTACTGGAGTGGGTTGCCATTTCCTACTTCAGGTGATCTTCCCAACATAGGGATAAGGATAGCAGACCAAGGACACTAGGACCCAGTCAGTGAGCCAAAATTTTTGGGCTGGCCAATGAACTTTTTGACCAACCCAACAAAACAAGAGAGACACTGGGAGAGATGCCCTTGCTGCCCCCGTAAGGGGGATGGAAATAACAGATCCAGGTCACTACCCTTGAAGGCAGATGGTCCAAATATATGGAAGAATGATGGGGCCAGAGGGCTCCTAAACTGGCAATACAACTGACTCCCAAAGCGCCCGTGTTGACCTTGAACATGAGGGGAAAGCCTGCTGGTTTCTTAGTAGATACCCATGCCATTTAGTTCTGAACACCAGATCAGGCGAACTCAGTTACAAGAGTTGTCCAATTGAGGGAATGTCAGGGAAAGCCCCAAAATGGGCACCCACAGAGCCATTAAATGTAAACTGGTTGAACATGAGCTCACCCATTTCTTTTTGCATGTCCCTGAATGCCCTTTCTGCTAGGAAAAGGTATCTTATATTACCTGGGGGTTGCTATCCACCTAATGGAAGGCAAACTGAAGACTGATGCCCTCTTTGACTAAGGGCATACAGTGATATTGTGGATGACTACTACCAAGCCTTGCAGACATAGCAAGTCAACCTCCCTGGAGTAAATCCTGAGGTCTGGGCCCAGAGATGGTGGGATGAGCTGTAGGAGCCAGTCCCATGATAGTTCATTCAAAACCCGGCCCAGAAGAAAACAGAACTCTCTTGGGACTTTCCTGATTGTCCAGTCATTACGACTCTGAGCTCTCAATGCATGGGGCTCTGGTCAGGGAACTAAGATTTCTCATGCCATTTGGTGCAGCCAAAGAAAAGAAAGAGAAAAAGAGAAAGAAAGAAACAAAACAGTTCCCTCTCTATTGACAGGCTTTATTGGGACTGCCTTTGTTATACAGGACCTGACTAGGGCCTTGTTCAGTTCAGTCACTCAGTTGTGTCTGACTCTTTGCAACCCATGGACTGCAGCATGCCAGGCCTCCCTGTCCATCATCAACTCCCAGAGTTTACTTAAACTCATGTCCATAGAGTCGGTGATGCCATTCAACCATCTCATCCTCTGTCATCCCGCCTTCAATCTCTCCCAGCCTTGTTAGACCATGCCAATCAGCCTGTAATATCCTCATTCTTCCTGTAAAGACACCCAGTGGAAATACTAGATGGTATAGGACCTCAAGGCAGTCAATGAAGCACCCAGGATATAGCCAGTGGCTCCTCATCCCTACACCCTGCTGAGCACTCTCTTGTCCACCAAGACCTTGTGTTCTGTATTAGATAGAAAATATGTCTTATTCTGTATTCCATTAGCCACCGAGTCACAAGAGATATTTGCTGTTGAGTGTCAGGACCCAAATGAGCAACAATAACAACAATACTGCTGGATAGTTTTGCTCCAAGTATTCAAAAATTCCCCCGTCATCTTTAGGGAAACTTTAGCTAAAGATCTAAAAGACCTAAGGATCTATATCTGGGTGATGAAACTCTCCTCCAGTGTGTTAATGATATTCTGATTATCAGCCCTATTAAGGAGGCATCTGATAAAGATACTGTAACCACTCTGAACAATTTAGCTGATAAAGGATTTAAGGTGCCCAAGACAAAGTTTCAAATATCATAAACATGGGAAATAGATGGGGAGACAGAGGAAACAGTGTCAGACTTTATTTTGGGGGGCTCCAAAATCACTGCAGATGGTGACTGCAACCACGAAATTAAAAGACGCTTACTCCTTGGAAGAAAAGTTATGACCAACCTAGATAGTATATTCAAAAGCAAAGACATTACTTTGCCAACTAAGGTCCATCTAGTCAAGGCTATGGTTTTTCCTGTGGTCATGTATGGATGTGACAGTTGGACTGTGAAGAAGGCTGAGCGTCAAACAATTGATGCTTTTGAACTGTGGTGTTGGAGAAGACTCTTGAGAGGCCCTTGGACTGCAAGGAGATCCAACCAGTCCATTCTGAAGGAGATCAGCCCTGGGATTTCTTTGGAAGGAATGATGCTAAAGCTGAAACTCCAGTACTTTGGCCCCCTCATGTGAAGAGTTGACTCATTGGAAAAGACTCTGATGCTGGGAGGGATTGGGGGCAGGAGGAGAAGGGGACGACCGAGGATGAGATGGCTGGATGGCATCATGGACTCGATGGACATGAGTCTGAGTGAACTCTGGGAGATGGTGATGAACAGGGAGGCCTGGCGTGCTGCAATTCATGGGGTTGCAAGGAGTCGGACATGACTTAGCGACTGAACTGAACTGAACTGAACTGAGGGTGACTTAGGAGAAGACAGTGGTGCCCCACTCCATTACTCTTGCCTGGAAAATCCCATGGACAAAGGGGTCTGGTAGGCTGCAGTCCATGAGGTCACTAAGAGTTGGACACGACTGAGCGACTTCACTTTGACTTTTCACTTTCATGCACTGGAGAAGGAAATGGCAACCCACTCCAGTATTCTTGCCTGGAGAATCCCAGGGATGGGGGAGCCTGGTGGACTGCTGTTTATGGGGTCACACAGAGTTGGACACGACTGAAGCAACTTAGTAGTAGTAGTTGTAGGGTGACTTAATGGGCTTCCCAAGTGGCTCAGCAGTAAAGAATCCATCTGCAATGCAGGAGCTGCAGGAGACTCAGGTTTGGTCCCTGGATTAGGAAGATCCCCTGCAGAAGGGCATGGCTACCCATTCCAGTATTCTTGCCTGGGGAATTCCATGGACAGAGGAGCCTGGAGGGCTACCGTCCATGGGGTCACAGAGAGTCGGACAAAACTGAAGTGCCTTAAGACACAAGGTGACTTAACGAAGCTTCATGCTCACAGAAGGTCAAGAAACCTACCCCAGGAAAGGAAGTAAACCACCTGCAGCCTCAACCCTCCTAAAACTAGAAGCATCTTAGGGGAAGTCTGCGTTTTGCCACATCTGGATCCTTAACTGTCCGGTCTGATAGCTAGGCCTCTCCATGAAAAGTTGAAAGCAATAGTTAAGGATTTTTTTTTTTTCCCAGTGGAATTCAGAATGCGAAAGGGCCTTTCAAGAATAGGAAAAGCAAGACAGTTCCCTGGTGGCCTAATTGTTAGGCGTCTGGGTTTTCACCGCTATGTTCCGGGTTCAAGCCCTGGTTGAGGAACTGAGAGCCTGCATGCCACTCAGTGAGAGAAAAAAAGAAAAAGAAAAAAGAACCGAAAAAGCAATTACTTCAGGCCCCTGCCCTGGCCCTCCCAGATATAGCTGAAACCCAACCCTAACCTTTGTATTCATGAGATGGGGGAATTGCCCAAGGGGTGTTAGCTTAAAAACTGGGAACCCTTTACCCCAGTGGTTTCCTTGCCTCCAGGAGCAGCTATTATCACCCTGCTAAAGGAGGCTAAAAGGCTCATGTTGGGTTAGCCAATCCGTATGTGGAGTCTACACCAGGTTCAGGCGTTAGTAAGTTCTAAGGGAATAGGCTGGTTATCCCCCAGAAGTTTGCTTCAACTCAAGCTATGCTTTTTTGAAAAAAAAAAAAATTATTTATTTTAAATTAATCTATTTGCAGGGCAGCAATGGAGACACAGACATACAGAAAAGACTTGCGGACACCATAGGCGGGGAGGAAGGAGAGGGTGGAACGAATCGAGAGAGCAGCATGGAAACATATACACTACCATATGTAAAACAGATAGTCAATGGGAATTTGCTGCATGACTCAGGGAACTCAAAAGATGCTATGCTTTTAGGCAACCCAGTTGCTACCAGAAAGGCCTGTCGCCTGTTCCCCACAGAAACAGGGCCGCTGAAGCACACTCCACAGACACCACCTAGTCCAGTCGCCCCTCACCTAGAAAGTAGGCCTCTAGCAAATGCAGGGGAGGGTTGGCTCACAGGAGGGAGCAGATTTCTGGAAGGGAGAAAGGCTGGCAGGAAACAGTAATATACCACTCAAGCCTTGGAAGCAAGAAGCCTACCCCCAGGGGCTTCTGCCCCAAATGAAGAGCTATTATTCCTTACCTGAGGCAGAGAAGGGTTTTGTCACTGGCAAAGCCCATTAACAATTCTCAGGAAATAACAAGACAATCTAGGTAATAAAATAAAGGCTAACCTTTTTTTTTTTTTTTTTTAATCCTTTGCGCTTAGTCTAGGTTCAGTTGCTCATAGAGTGTAGTGGGCTGAGGCCTGGAGTTCTAAGGCTGACTGACGCCTTAGCTGGGAGGGTCGTATGCAGAACTGCAGCGCACGAAATCTCAGTTCAAGATGGCGGCAGCGGCGGGCTGTGTGCAGAGGCCTAGGGTACTCGGATCTGGAGCGTGAGAAGCGCCAGTCCCGCGAGAACTCCGCCCGCTCCCCTCCCCACTGACGAGATCTCCATAAACCAGCGTGTTGGGAGCGGTGTGCTCTGTAGTGGGTGTTCCTAGGTCTTACTTGTTTAATGAAAGAAGAAAAACCTTCCTTGCTTTTGAAGTGAATGCATTCTCCTTCTATTGGCTCCAAGGACCCCAGGCAGGAGGACCCTTGTTGGGGCCCCACTCGAAAAGGTCAGTAACAACACCCGTGGCGGATTCATGGTGATGTATGGCAAAACCAATACAATATTGTAAAGTAAAAAAAAAAAAAAGAAAAAGTCAATAACAATAAGATAAGGCCCAGCCCCTTTCTTTGTGCTTAGTCCAGTTTCACTCGCCTGTAGGAGGTTGTCTGCAGTCCTTGCACTTCACGCTTGGGGTTAGAGTTTCCAGCCTGCACCCCACACTTCATCTTGGTGTGTGGGTGGGAGGAGAACAACTGGGGTCAACAGCTCCATTCGATATGGCCAGGGTGTGCTGCGAGCAATAGGCCTGTGCTGGACCTGCAAGAACTCCGGTCCGCAAGTTCTCTGAGAGAACTCCGCCCCTCCCTCTGTGAAACCAACCCCCACAATGGCCTGTCCAGGGGAACAGGTACTTAACAAGGGTCCCCAACTCAGGGTCTTTGGCCCGTTAGGAACTAGACTGCAAAGTAGGACGTGAATGGCAGTGAATGAGTGAAGCTCACGTTACCTCCTGAACCATTACCCCCTACCCCCACACCCTCAGCCCCTTCCCGTGGAAAAATTGTTTTCCACAAAACCAGGTCCCTGGTGCCTAAAAGGTTGAAAACCGCTGCTTTAGAGCATAAGCTTCTGCCTCTCCACTCTTTGATTGAAGTCCAGAATGTTTCTTTGTTTCTGAACTGAGTTCAGTCTCCCTGGGGCCTGATTCAAAAGGGGGGTGGTGACACTAGGTCTCAAAGTTGTGAGAACGCAGAGATGTGGTGCTTGCTCAGTACAGGAGGTCACAGCATTAGTGGTGGCAAAGTGGTGGTCCTGGTGTTAATTAGAGGCCAAGCGAAGTGTCCAGAGCTGAGGGCCAGCATCAATGGGATCCTCATTAATTCAGTTTTGTGGTGTGATTTTGGGCATTGTGCCTGGAAGCTGAAACTCAAACCTGGTTCTTCATCCCCTGGTGAGTGTCTGAGCTATCCTTTATCCGTAAAATAACAAACAGACAACCCCTCAAGCATACAAACCGAAAAACCTTCCTTTTCCAATTGATCATATGGAGTGAGCCTCAGCATATGAACTTCCAAGGATGGTCTATTGTAATGTTATCCAGGGAGGCAAAGATCCCCATGCATAAAGATGCCTTTCTACACAGGAAAGAAGTTGTAGAAGGCTGGGTTTTTGTCCTGAAGCAAGGGTTATCTCAAGTTTGCATGGTTGTAAGCTACAGAGGAGCCTATAGACAAGAAAAAAAAAATTTCCCTCAAAATGCAGCTAGGAATATATTTTGAATGCCTAGAGAGGTTTTTATCTGAGACCCTGTAAACTGTATCACGGCTTCCCTGGTGGCTTAGTGGTAAAGAATCCACCTGCAGTGCAGGCAACTGCCAGGAGACATGGGTTCCTGTCTCAGCAGTGTCCAACTCGTAGCGACCCCATGGTCTGCAGCCTACCAAGCTCCTCTGCCCGTGGGATTTTCCATGCAAGAGTACTGGAATGGGTTGCCATTTCCTTCTCCAGGGGATCTTCCCGACCCAGGGATTGAACCTGGGTCTTCTGCATTGTAGACAGACGCTTTACTGTCTGAGCCACCAGGGAAGTTCAGACTGTATCATGGCTTCCCTGGTGGCTCAGTGGTAAAGAATCCACCTGCAGTGCAGTCAACTGCCAGGAGACTTGGCTTCCATCCCTGGGTCAGCAAGATCCCTTGGAGAAGGAAATGGCAATCCACTCCAGAATTCTTGCCTGGGAAATCCCATGGTCAGAGGAACCTCACAGGCTACAGTCCATGGGATACCAAGGAGTTGGACACGGCTGAGGTACTACACCACCCCACCACCACCAATCTATCTCACAGAGCCACAAAAGAGCACTTTGGCAAGAAAAATTGGAAGGCCATGGTTCTAGTTGGCTTCCTGGACATGAAATGACCTGCAGGGAATCCCTGTGGAAGCCTCTTACAATCCTTTGATATCCCACCAGGATGAATTATTTAAAAATCACACCCTTAAATTGCAGCATGGGGTATCTTCATAGATGGCACTCTGTAGTATAGTCTAGTTGAACATTGACAGATTCCTGCCAAAATCAATCATTTCTGTTTGGCATAGTTGAATTTGAACTAATTTTATTTATTTATTTTTTTTTAACAGTGATTAGCCTATAGTTTGCACTGGGTGTTAAGGCTTCTCCTGTTGAAAAGCTTCACCCCAGTGTACTCGTCCATCTTCCTATTAACTGTGGTGGGTGGGCAGGCTACCCATATGTCTGAAATAGGAATCAAGTTGCCTCCTGTGTCAAGCTAAAATGAAGTAGGACTCAGAAAGCCCTCTTTTATTCTGTCTAAAATTGAAATCTCGTCTGACCTAAGAGCATTCCTAGCCCTTCTGATTCTGGCAAGTATTATGACATAGGTTTTAGGCAGTGTTAATCATCTGGCAAAGATGAGCACAAAAAAGGACAGAAATGTTATGGACCTAACAGAAGCAGAAGATATGAAGAAGAGGTGGCAAGAATATACAGAACTATACAAAAAAGACCTTCTTGACCCAGATAACGATGATGGTGTGATCACTCACCTAGAGCCAGACATCCTGGAATGTGAAGTCAAGTGGGCCTTAGGAAGCATCACTATGAACAAAGCTAGCGGAGGTGACGGAATTCCAGTTGAGCTATTTCAAATCCTAAAAGATGATGCTGTGAAAGTGCTCTACTCAATGTGCCAGCAAATCTGGAAAACTCAGCAGTGGCCACAGGACTGGAAAAGGTCAGTTTTCATTCCAATCTCAAAGAAAGGCAGTGCCAAAGAATGCTCAAACTACCGCACAATTGCACTCATCTCACACACTAGCAAAGTAATGCCCCAAATTTTCCAAGCCAGGCTTCAGCAATATGTGAACCATAAACTTCCAGATGTTCAAGCTGGATTTAGAAAAGGCAAAGGAACCAGAGATCAAATTGCCAGCATCTGCTGGATCATCTAAAAAGCAAGAGAGTTCCAGGAAAGCATCTACTTCTGCTTTATGACTATGCCAAAGCCTTTGACTGTGTGGATCACAATAAACTGAGAAGAATTCTGAAAGAGATGGGAATACCAGACCACCTGACCTGCCTCCTGAGAAATCTGTGTGCAGGTCAAGAAGCAACAGTTAGAACTGCACATGGAACAACAGACTGGTTCCAAATCAGGAAAAGAGTATGTCGAGGCTGTATATTGTCACCCTCTTATTTAACTTATATGCAGAATACATCATGCAAAATGCCAGGCTGGATGAAGCACAAGCTAGAATCAAGATTGCTGGGAGAAATATCAATAACCTCACATACGCAGATGGCACCACCCTTGTGGAAGAAAGTGAAGAAGAACTAAAGAGCCTCTTGGTGAAAGTGAAAGAGAGTGAAAAAGTTGGCTTAAAACTCAACATTCAGGAAACTAAGATCATGGCATCTGGTCCCATCACTTCATGGCAAATAAATGGAGAAACAGTGAGAGACTTTATTTTTGGGGGCTCCAAAATCAACTGTAGATGGTGACTGTAGCCATGAAATTAAAAGACGCTTGCGCTTTGGAAGGAAATCTATGACCAACCTAGAAAGCATATTAAAAAGCAGAGATGTTACTTTACCAACAAAGATCCTTCTAGTCAAAGCTATGGTTTTTCCGGTAGTCATGTATGGATGTGAGAGTTGGACTATAAAGAAAGCTGAGTGCCAGAGAATTGATGCTTTTGAACTGTGTGTTGGAGAAGACTCTTGACAATCCCTTGGTCTGCAAGGAGATCCAACCAGTCAATCCTAAAGAAAATCAATCCTTAATATTCATTGGAAGGACTGATGCTGAAGCTGAAACTCCAATACTTTGGCCACCTGATGTGAAGAACTGACTCACTGGAAAAGACCCTGATGCTGCGAAAGATTGAAAGTGTGAGGAAAAGGGGATGCCACAGGACTAGATGGTTGGATGGCATCACTGACTCGATGGACATGAGTTTGAGTAGTCTCCGGGAGCTGGTGATGGACAGGGAACCCTGGCATGCTGCAGTCCATAGGGTCACAAAGACCTGGACGTGACTGAGTGACTGAACCAATTGAATCATCTGGGATTTTTGCAAAGATAATCAAGTTTAGTGCAAAAACTGTCCACAGAATCTAAAGCTGATGATATATTAATAAAAGCATTATAAAGCCTTCATTGTTCATAACCAACTATACGTCATGTAGCAGCCCTCAAGATTTGTCACATATAGCAGAGTGTAGAGTTGTACCTGTGGGCAAGTTATACCCAAAACCTTTTTGCTCTTCATGCAAGATGCTTGTTTCAGAGGCTTGCTGAAAAGAAAGACAATATGGAATTCTGAGAATAAATCCATTAAATTAAGGAGTCTGTAACATCTTCTGGATGACAGAAAGTCTTTTTTTTGAAGATGGGGTAAATTCTGTATTCATTCTGAGGGATCTGTAATCTGAAAAGGCATTTCATGTAGAATTTTTGGCAAGGATTGGGGTAAATACCTACACTTTGTCTTAAAGATAATGAGATGTGTTGTTACAGAGGAGTTTTCCTTTACCAGATATAGGGAATTCTAGAGTCTGTGAAATATAGAGAGTTCATCTTCAGGATGTACACTCCAAGAGACTAATTCTTTTAGTGGTCAGTACTTGTTTTTCTATTGTTCCTTATAGAAGTCATGTTGTGGGCAGCTATGCCACCATATCTGTTTAAGCTAAATCCAAATTTCATTAAAAGTAAAATTTCAGCAAATGAAATTGTTTATGAGAAGCTTTGAGCTTGAATTTCTGTATAGCTTCTTACTCATTCCAATTGTGATGTCAATTGCCTAGTTTTTTCAAGGTTGTACTTTTTCTTTCTTGGCATTTCAATTAACATACCAGGTCATCATTCTCCTGATGGATTGAATGTGTTGGATAGCAATCAGGAATATGTTTAAACAGCCTCTAATGAGCAGTTGGGTTTTATTATTATTATTTCACCCTTTGTATCCTAGAATGTTATTTATGAAAACTTAAAATCTGGAATTTCTTGTGAAGATATAGTTGTTTACTCACAGCAAGAGAAGGTGGGAAATAGGTTTGAGGGCTTGTACTCAGATGGAGAAGCTCTATACAGTCAGCAAAAACAGAACTGGGAGCTGGCTATGGCTCGGATCATGAACTCCTTATTGCCAAATTCAGACTTAAATTGGAGAAAGTAGGGAATACCACTAGACTATTCAGGTGTGACCTAAACCAAATCCCTTATGATTATACAGTGGAAGTGAGAAATACATTTAAGGGACTAGATCTGATAGAGTGCCTGATGAACTATGGACGGAGGTTCATGACATTGTACAGGAGACAGGTATCAAGACCATCCCCATGGAAAAGAAATGCAAAAAAGCAAATTGGCTGTCTGAGGAGGCCTTACAAATAGATGTGAAAAGAAGAGAAGTGAAAAGCAAAGGAGAAAAGGAAAGATATTCCCATTTGATTGTGAGTTCCAAAGAATAGCAAGGAGAGATAAGAAAGCCTTCCCTAGCGATCAGTGCAAAGAAATAGAGGAAAACAACAGAATGGGAAAAACTAGAGATCTCTTCAAGAAAATTAGAGATACCAAAGGAACATTTCATGCAAAGATGGGCTCAATAAAGGACAGAAATGGTATGGAGCTAACAGAAGCAGAAGATATTAAGAAGAGGTGGCAAGAATACACAAAAGAACTGTACAAAAAAGATCTTCACGACTCAGATAATCATGATGGTGTGATCACTCACCTAGAGCCATACATCCTGGAATGTGAAGTCAAGTGGGCCTTAGGAAGCATCACTACAAACAAAGCTAGTGGAGGTGATGGAATTCCAGTTGAGCTATTTCAAATCCTGAAAGATGATGCTGTGAAAGTACTGCACTCAATATGCCAGCACATTTGGAAAACTCAGCAGTGGCCACAGGACTGGAAAAGGTCAGTTTTCATTCCAATCCCAAAGAAAGGCAATGCCAAAGAATGCTCAAACTATCACACAGTTGTACTCATCTCACACACTAGTAAAGTAACGCTCAGAATTCTCCAAGCCAGGCTTCAGCAATTTATGAACCATGAACTTCCAGATGTTCAAGCTCATTTTAGAAAAGGCAAAGGAACCAGAGATCAAATTGCCAACATCCGCTGGATCATGGAAAAAGCAAGAGAGTTCCAGAAAAACATCTATTTCTGCTTTATTGACTATATCAAAGCCTTTGACTGTGTGGATCATAATAAACTGTGGACAATTCTGAAAGAAATGGGAATACCAGACCCCCTGA
>SJYX01010285.1:1036450-1091251 GCA_006410675.1 Oreotragus oreotragus
GGTGTACATGAACTCCCAAACATGAACCCCCCTCCCACCTCCCACCCCACATCATCCCTCCAGATCATCCCCATGCACCAACCCCAAGCATCCTGCATCGAACACAGACTGGCGATTTGTTTCTTACATGATAGTATACATATTTCAATGCTATTCTCCCAAATCATCCCACCGTCTACCTCTCCCTCTCCCTCAGAGTCCAGTTTTATCTATTTGATCTTCAGTTTTTGTTGTAGCATGTGGGATTTTCTAGTTTAGCATGTGGAATCTATATATAATTTATTCATTTAAGATATACAGTTTAGTGTTCTCTAGTATGTTCACAGAATTGCTCAGTCATCACCATCATCTAATTTTAGAACGTTTTTGACCCCTCAAAAGAAACCCCAAATCTGTTAGCAGACACTCCGCATCTGCTGAACTCCCAGCCCTGCTGCTGCTACTAAGTTGCTTCAGTCATGTCCGACTCTGTGCAACCCCATAGACGGCAGCCCACCAGGCTTCTCCATCCCTGGGACTCTCCAGGCAAGAACACTGGAGTGGGTTGCCATTGCCTTCTCCGGAACCCCCAGCCCTAGGCAACTACTAATCTACTTTGTGTATCTATAGTTGTCTATTCTGAATATTTCATATAAATGGAATCTTACAACATGTGGTCTTTCCTGACTAGCTTCTTTTACTTTGCATAATGTTTTCCAGGTTCATTTGTATCGTAGTGTTGTAGCATATATCTGTACTTCATTCTTTTTTGTTGCTAAATAATATTCCATTGTATGGATAGACCACATTTGGTTATCCGTTCATCAGTTGATGAATATTGGGGGTGTTTCCACTTTTGAGCTACTATGAATCATACTGCTGTGAACACTCATGTAGAGTTTTGGTGTGTACATATGTTTTTCGTTCTCTTGTTATATATTTAGGAATGAAATCACTAGGTTTTTTTTGAGGAATGGCCAGGCTATTTTCCACAAAGACTGTACACTTTACATTCCTATCAGTGATGCTTGAAGAATTCAATTTCTTCACATAGTTGCCAGCACTTATTATCTTTTGTTACTCTCAGTGTGTAATGAAGCCTCTTTATTCTCACTTTATGTGCCCTCCTGTCCACTGGTGCCCAGTTTTCCAGGCCGTTTCCTGGCTGCCCCGGAGCCCCTATTGCAATGAGCTAGCTGAGATTATTGTGTGCGGAACTCAAATTTTAAACTTTCCCTGTCTCCTTCAAAATATAGCCATCCCATAAGCTAGTTCATTATGACTCTGCTGTGTTTATATATCAATTTAATAAAATTATTTTTTAAAGAAGCAGTGACTGATATTTTGCCATGCTA
Organism: Oreotragus oreotragus; assembly: GCA_006410675.1. NCBI lineage: Eukaryota > Metazoa > Chordata > Mammalia > Artiodactyla > Bovidae > Oreotragus > Oreotragus oreotragus. The sequence goes on from SJYX01010285.1 coordinate 1,037,785, forward strand.
CCTCTCCCTGGAATTCTGGATTTTAATAGAAGACTGTTGAAGAGTCTATGGGATACCTTAGTCTGTGGGATAAGTTCGTCATAGCAAAGTATAGGTAGGATGCAAGGAATGGTTGAGAAATATGTTTTCAGCTGAACCCATGTCACTAATCTGACAATTTATTTCTTTTCTTGGACAGCTCTGCAAAGGTATCTAGGATAAGGAGCTCTCAGAAGTGGAAGATACAGTCCTCTTCCTGTCCTACAAAACCACCACTAAGGTAATACTGTATACTGTTGTTTTGGTCTAAAGATAAGTAAAATCATACTTGGCTTATTACTTAGCCACATTCAGGAAAATGAAAATAGTTAATCCTTAGCAGATTACACTGATATTGGGAAGTTGGTCAAATCAATGGATTCAGATCAGACTAACTATATATATTTTCAAAGAGTATCTAAAGGGTTCTAGTCTTCTCCAAAAGCTACCACCTTGGACGCTGTGTCTGCATTCCAGGGATTTACTTGAAGGGTACTTATAAATAGAAGATCTTAAGGAAGATTTTACCTGTTTTTGAATTAATGGGAAAATTAGGCTTTCTAGTAAATTATTAGTCAAGTCAGTCACTTTATTGAGTTGTAAATGCTGCTGTTTATGCTGCTGCCTCTCCCCTGGCACACACTTGGCTATCATCATGTTGTGGAAGTTGGCCCTTATGGTTCTGCTCTTCATGAGAGAGGGAGCTGCCGAAAACAAGGTTCCACACTGTATAATTTCTATGGCTTGTATTAATGCAGACAGTATAGTCACCATAAAGAAGAAAAATTACCAGTGGAAGATAAAACTAAAATACTAGTTGCATTACAATCGCATTCTAGTGCTGCAATAAATTGAGTGAAACCAATAAAGCAAAACTAACTGAAGATATTTGGCACAAACCAAAAATGAAATGAGAGTCATTACGCTGTCTGCTACAGGGACATGCCTCGATGTAGTTAAAGCAATAAACTACCTGGGAGTAATCTTTACTTATTTTAAATTGCATATTCCAATTGCTAAGCTGTTTCTGGCATTTTTGCCACACTTAACTTTACGGAGTTAAGGAAAGAATTACATGTCTGAGTAAGGCATGTTCTACTAAATGTGCTTCCTATCTCCAGGAACTCATACCTTACTTGAGTCCTAATATTATTTATTCTAAGATTAATCATGGTGGTCTTCCATAAATTAGCTCTTCTCCAACAGACTGGAAGTGAATTGATCCTGAACTCTAATAACTACTTATTTTATCAGTAGCTTCCAATCTTTCTTACTATGCGCTCAGTTGCTTAGTCATGTCCGACTCTTTGTGACCCCGTGAACCGTAGCTCACCAGGCTCCACTGAGTCTGCCTGGAGTGCAGGAGACCCACGTTTGATCCCTGGGTTGGGAAGATCCCCTGGAGAAGGGAATAGCATCCCACTCCAGTATTCTTGCCTGGAGAATTCCATGGACAGTGGAGCCTGGCAGGTTACAGTCCATGGGGTCACAAAGAGTCAGAGATGACTGAGTGACTAGCACTTTAACTTTTCAGGCTCTGCTGTCCATGGGATTTTCCAGGCAAGAATACTGCAGTGGGTTGCCATTTCCTTCCTTACTGATCCCAGGCTTTTTAGGTTTTCAGGATCAATGAGCTTTTCTTTGGACTAAAGGAACCCAAATAGGTCAAACCCATTGAGATTTTAGAAGTGAACTTTGGGCTTCCCTAGTAGCTCAGTTGGTAAAGAATCTGCCTGCAATGCAGGAGACCCTGGTTCCATTGCTGGGTTGGCAAGACCTGCTGGAGAAGGGATAGGCTACCCACCCCAGTATTCTTGGGCTTCCCTGGTGGCTCAGCTTTTTAAGAATCTGCCTGCAATGAAGGAGACCTGGGTTCGATTCCTGGGTTGGGAAGATCCCCTGGGGTCGCAAAGAGTCGATACACTGAGCTACCTTTTCACTTTCACTTTTACACAGTTTTAAGTAGTTTCCCTGGGAGACAGACTATCTGAGCTGATGAGTGATTTGCCCAGGTGTACTGTTCTTTTATATGTTAATAGATCTTTTACTTTCAAAGAAATGCTCTCTTTAAGTCAGCAACCCAGAAAGTAATCCTGTCTTTTAAAGGATAAGAATTTACAAAGTCAGATAAAATCTGGTCAGTGGATTACCTCAGCAGTAGGAGGTGGGCACCATCCTTTCCTGGATAAACCAGTGACAGAGTTAGGGCAGTTCTCCTGCAGTGCTGAGAATAGAAGGAGCCTGGGGAGTTCCTGAAAGGTGAGCAAGCCCTGTAGAGAGGACAGAATAAACTTATTCTTGCTCTTACTTAGTTATATTTTGACGGTTCAAATGTACTAACAGAACTGTTTGCATTCAGTCATTGAGCAGCTTTTTGTTCTTTGTCTTTGAAGAGTGCGTCCTCATACATTGCTAGTGGGAGTATAAATCAGTGCATCCTTTGTGGAGGTCATTTTGTCAACATTCATTAAAAGTCTTAAAAATAACATGTGATTTGGCCTAATAGTTACATCTATGAGTTTATACTAGGGAGATCATCATGACCAGGCTAAATAAGTTTGTACAAAAAGCGTGGTTTGTAGCAGCAATAAGTTAAAAACCACCTTGGCATCTCAGAATTAGAGAGTGTTTGAGCAAGTCCTCATAAATGCACGAAGGAGAATATCATGCCTACAGCCACTAAATGAGCTATCAGGGGACCTGGAGGGGAAAACTCAACTTTGGGAAAAGGTGGGTGAAATATTACCTGAGAAGCAGGTTACAAAATAGCAAGAACAGGATGATGTCTTTTTTTGCTATTAAAATATGCATATTTACATAAAACAAACTCATGTATCAGACTGTTAAGTGTGGTTGTGTCTGGTGGTGGTATTGTGACTTCCTTTCTTCCCTTGCATGTTTTGCAAGTCTGTTACAATGAATATGTATTACTTTTGTAATGAGATAAAAATATGGCTTGAGAAAAATCTTTGATGAAATTCATGTATTACAATGATTATTCCAATGTGAAATATTGTCCTTCCTTCTGTCTTTAGGCTAGAGGTAGACTGCGTCCTAGACAGCCCCGTTCTCTTCTCCCGGGCTTCCCTTCTTTACCCTGGCCTGGGAAGAACCACTGTCTGGGCATCTTTGGGGTTGAGGGTCATTTGATCTTTGGGGTTGGGAGTCTCTGATTCCTTGGGGAATCCGCTGCCTTTGTGGAGTGTATGTATGGGAGGCGGGTTCATGGAGAAGTTGTGAAACATCTGATACTCTAATCCTTTCCAAAATTAACTTTTTCTTTGTTGCCTTGGAAGTTTTATGGGTGTTGGGGTGCATGTCTTCTGATGATCTTCATGCCCCTTTGAGAGAGGCTGTCTTTGAATAGTGTGAAGAACTGCTCCAAAGTCAAAGGAATATGGATTCACTTCTGTCTCTGTGAGCCCCTGGGGAGCTCAACTTCTCTGCACCTTGTTTCCTCATCAGTGAAACAGATCTAATAAGAGTTCCTACCTCCAAAGCAGCATTTCTCATTTTATCACCTTTGATTTGGATTGTGCCCCAAGTGTGTAAAGGCAGTTTAGGAAGTTAGAATATGTCATTCCATAACATACCATTTGGGCATATTGATTACTTTAAAGGCACTTTGAAGAGCAGCAGATGCAAGAAGGGCACTTTGACCTTCCTTTCTCTTCTTGGAAGCAGGAGATAAAACTCCCCAGTGCAAGGTGCCTTCTCTGTACCAGGAGGAAAGAAACATTCTTATCACCAGAGACGGGCAATCGAGGAGAAGAGAAATCTGTACAAACAGACCTTGTTAACTAGCCTTTGTGTTCCCAGTTACTTTTCCATAATTAACCATGCCACCCCAAACCTGTTTGTCTTGCCTTGTTTTTACCATTTACTCCTTTTCTTCCAACCTGGTGTATATGCTTTGGGCCATACCTACTTCATTGGGTCTTCATGTTTCTTGTGAAAGCTCCCAGGTATATGTAAAAATTACTAAATAAATTTGTATGCTTGTATACTGTTGATCTGTTTTATGTCAGTTTAATTCTTAAGGTCAGCCAGAGACCCTTCATAGGTCTAGGAGAAATGACACCTTTCCAAGTGCAGCCACTGAGAAGTGTTTGCTAATTATTTACAAGAAGGACTAGTTATCGATGTCTGACATCTTTGCAGGCCCTGTACTGGGTGTGATAGCTGTCCTCTCACCTAATATCCTCTACAGGGTAAGCCTTGCCTTTATATTTCCACTTTGCAGATAATGAACTTGAGACCAGTCACCCACAAATTCATAGCTATTGAGTGGCTTTTAATCCCTGCTCTGTTTTGTCTTCAGTCTCTGAAATCAATTGCAAGATTTAAAATTGTTTGTTGACACTCAAGATTTAGAATTAATTTCTCTTCTAATTACTCAGCTCAAGGTCAAAATTATCAACAGTTCTTAGCTGCCCACAAGGTGCAGGACATCATGCTGGGCATGTGTAAAAAGGACTAGAAGAAAGTGCTGTTTGCTAGGTTCAAGATTCCTGGTTTCAATCTGTCACTTAATTAATAACTTAAAATGGATGCATTTGCATGAACAGTATCTTCTGAATTGAAGGCAGAGGAGTTCGGTGATGACACATTGTGTTTTTTGGGCTGTGGTCAACCATCACTGGCATTAATTAATTATATTTTCTTTCTTTCCTTGCAAGGTAACTGCCCTTAAATTTTTGTACAAAGAGAGCTAATTCCGTTGTGCTTCCATGAAATGTCATCCTTTAAATAGGTGGGATCTGTTTTTGCTGATGTTTTTACAAACCTTGTACAAAACTACAAACCTTGTAGTTTTGCCTACAACATTCCTTTCTGTTTGGCCTGGCATGTTCATCAAGTTTTCTCAGAAAGTCTGTGACATCACAACGGGTATATGTATCACCTTAGCTTCCTCTGGAGTCCTTCCAGGTGTTAGGAAAGGCATGTTTTCTACGAAGCTGGGAGAACTGACTTTTCCTCTCAAAAGGGGGGTTTAAAAATACCAGCCATCTGAAAAAAACTATAAATAAAAAGATATAACTGACTCATTTTTCTCCCCCTTTTAAGCCAGGCTCCTTTTTCCTGAAGTCGTAAACCAGTGACAAAATGAATTGATTCCATGTTTTATTACTCATTTACTGTAAAATATTACACAGTCTTGGCAAGTTGATGAGTGACTATATAACTAAAAACATTCCTCCGATAATTCAAGAAACTTAGTTTGTATGATACGAAATTACAATATACATGAAACTAAGTAGGCATAGATTACTATTACTGTTACTATAGTATTGCCACTACAAGTTAACATTTGTTTGAGGACTTAGTATGTGCCAGGCGTATCATTCATTTCTCATAATTATCCTACTGTGAGGTACTATATCTAAACACTTTTTAAAAAAACCTCATTTTACAGATGAGGAAATGGAAGTTGTAAAAGGTTTGGTAAATTGTCCAAGATTATACTGCTAGTCAGTATTGAAACCAAGATCTGTACCTAGTGTGTCTATCATTTGTCAATGCCTGTCTTCATGACCATCATGTTATATTGCCTCTTCAAATGATTTCTAATTAGTTTTCATGTTTCTACTAACTTATACTGTATAGCTTTGCTCAGCCATCATTTAAGAGTAATTATAAAATCGTCACACTCATAGCTCATGGTATCAATTTTACCTCGGACACATAAAGTTCATTTGGAGGGAGCACATTCATATTTCAAGACTGAAATGAAAGGTGGATGGAATTTTTGGAATGTCACGTAATCATTTTTAAAAGGGCTTTGTGTTGAGAGAAATCTATTGTTGTGTTTGATATGTTTTCGAACTGAATGTAGCATTGGGGAGATTGCCATTCCAGGGCATTTCAAATACAGCAGCATTGAAGAGCACTTGGGTGGCTCACACATACTCTCTTCTGTAAATTCCATCCTCTGCATTCTTACTTTCCAATCCCACAACACACACATTGCTAGTCAGATAGAATCATTGCTAATGTTCCCATAGTTCTTTGCTTTTAGTCTATTATATATTTAAATTTCATAATAAAATTCTTATTGTCATTTTTGTTTTGGTCTTCTTTATGCCATAGTCAGCTCCTTGGGACCAGGGACTATGCTTCATTCATTGTTGTTTTTCAAGAGCTTGGCTTACAGTTTGTGTTCATTAAATGTTTGTGGCTTTTTGAATTGGATATGTTATGGCTAATATTCAGATTAACTAGCTAATTAAACTGAACAAGTATTTATTGAGCACCAGATAAGTTCTTGGCAGTTTAATAGGTGCTGACTGTGAGGAATACAAAATGAGTATCCTATTTAAAAATTTCTCTGGGTTTATAATGTCATTGAAACAATGCGTGGTGGTTGATGCTGATGTGTTTGTGGTAGGAGATTGGATCTGGGGGTGGGGAGGGGGTCCTACTTTGGTATTTTGGGCAGGCAACATCAGCAGTCCAGAATTTGGCTTAAGGTATCAGGAAAAGAAATATTTGTTCAGNTGGATGGCATCACCGACTCAACGGACATGAGTTTGAGTAAACTCTGGGAGTTAGTGATGGACAGGGAGGCCTGAGACGTACACGACTGAGCGACTGAACTGAACTCAGTGTTTACTTAGGCGAAGAGCGGTTAGTCATGGTCCAGACAAATTGTCTACCTCAGGAGTCCAAAAAGTGTTCATCAGATTCAAATCCAGTTCTATTTGGTTTGGTGTTCACATCCTTTATATTTTTAATTATTAGGTTATCCATTTCTATACTGGGTTTCCCAGGTGGCTCAGCGGTTTAAAAAATCCACCTGCCAATGCAAGAGATGCAGGAGACCTGAGTTTGATCCCTAGTCCAGGAAGATCCCCTGCAGAAGGAAATGGCAATATGCTCCAGTATTCTTGCCTGGAGAATTCCATGGACAGAGGAGCCGGTGGACTACAGTCCACGTGTTGCAAAGAGTTGGACATTACGGAGCATGCACACACCACCACCATTTCTATGCTTTTTCAGAATAAGTTAGAGATTTATTAGAAATATAGGTAATAGAAATGAATGAAGAACTTGGGCCAACTTGTTAGTTTTGTTTTTTTTTTAAGTAATCTTACTTTGAGTTACACAATTTTATTTTTATTTATTTATTTATTTATTTTTGCTNAAAAAAACCTCATTTTACAGATGAGGAAATGGAAGTTGTAAGAGGTTTGGTAAATTGTCCAAGATTATACTGCTAGTCAGTATTGAAACCAAGATCTGTACCTAGTGTGTCTATCATTTGTCAATGCCTGTCTTCATGACCATCATGTTATATTGCCTCTTCAAATGATTTCTAATTAGTTTTCATGTTTCTACTAACTTATACTGTATAGCTTTGCTCAGCCATCATTTAAGAGTAATTATAAAATCGTCACACTCATAGCTCATGGTATCAATTTTACCTCGGACACATAAAGTTCATTTGGAGGGAGCACATTCATATTTCAAGACTGAAATGAAAGGTGGATGGAATTTTTGGAATGTCACGTAATCATTTTTAAAAGGGCTTTGTGTTGAGAGAAATCTATTGTTGTGTTTGATATGTTTTCGAACTGAATGTAGCATTGGGGAGATTGCCATTCCAGGGCATTTCAAATACAGCAGCATTGAAGAGCACTTGGGTGGCTCACACATACTCTCTTCTGTAAATTCCATCCTCTGCATTCTTACTTTCCAATCCCACAACACACACATTGCTAGTCAGATAGAATCATTGCTAATGTTCCCATAGTTCTTTGCTTTTAGTCTATTATATATTTAAATTTCATAATAAAATTCTTATTGTCATTTTTGTTTTGGTCTTCTTTATGCCATAGTCAGCTCCTTGGGACCAGGGACTATGCTTCATTCATTGTTGTTTTTCAAGAGCTTGGCTTACAGTTTGTGTTCATTAAATGTTTGTGGCTTTTTGAATTGGATATGTTATGGCTAATATTCAGATTAACTAGCTAATTAAACTGAACAAGTATTTATTGAGCACCAGATAAGTTCCTGGCAGTTTAATAGGTGCTGACTGTGAGGAATACAAAATGAGTATCCTATTTAAAAATTTCTCTGGGTTTATAATGTCATTGAAACAATGCGTGGTGGTTGATGCTGATGTGTTTGTGGTAGGAGATTGGATCTGGGGGTGGGGAGGGGGTCCTACTTTGGTATTTTGGGCAGGCAACATCAGCAGTCCAGAATTTGGCTTAAGGTATCAGGAAAAGAAATATTTGTTCAGAAAAACAAAAAGAAATAAATATTACAGAAACAAAAAGCCAAGGTAACTAACTCTTTCTATGTCTCCTCTTAAAAGGGAAGTCACAGGCTCCAAGGCCCTGCAGCTTACCTGCCTTGCTATATTTATGCTGGCAAAGGCAGCTTATGTGTGTCGTATAATAAAGAACTTGTCTCGTCTTTGTCTCAGGTTCCCAGCACAGAGCTTCTAAAACTGGAATTTCCCACATGATGAGTGTCTTTTTTTTTTTTTTAACTCATGAACCCCCCATTATACCTGAGCTTGTGCTAATAAGGTGACTCCTAGTTAACCCCTAGATAGCTTCAAGATGGGGGCTGATCCCCAGAAAGTCTGACCATATGATTAGAGCATTTGACTTTGAGCCAGCCTCACCTCTAGGCAGCAAGGGTTTGGAGATTGAGTTCAGTCACATGGCCAGTGATTTAATCACAATGTCAACACAATGAAACCCCAAAGCTCTACACACCAGCACTCAGTGGAGCATCCTCAGTGTATTTAGAGAGTGAAGTGCCTTGATTCCACAGGGAGAAGGTGTGGAAGCTTTGCACTGGGGACCCTCCCAGATCTTATCCTATGTGTCTCTTCATTTGACTAGTTGGGATTTGTATCCCTTGTAATAAAACTGTCATCACAAGTATAACACTTTCCGGAGTTCTGTGAGTCATTCTAACAAATTATCAAGCCTGTCATGGGAACATACAAATTTACAGTCAGTCAGTCAAAAGCATAGGTGGTCTGAGAAACCCTGAAGCACACTTGGCATTGGAAGTGAGGACAGCCTTACAGAGGACTGAGCCTTTAACTAGTGGGTGTGTAGTAACTGCAGGTGGTAACTCTAGAATTGAATTACAGGAACCAGTTAGAATTGGAACAGAATATCTGTACCACCCGTGAGTGAATATACGAGTCTCAAGGGTTGAAGTCCAGACCTGATGCCACAGAAAAATGATATTTGAGGAGCTCATCTCTTAACCTTCTTCAAATCACAGTTTGTGGGTTTCTTGCTACTTATATCATGGGGAAGGCAGATGGGTGGGTGCTATAGACAGAATGTTTGTGTCTCCCCCAAATTCATATGCTACTTTCCAGTAAGCAGTCTGCTTGTATTAGGAGGTGTGGGCTTTGGAAGGTGATTAGGTCATGAGGGCAGAACTCTCATGAATGGGACTAGTGAATGTCCTTATAAAAGAGACCTCAGAGAGCTCCCTTTGCCCTTCCACCATGTGAGGGTACAGCGAGAAGATAGCTCTCTAGGGACTTCCCTGGTAGGCCTGTGGTTAAGAATCTGCCTTGCAATGCAGCGTATGTGGGTTTGATCCTTGGTCAGGGCACTAAGATCCCACATGCCACAGAACTAAGAGTCTGTGTGCCACAACAAAAATCCTGAGTGCCACAACAGACTCAGCACAGCCAAACTGATATTAAAAAAAAAAAAAAAGAAGACTAGGACAGTTACCTGTGAAGCGGGAGGTGGGTTCTGGCCAGACTCGGAGTCATTGGATCTGTATTACTCTGTCAATGGATGCCTCAGGCTTTGGGGACTACAGCCTGTGGGGCCCTCCTATTTAGTGCCTAATTCTTAATGGTCATGGTGTGTGTGCATGCTCGGTCGTGGCCTGCTCTGTGGCCCTCTGGACCACAGAGCACCTCTGTCCGTGGAATTTTTGAGGCAAGAATACTAGAGCAGGTTGCCATTTCCACTCCAGGGGATCTTCCCAAGCCAGGAATCAAACCTGCGTCTCCTGTATCTCCTGCATTGGCAGGTGGATTCTTTACCACTGAGTCACCTGGGAAGTCATGGTCGTAGGTGTTTATTTTTTTCTTCTTTAAAGGTAAATGTTATTGATATTGATACCCAAATGCTGTGTTGCTGAAAATAATTGCATTGCCAAAATCCAGCTTTATGCTGACAGACCTAATTCTGACTGAACGTAATTTCCAAGTCAATAAACTGCTATTATCTAAAGTTCCATGCCAGGATCTGAACACTGCCCTAATTTAATATGACTTAACACAGTTCTCTAATACATTTCTACCCTTGTTCTGTCAGCTCAAAGAAAATACAACTGTATTTAAGGTGGTGACACCCAGGGTTACACAGGTCTGACTCCTTTGGATGTGATTTTTTTTTGGAGACAGAGTTGCAGAGTAAGAAAATATGCACGTGGGGGTTCTTGGTCTGTTTCTTACTCTGTTTTCCCCCTGGGCTTTAGCTCCCACAAGACCTTCCTTTGTCAGGAGAACAGCCACCTTCCAGCCAGAAATAGCTCATAATGGTGGTGCCTTTCCCAAGGGCATCTGCATTTTAGCAAGAAACCCATGAACTCCTAAAAGTCATCAAGGTGCAAAGAAGTGTTTGTTGGAGTCTGCTGGGTAGAAAAATGCCCCTGGAGCAGAGATCAGCAAGGCCTGGGTTCAGGTTTCAGTTCTGCTACCCTCTGACTTCATAACCTTAGTCAAGTTTTTAACTCTTTGGGGGCTCAGTATCTTTGCCTCTAACACCCTGGGAAGGTGGAACTATCATTTGCTGTGTGTTTTACACAATGATCTCATTTAATCTTGTCCACAGGCTTCCCTGGGGGGAAGGCAATGGCACCCCACCCCAGTACTCTTGCCTGGAAAATCCAATGGACAGAGTAGCCTGGTGGGCTGCAGTCCATGGGGTCGCTAACAGTCGGACAGACTGAGTGACTTCACTTTCACTTTTCTCTTTCATGCATTGGAGAAGGAAATGGCAACCCACTCCAGTATTCTTGCCTGGAGAATCCCAGGGATGGGGGAGCCTGGTGGGCTGCCGTCTATGGGGTCACACAGAGTCGGACACGACTGAAGTGACTTAGCAGCAGCACAGGCTTCCCTGGGGGCTCAGTGGTAAATAATCCATCTACCAGTGTGGGAGAGGAAGGTTGGATTGCTGGGTTGGGAAGATTCCCTGGAGAAGGAAATGGCAACCCACTCTAGTATTCTTGCCTGGGAAATTCCATGCACAGAGGAGCCTGGAGGGCTATAGTCCAGGAGTTGCAAAAGAATTCAGACATGACTTAGTGAGTAAACAAAAACAACAACCTTACATAGCATGCGTGCTTATTCCCGTTTTACAGGAGAGAAAACAGGCTCAGAGTAAATAGAGAAATTACCCAAGAACATGGATCTTCAGTAAATGAGAGAGCTTCTGGATGTTTCTGAAACTAGTTGAGTTGTCCGCATGGGATGATGAACTGTCCTGACTCCCTATGCCACACCCTGCCTAAGTGGGGCTTGGGTGGCACTGAACAGTTCTGGCAAGAGGTGGGAAGGCAGGCTTCCATCAGCTCCTCAGGGCAAGAAGAGACACAGGAATTGAATGACACCTAATCCAATGTCATTTATCCACTGACCATTCTTCCTTCCTCCTTGATAACAGGACCCACCCTTGTTCAGATCATAGGAGGCAGCTGTGGTCATCCCATTCTCCTCTGGTAGATGTGTACTTGCCCAGCAGCTCTCCTTACTGGTAGGTATGACCATCAGTCTGAGTTCTAGACATTGAGACCCACTAGTTGGTCTGCTGGGGGACTTCTGGTAAGACAATTTCCTCGAATGAAAATAAATATAGGCAGAGGCTCTCTTCCTTCCTGTCCTCTGAGTGGTGTTGTGGGAAGACCTGTGTTTAGAATGACTGTAGTCATATTGTGACCAAGAGATCAAGGCGAGGAGAGTCACAGAGATGCTGAAACATAGGGGTAGAGCTTCTTTCCAGGTCTCTAGTTAGATGAGCTATTAAATAATTACATTGTCTCTGTCATCACTCTTGGTCCCATATTCTCTCTCTTTTTTAAAAATTAACTGATTTATTTTTTTCTGCACTGGGTCTTCATTGTTCCACGCAGGCTTTCTCCAGTTGCACTGAGCAGGGGCTGCTCTCTAGCTGCAGTGCACAGGCTTCTCCTTGCCATGTCGTCTCTTTATTTCAGAGCGTGGGCTCTGGGCATGCAGGCTTCAATGGTTGCAGGCTGTGGGCTCTAGACCATGGGCTTCTTTAGTTGTGGCACACGGGCTTAGTTGCCCCAAGGCATGTGGGTGCTTCCTGGATTGGGGATCCAACCTGGGTCCCCTGCATTCGCAGGTGGATTCTTAACCGCTGTACCACCAGAGAAGTTCTCTTGGTCCCATACTCTGTTACCTGCAGCTGAAGGCATCCTATCTGATAGTCCTGATCTGCAGTTGTCAGCATCCTCCCCAACCTCTGCCTCTGAGTGTCCTCTCCTAGGGACTTCTGTGTGCTAGGGATGGCACTATCAATTTTCAGGCTAGAATTTCCCAGTGGGTGAGACCCTTTGAGATACACATACCTTTTAGCAGATAGGAGTGCCCAGAGAAAAGCTATCCTATCCCTTATCTGTAGGGATTGAAGGACAAGAGAGCAAGGCTACTCCATGAACTGTAGCCCTCCAGGCTCCTCTGTCCATGGGATTTCCCAGGCAAGAATACTGGAGGGGGTTGCCATTTCCTTCCTCAGGAAATCTTCCCAATCCAGGGATCAAACCCACGTCTCCTGCACTGGCAAGTGGATTCTTTACTGCTGACCCACCAGGGCAGGCGAAATGCAAAATACAAATCTGACACCTCTTATTCAAAAATTATAGAGAATTTCAAGGCAGTAACAAGCAGAGTTGGACTGTGAAGAAGGCTGAGCGCCGAAGAATTGATGCTTTTGAACTGTGGTGTTGGAGAAGACTCTTGAGAGGCCCTTGGATTGCAAGGAGATCCAACCAGTCCATTCTGAAGGAGATCAACCCTGGGATTTCTTTGGAAGGAATGATGCTAAAGCTGAAACTCCAGTACTTTGGCCACCTCATGCGAAGAGTTGACTCATTGGAAAAGACTCTGATGCTGGGAGGGATTGGGGGCAGGAGGAGAAGGGGACGACCGAGGATGAGATGGCTGGATGGCATCATGGACNGAAACTCCAGTACTTTGGCCACCTCATGCGAAGAGTTGACTCATTGGAAAAGACTCTGATGCTGGGAGGGATTGGGGGCAGGAGGAGAAGGGGACGACCAAGGATAAGATGGCTAGATGGCATCATAGACTCGATGGACGTGAGTCTGAGTGAACTCCGGGAGATGGTGATGGACCGGGAGGCCTGGCGTGCTGCGATCCATGGGGTCGCAGAGTCGGACACGACTGAGCGACTGAACTGACTGAACAAGCAGAGCATTCAACCAAGTGTGAGGCCCTTCTGAGCACAAGACATTGTATGACTGTTAAGGTCATTTGTTCATGAAGCCATCCTTGGGAAGAGAGGCAGTTGAGAGTTGCTGGCTCCTGGCCAGAATCCAGCCACATGGCTCTGTACTGGTGAGGAAGGAGGTTTCTAGTGTTTTTCAATTGCCACTGAGTTGTTTGCTACTCAGTTTTCTAGTAAGACTATCTCTTTGGAGCTTATGTTTTCTTGGCCTGGGCCCCTTAATTTTGGCATATTTGTTCTGATATGTTCCTATTCGAAATTACTACAGGAGGAAAAGGAACTTAAAAAAGTCCCTTTTGTACCAAGCACTTTCATGTGTATTATCTCTTTTATCATCACATCCTTTAGTTGTTGTTGTTCAATGTCTGACTCTTTGTGACTCCATGAACAGCAGCACACCAGGCTCTTCTTTACTTCACTACCTCCTGGCAAGAACATTGGAGTGGGTTGCCATTTCCTTCTCCAGGGGATCTTCCCGACCCAGGAATCGAACCCACATCTTCCGCATTGCAGGCAAACACTTTAACCTCTGAGCCACCAGGGAAGCCCCCACTACCTCCTGGAGTTGGCTCAAATTCAAGTCCATTGAATCCATGATGGTATCTAACCATCTCGTCCTCTGCTGCCCCCTTCTCTTGCCTTCAATCTTTCCCAGCATCAGGATCTTTTCCAATGAGTCAGCTCTTCACATCAGGTGGCCAAACTATTGGAGCGTCAGCATCAGTCCTTCCAAGGAATATTCAGGGTTGATTTCCTTTAGAAGTGACTGGTTTGATCTCCCTGCAGTCCAAGGGCCTCTCAAGAGTCTTCTCCAGCACTACAGTTCAAAAGCATCAATTCTTCAGTGCTCAGCCTTCCTTATGGTCCAACTCTCACATTGTACATGACTACCGGAAAAACTATAGCTTTGACTATATGCACCTTTGTCAGCAAAGTCGGCCAAGTGATATCTCTGCTTTTTAATACGCTGTCTAGGTTTGCCATAGCTTTCCTTCCAAGAAGCAAGCGTCTTTTAATTTTATGGCTGCAGTCACCATCTGAAGTGATTTTGGAGCTCAAGAAAATAAAATCAGTCACTGTTTCCACTTTTCCCCCTTTTGTTTGCCATGAAGTGATAGGACTGGATGCCGTGATCACCTTTTAGAGGAAAAATGTTTTATGACCCTGTTTTATAGCTGAACAAATCAAGATTCAGAGGTGTAAAGTGATGGGAGATGTGGTTGGGGTTTCAGCCTTAGCTGCTTTATTTCCAAAATTTGAACTCTTTCTTTCCTATCAGACTGAATCTTTTTCCTTTCTTGGTTACCCCTTCCTACCCCGTAAAACTCCAATAACACTCTTAGTTTTCCTGAGCCAGTCCCCTCCCTCCCAAGTGAAGTAGGATCATTACATCTTGTTCAGCCTTCTCTGTCCACAGCAGGGGATGTTTTAGCAATTACTTTACACTCTGTTTAATCCCATAGGAGTCATTACTGTTGGAGGGTAACAATAAAACAGGCTCATTGGAATTTCCTGAAGGTAAGGCTCTCCTCTAAACAGTTTCATTGTGCTAAACCATAATGGCAGAGGCTGTTCCTCTCCATGACAACTTTGACTGGCAGGGAAATCTAGACTGCAGGCTGGAGCCAAACGCTGTCTTCTTTTGTCACAGGGGTTGGGCCTTGTTCTGGGCACCATTCCAGTATGAGAGCCAAAGCTGATAAATGCCCTTGATAATCACCTTCCCACAAATTTCCAATCTATCCCTTTTGCATTTCATAAATATTCCTGAGTGTCCACTCTTAACTGCTGTGCTGCCTTAGGGCTAGAGAGTCAAGACGAATTCTCTGCCTTTACAACGTTCACTATATAGTAAGAGAGAAAGACAAGTTAATACATATAGTACAGTACAACAGTAAAAGTGTGTTGAGGAGGAGGGGCAGATTACTTTTCTGTAGGGAATCCAAGAAGGCTTTCCAGAAAAGGGGGTACTCAGATTGGATTTTGAGAGATTAGTAACAGTTTCCAAGTAAGAGAAGAGAGGCTAGAGGGTTTCCTAAGCAGAGAGAACAGCATGTACACAGGCATGGAATAGCATGTATGTGTAATAGTTAGCCATCACTGTGTAACAAGGCACCACAAAACTCAGTGGTTTCAAATGATAGTCATTTCTCATGAGTTTGCCAGTATACTGGAAGATTTAGCCTGGGTTTAGAGCTGGCTCCATTTCACATTTCTCTCACTCTCCTTCTGGTACTGAACCTCTAGCATGTTGATCGCAGCACCAGAGGAGGTGCAAAAGAGCAAGTGGAAACGTGTCCTCTGTCAATTCTGCTACACTCAGTTGACCAGAGCAAGTCACATGACCGAGCTCGGAGTTAAGGGATAGTGAATGAAGCCCTACCCATGATGGGTGAGCATGTAAACTTAAAGGGCTGAGGGTATAGAGAGAGGGACTGGTGAAAATTTGGGGCCATTAATGCAATTTACCAAGGGGGAGTTTCTCAACAATGACAGTATTGACATTTTGGGCTGGATTATTATTTCCTGTGGGCAACTGTCCTGTGTACAGTAGGATGTTTAGCAGCATCCCAGTTTCTACCTGTAGATGCTTAGAATAGCTCGCTTTGCTTGTGACAATCAAAAATGTCATCAGAGTTTCTGAATGTATAGATGTGTGTGTGTATGGCAAAATTGTCCCCCTTTGAGAACCACTGTTCAGAAGATTCAAGATATTCTAAAATTGTTGGAGTGTGAGATGTAAAGTAAGGAAATAAGGGGACAGGGAAAGAGGAGTGAAATGGGCTAAAGATGCAGTTGCAGAGGTAGGTAGAGGCTGATTTTGGGGGGATCCCATGTGCTAAAATTAGGAACTTAGATTTTATCAAAGGACATCAGATTTGGGTTTTGGGAAATTGATTCTAGTATGTGGTGACCCCCATCAGCTGACTCCATCATTATCTATGTCAATCAGTCTTGGCCAATCTTGGGGCAGGGCTCTTTTTGGGGTACAGATGCTTAGTAGGGGCTTCCCGGGGGGCACAGTGGTAAAGAATTTGCCTACCAATACAGGAGACTCAGGAGGCAGAAGTTTGATCCCTGAGTCGGGAAAATCCCCTGGAGGAGGAAATGGCAGCCCACTCCAGTCTTCTTGCCTGAGAAATCCCATGGACAGAGGAGCCTGGTGGGCTGTGGTCCATAGGATCACAAAGAGTTAGACACGACTGAGTGACTGAGCACAGCACAGCACATGCTCAGCACTGGCAGCTCTCTTGGCCCCTGAGGGGTGTCAAGAGGGAAAGCATTCATAGGGAGGCTCACAGCTCTGTGCGCGTCATGTGGCATGGAGCAGTGGTTTATCTCCACAATCGCATAAAGGTTAATGACAGCCTTTTTCTGAAACATTTTGCTCCTGGGTCTCAAGGAATACATTGTTCCAATAATTTCTCTGATTTTTCTCATCAGGGGATGATGCAGCTGAGTAATAGCATTCATATAAATACTTTTTGCCTTTCAGAGAGCATACACCCTTCTGAATTACACACTGCAATTTAGAAATTACACTCACATGTGGAATAATATGGTTTGGTATACTTATTAGGGAGGCTGGCATCCGTCCTTCAGTTGTTAAAGATCCCTGGGTATTTCTATTATGGTGTAAATTAGCTAGTATTTTTCTGAGTTCATTATTGCTATTTTTACGTCCATTATTTATTTATAAGGTATTAGAGGTACACCCAGGTTCATGGCCTTACAAGAGAAATGCCTTCTGGTTAACTTGGCATTGCAGGGCTTAGCACAGCAGCACAATTTCTGTGAGATCAAAATTCTTTCAAGTTGATTTGATGGTGATGGTTCATAGCACAAACACATAGAGAGTGTGTCTTCTTTCTTTTTGAATTTTTGTTAAAAGGGGCAGAATCCTGTGAGAAGGGAATGCTTTCCAAATGATATAGACAACTGGTTTCATTTTATAGTGAAGTGAAAGTTGCTCAGTCGTGTCCGACACTTTGCAGCCCCATGGACTATACAGTCCATGGAATTCTCCAGGTTAGAACACTCGAGTGGGTAGCCTTTCCCTTCTCCAGGGGATCTTTCCAACCCAGGGATCAAATCCAGGTCTCCCGCATTGCAGGCAGGTTCTTTACCAGCTGAGCCATCAGGGAAGCCTAAGAATACTGGAGTGCCCTTCTCCAGCAGATCTTTGCAACCCAGGAATTGAACTGGGGTCTCTTGTATTGCAGGAGGATTCTTTACCAACTAAGCTATCGGGGAAGCCCTCCATTTTATAGTGGAGGCTTCATAATGCCTTGTAGGACTATCCTGTTTCTATGTGAAATGATTAGTTCTTGGGAGGTATGAGATTTGGGTTGTGTAGCGTTTCTAAGCCTTCCAGGGCATTGTTTCCCAAACTTGCTTGATCCCAGGAAATAACCTGATAGACTTGTTCAACATTCTGATAATAGGGTTCCATCTTAGGAGAGAGAGCCCTGGGAATCTGAACATTCACGAAGTCCTACAGGTGCCTCTTCCGACTTTGTCTACTATTATATCATTTTTTTGTGTGGCCATGCCTCACTCAGTTCTCCAGCTGAGAACTGAACCCATGCCCCCTGCAGTGAAAGTGCAGTTTTAACCACTAGACTGCCAGGGAAGTCCCAAATTTGCCTAGAACCATGATTGGGGCATAGTAGATGCTCAATAAATCTTAGTTTAATGAAAGAAGTCTTAATATAGCTTCCGAGAGCTTCTTGTCTATTGCCTTGTTTTCTTCTGCTCTTTCTCAGATGCTGTAAGCATCAGATTGAGCATACTTCCTCCCCTGGAGTTTTTCTTAGGGAAGAAATGTGCATTTAACTGAGCTAATATGCATTTGTTCAGCTAGGGACTCAGGAGGGTCAACATTTCCATATATGATGGGAAAATATTGGATTAGCAATACAGGGTTTCCAAAAACAAAGCAAACCCCAAACAAAGGCTTTCTTCTTTTCTCCTCCATATGCTTGATCTAGAAAGATCTCCTAGGACCTACCCTATTTCTGTTTATAATCTAATTACTGTGCATGGAAACTGCTCTCAGGGGAAGAAGAGGAACAGACTCTTAGGATCTAGCCAGTAACTTTGGGTAAAACACCTTATTTCAACCTCATCTGTGAAATGGAGATGGCACACCTACTTCACAGGGTTGTGATGAGAATAAAGGTAAAGGGTTTGAAAGCCTTTAGCAAAGTGTAAAATGTACACAAAGTATATGTGTACTTATAAAAAATTAATATCATTGCTCTTAGGAGATAGTGTACGATAATAGAGCTCAGGTTTCGGTATCAGACCGTATTCAAATCTGGCTATGCCACCTCCTGCCAAGCTCTGAGGTGCTCTGAGCCTTGGCTTCCTGTATAGGCAGTTTAAAAGATGAAAAGATTGAGTGAGGTAATGCAAGTGGAGAATCATTATAGAGGAGATACCCTCATGGGGATATAGGCAATCAGTCTGCTTCTAAGATGCTTAGACACCAGTAACTCCAGACTGCCTGGCTGGGTGTCCTTCCTGTTATCACTGACTTCCTCACGTCTGCATGAGGGAAGAGGGTGGAGGCAAGTTATTGTTAATTGCAGTTTAAAAAACTGTGGTAAAAGGCACATATGAAATTCACTGTTTTAAAGTACCGGAGTTCCTGGTGGTCTGGCAGTTCGGATATAGCACATTCACTGCTGAGGGCCTGGGTTCAGTTCTTGGTTGGGGAACTGAGGTTGTATAAGCTGTGTGGCAGAGCCAAAAACAAACACAAGTGTACAATTCACTGGAATTTAGTACATTCACAGTGCTATGCAACCAGTCACTACTGTCCAGTTCTGGGACATCTTCATTACCATTGAAAGAAACCCTGTACCCATTAAAGCAATCACTCCCATTCTCCACAGCCCCTGGTGCCACTAACCTGCTTTATGCCTCTGTGGATTTGCCTGCCCTGGACATTCATACAAAAAGAATCATGTAATATGTAGTCTTTTGTGAATGGCTGCTTTCCTATAATGTTTTCAAGGATTATCTGCAGTGTGTATTAAATGCTCTTTACTGATGAGGAAATCGAGGCTCTAAGGAGGTGGGTAGCTTGTCTGAGGTCATGGAGCCCAAGCTCTTTGGCTCGGCCCACTCCTCATTTTTATGCCTTCCTGACTACTCCTGTGTAGACTGCCCAAAAGAAAAAGCATCTCATCATGGCCCTACTTCGGTGATCAGTGCCATTCAGCGTCCTCAGTTGAATTCAGCTCTATGTACTATGCAATAAGTCAGACTCTGGGCTTGTCCAAACTTCTAAAAATAGTCCATATTTCTGGGTCAGCAGCTGTGAGGGTGACACTGAACAATGGCAATGGCTTGGACACATTTAGCCCCAAAGCTTTCATCCTGTCCTCTATGGCGTCCTTAGTTAAAACAATATTTTCCCTAGGCTCTGATCCTGGGCCCATTTTAGACCTATGATGTATGGACCTGGGGATCTGACTATTTAAGTGTGCCAGCTGATCGTTAGGAAAGAAGGCATGATCAGGGAATTCGAATTCTTTACTGCAGATAGGGAAACCGAGACCCAGCAGAGGGCTGGCCTCCCCATGGCTTTTGGATTTGGTCTGTTTGGCTTCTAATGAATAGAGGTCTGAGACATCAGAGTATGACTCTCAATATATATTTATGTTTTATTACCTACTTGGCTCTTTGAGAAATGGTTCCATCAAAGGTCTATTAATCTGTGAGCTCCTGGAGGACAAGGACAGATTGTTGGAGTGCCCTCCTAGCATGTTAAAAATTAGTGACGACGATAACGATGCTGATGACAATGATGATTAGACTCAGCGCTCGGGCCTGGATCCAGTCCCTTCACTTCTCCGGATGAAGTGTCTTCCTTTGTTAAATCAGGATAATGAGACTCTCCTGCTGTTGTTTTGTGAGGCCAATTAACTACTGTCTTGGAAGGACTCAGACCTATAAACACTTTGTAATCTATTCAAATGTAAAAAGCTTGTTGATGAGGACTTTAGTTTGTGAACTTAAGCACACAAAAGCCAGAAAATGCAAATATTCAGGTCTGTCTGGTGAAGTCAGTCTGCCAACCCTATTTGCTGGTAATAGCTTTTCTAGTAATTCAAACCCTAGTAATTCAGAATATAAAACAAGCAACTAATGGTCTGTACTACAAATAAACAAACAAAACCCTGTATGAAATTAGTATGAATTGGACCTCATCAAGAAATTTTTTCCAGTTATAAATAATGGTTTGAGGGGTGTCTGTGTGTGTGTGTTTATGTTATGACTGTTACTGTTTTGGAGTTTATCCCCCCACGATATCAAGGCTAAAATAGTTATACAGCAGATCTGCTTTTGGAAATCATGTAAATTCAAAATAATTTGTAACAAAAAATCCTTTCTTAGTTTATTGGGGCTGCTAAAACAGAATACTATAGACTGGGTGACTTGTCAACAACAGAAATTTGTTTCTCAGCACTTTGGAGGCTGGCAAGTCCCAAATCAAGGCACTGATAGAATCAGTGTCTTATGCAAGCCCACTTCCTGGCTCATAGATGGCTGTCTTCTTGCTACAGTCTTGCATGGTGGAGCGTATAAAGGAGCTCTCTGGGTCCCCTTCATAAGGACACTAATCCCATTCATGAGGATTCTTCTCTCCTGATCTAATCACCTTCCAAAATCACCACCTACTACTATCACACTAGAGACTAGAATGTAGTATACAGATTTTTCTTGGAAGTGGAGGGACACAAGAATTCAGTCTACAGCAGTTCCCAAAACAGAAATTCTGTTTTGTTTGTACTTAGCAGTAGACCTGTGTGTGTATGTGTGTGTTAGTTGCTCGGTCATGTCTGACTCTTTGGGACCCCATGGACTGTAGCCCACCAGGCTCCTCTGTTCATGGAATTCTCCAGGCAAGAGTACTGGAGTGGATAGCCATTCCCTTCTCTAGGCACCCTTCCTGACCCAGGGATGGAACCTGGGTCTCCTGCATTGCAGGTAGATTGTTTACCATCTGAGCCATCAGGGAAGCCCGATTCTTTGGCCGCCTAATGCAAAGTGCTGACTCATTGGAGAAGATGCCGATGCTGGGAAAAGTTGAAGGCAAAAGGAGAAGGGGGATACAGAGGATGAGATGGTTGGATGGCATCATGGATTCAGTGGACATGAGTTTGAGCAAACTCTGGGAGATAGTGAAGACAGGAAGGCCTGGCATGCTGCAGTCTGTGGGATCACAAAGAGTTGGACCTGACTTAACTACTGATCAACAACAATAAGACACACTTACTGCATGTCTGTCCTTGTGCTAAGCTACTGATGTGTAGTAAAGCCTAGGGGTTGAGTGTGAGGTTTGAAATCCTGTTTTTCCTACTTACCAAGTTATTTAATAGCTCTCATGCCTTAGCTTTCTCTTCTGTTAAAAAAATAAATAACCACAACAGTGTGTTCCTCATAGAGGGATTGTGAGGATTAAATGAGTTAATACATAGAGAATTCTTACAAGCACTTACACCAGGGGTAGTCCCAAGGTCACACATGTTTGAAATATGCATCCAAGTCCCTCCAGAGCCTGTACTCTTAAACCACTGACCTTTTCGCCCTTGAGACTACATACTTGTAAGTGCCAGCACACCAAGACTCTGATATCATCCATCTGTTCCTTCAAACATTTCCGTGTGTGCCAAGCCAAGCAAAATGCCTGGAATAAGGTCTCACCGTAAGTAAGATGCTGCCCTGGCTGTGGGCATGCAGTGTGGGGTTTAATGGCTTCAGTAGGAAAGGGCATTGTGGCAATACCGTGTGATTGGTACCATGATGCAGAAAGCCTAGGAAGCTGGGGGCTCTGAGAGAGGCCCGCAACCCAGCCTTGAGCTGAGTTCTGAGGATGGGCCAAAGGCCAGGAGTGGAGAGACGCCTTGTGGAGAGAGCAGGGGAAGGAGAGAGGGGAGCAGGGGAGGCTGCTGAGAGCGGAGACTGGAGAGGGTATGAAGGCCAGATTTGGACGGCCAGGCACCCCATCCTTGGGCTGTCAGCCGAAGGCGGCGTGCTTCTATCAGATACGCGTCTAGGGCGGATTGGTGCCCGTAATCTGGAGAGCAGATGAAATGGGCTGAGGGGTGCCAAACAGAAGCAGGGAGATGAGCTGCCTCTGCCTCTTTGTTACAGAAACAGGGCAGCAGGGAGGATGAAGGGGTCTGAGTGGAGGGGATGGTATTGATGGTGGGGCTGGAGAGAGGGGCTTGGATTCCAGCACCTGCTCGTGTGGCTAGAACACTCCACTTAACGTGTGTGTGTGTGTGTGTGTGTGTGTGTGCGCTTAGTCGCTCAGTCATGTCTGACTCTTCGTGACCCTGTGGATTGTAGCCTACCGGGCTCCTCTGTCCATGGGATTCCCCAGGCAAGAATACTGGAGTGGGTTGAAAAGGCCTAATCAGCTCCCTTTCGGTGACTTCCTCTGTCCTTATATTATAGTTAGCCAGGTGTCTTGACAGAAACTTGTTTGATGTGAACTGATGAGGCATGGGGTGGGGATTGTCTATAGGACACTGGCAGACCCTGACAACATATCTCTGGGAACTTCATTTAACCCCGAAGCTAACATCTTTGTAGGTGCCTGGGTACAGCAGCAGATGTACTGCTGCCTTAAAGAAGGCTCTTTTTTTTTTTTTTTTGGACTGCAGGGTGTGGCATGGCATGTGGGATCTTTGTTCCCTGACTAGGGATCAAACCTGTGTCCCCTGCAGTGGATGTGCAGAGTCTTAACCACTGGACCAGCAGGGAATTCTCAAGAAGACTCCTCAAACAACCAGAGAGAGTTGGATAGTTTGGAGATCCTGAGGATACCAAGAGCTTTAATGCAGGGCATTTGAGGTCTAGGTGCCATCCCAGGCCTAGTGTCACAAAAGCCAGAGGTGGTAAGGAAGATGGATGGGAGAGACTTTTACAGCCTGAGTATTGCCTTGGTGAGGGAGGCACTTCAAAGTCAAGTGGCCCTACTTGAAGGAGAGAGGCCAGCTCTCAGCCTAGCAGGCGGCTGCTTTCCAGAGTCCTGACCTGGAGGAGCTGATCCATAGAGAGCACTTGCCAATTTCCATGGCACAAATAATCCCGCCATGTATGACTGCAGAGTGCTCATGTGACATGACCAAACCCAGAGCTTGGCGGAGATGTGCAGTAGCCCACCATTCCGTAGCATCTCTACACTGTTGATCTAACACACATCAATGACCTCAGGGGCATAAATTGTAGTAACAGTGATGGTGCTCAGTCTTGTCCAACTCTTTGCTACCCTATGGACTGTAGCCAGCCAGGCTCCTCTGTCCATGGGATTCTCCAGGCAAGAATACTGGAGTGGGTTGCCATCTCCTCCTCCACGGGATCTTCCTGACCCAGGAATTGAACCTACATCTCTTGTGTCTCCTGCATTGGCAGGCGGACTCTTTCCGCTGCACAGTCTGGGAAGCCTGTAGGTGGCTCAGAGGTTAAAGTGTCTGCCTGCAATGCAGGAGACCTGAGTTCGATCCCTGGGTCGGGAAGATCCCCTGGAGAAGGAAATGGCAACCCACTCCAGTATTCTTGCCTGGAGAATCCCATGGACAGAGGAGCTTGGTGGGCTACAGTCCACGGGGTCGCAAAGAGTCGGACACGACTGAGTGACTTCACTATCACTAAGTTTTAAATATTCTTCACCTTTGTTTTTAATATAGTTTATCTACTTGTAAGTTTATATAATTTATTTTTTAATAAAGCCCGGGCAACATTCCTGTTAAGAGCTAGCTTCAGGACCCTAATAACTGTAAGGCAAGCCTTGGTCACTTTTATCCATTTTTTGTTCTGTCACCTTGTGGGCTGTGTTTATATCCTGGGGTTGGGCTGGATTTGCTGCTCCAGACGTCAGCATGATACTGTTTTCCCATAGACCTGCGTTCAGAGAGCTTCTCGGCTTCTTTTCTCGAATGTCAGGCTTTAGCCCTTCCGTTCGCTTGTTTTCTGAGAGCCTGGATTTGGGCCCCACCACTGTCATTTTTTTTTCCTCCGGGGTCACATCTGGCAGTTCTAACTCCGATTCCAGGGACTTCACCCCCCAGATTCAGACAATCATCAAATCCCTGTCCTCCCTGCAGTTTCTTGTGTGCAGATTCCCGGCCCCACCTGCACCTCTTCCTCCCGTTGCTTCTCAGCTGTCGGAGGCAGTGTCTGCCCTGGTCGTCCTTCCTTCTGCCTCGCTCCTGCTCCACTCCGCCAGCCCATGCAGCGGAGTCCCCATCACTATTCTGATCACGTTCCCTCTCTGTTTAAGATTCTGCGATGGGCCCGGCTCCTTATCAGATCATTTTGGGCTCCCCGTTCTTTTTTCGGCCACTGTACTTTATGCCCTACTGCCGTGTGGTGGGGTGAGTGGGTGGGGGGAAGAACCAACACCCCCAGGCCCAAGGTGCTCTGTTCTTATTACACCAAGGCCACCCTGCTGAGTTCACTGGCACACAGCATTTTTGGTTGGTCAGACTGCTTGACAGACTCCCCACCCCAAATCATTTTGGTAATATGTCTTCTACTGATTTGACTTACCTCTTGGGGAAATTTTAAGATTGTAATCAGCAGCACAGAGGGAGAGAGAGTGAGAGAAAGAGAAAGGTGTGGAAATCACAGTTTCAGCCAAGATGAGCCCAGGCGGATTCAAGTTTGAATTCAAGGTCTCTTTTGGGACACACAGGCTGAGTCCTTGTTCTGAGAGGCAAGGGTGGGGTGAACGAACGTCAGGACCACTGGCTGAGAGAAAAACACTGAACCGGGCCGATGGTTTGGGCATTTCTTAGGCAAACAAGTGAGGAGGATTAGCGCTGCTGATGGATGAAATTGAACACTGTACTATGAAGTGCACGTGGCTGCATGGATGTCCTGCAAGAGAAAAATCTCTCACTGAAAAAACAACCAACCAACCAACCAAACCACTCACTGTAACTGCTTACAAAGCTGAAGCAAAATCAGTGAGTTCTAAATCATCTTAATTTGTCATATTTTTTCCCCTGGGTGTAGACAGTGGCCAAACTAGAACAGAAAGCTAAGGAGAAATCAGTTAGATTCATGGGAGGAGCGCAGCCCTTGGAGTGAAGATGTTGAGCTGCTTGTACCCCTCTTCCTCCACCACCCCCTCCCACCTCAACCAACCAACCAAACCACTCACTGTAACTGCTTACAAAGCTGAAGCAAAATCAGTGAGTTCTAAATCATCTTAATTTGTCATATTTTTTCCCCTGGGTGTAGACAGTGGCCAAACTAGAACAGAAAGCTAAGGAGAAATCAGTTAGATTCATGGGAGGAGCGCAGCCCTTGGAGTGAAGATGTTGAGCTGCTTGTACCCCTCTTCCTCCACCACCCCCTCCCACCCCCATCCCTCAGGACCTCCCACCACCTGTCTCTTATACACATCTCCACCACCTGGCAGAATCCCCATCCGCTGTCTTCCAACAGATCCTTTCTCTCAGTGCAGAGGAGGCTGATGTCTCAGATGGGGAACGACTTCCCTGAAGTTGAGCTGATGTAAACAGTTTTTTGGACAGAATGTTTTCCCCAAAACTTCTTTCAAAAAGTGATATATGGAGCATAAGTGTCATAATAATTTTAATTTAAAAAGAGTGAAAATATTTATCATTTACCAGGTCCTTGGCATTAGGTTAGGCTTCCTTAGTGACTTAGACAGTAAAGAATCTGCCTGCAATGCAAGAGACCTGAGTTCAACCCCTGGGTCAGCAAGATCCCCTGGAGAAGGGTATGGCTAGCCACTCCAGAATTCTTGCCTGGAGAATCCCATGGACAGAGGAGCCTGATGGGCTACAGTCTATAGGGTCACAAAGAATCAGACACAACTGAGCGACTAACAAACACACACACACAGGCACTAGGTGAAGTATTTTATAATGTCTCAGTTAATTGTCATAAGTTTTGGGATGGAAGTAGGGTGGAGAGGGGAATTCCTTGGTTGGCTAGTGGTTAGGACTTGTTGCTTCTCCTGAGGGGGCCTGGGTTTGGTCCCTGGTTGGGGAACTAAGATCCCACATCCCACTTGCCATGTGGCATGACCAAAAAAAAAAAAAGAGTAGAGTGGATATTACAAGTATTTAACAACTAGTCCAGCAATAACCATTTCATTACAAGGTGATGGTGGAGTTCTGAAGGATTAAGGGGGAAGCAGGGCCACTCAGGGGGTTGAGGTATTGATTGGTATGGAAGTGTGTTAACAAGTGGTATGATTACACAGTTACATACTGTCTGATTATCAGCCCTCAGAGGTAGGTACCATGAATGTACTCATCTGAAAAATGAGGTATATTATTAAAGATTAGGTTTGACTTTGACTAATAGAAAATGCAGAATGTCAGTAGCCTAAAACAGATACTTATTTCTCACAGAAATGGTGAATATACTGAGAAAGTTTACTGAGGGCTACAGTGTTGTGGTTGTGGGAGAAAGCATTATTTGGGGACATAAAAATAGGTGGAACTTTAATGTCTGTCAGCGGATGAATGGATAAATAAAATATGGTACATACATAGAGCAGAATATTATTCAGTCTTAAAAAGCAAGGAGATTCTGACACATCCTACAACATGGACATTATGCTCAGTGAAATATGCCAGATGCAGAAAGACACTACTTATCTTCACCATGAAGCCTAAAAGTTGTGACATTCTTGGGTTCTCTGAAGCTAGGGGTAGCCGTGTAGCAAGGTTTGGCCAAAGAGTGAGCAGAAACCTGCTGAAGGATTGGGGGGAAAGATCTTCTTTAAAAAGAGAAACCAAAATGATTCCATGCTTTACATTCTTTTTGTGCTTTGGTGGTAGATGTGATGTCTAGAGCTATGGAAACCATCTTGTGACCTTGCAGGAAAGATGAAGAGAATCACTGAGATGTCATTTCTGAAGTCATTGAGATGCTGGACCAATACCAACTGCCACCTATCTTGGGATGCCTTTTTTTTTTTTAATTGGAGAATAATGCCTTTACAACGTTCTGTTGGTTTCTGCTGTACAAGGTGATCAGCTGTAAGTGTACATATATCCCTGCCTCTTTAGCCTTCCTCCTGCCTACGCCCTATCCACTTCTGTAGATCATCAGAGCACTGAGCTGAGCTCCATGTGCTATACAGAAGCTTCCCACTAACTGTCTATTTTACACATTTATGTCAATGCTACTCTTTCAGTTCATCTCGCCCTCCCCTTCTCCCAGTGTCCACAAGTCCATTTTCAACTTCCACATCTCTATTCCTGAAAACAGGATCATCAGTACCATTTTTGTAGATTCCATATAAATGCATTAATATACAATATTTGTTTTTCTCTTTCTGACTCACTTCTCCCTGTATAACACACTCCGGGTTCATCCACCTTACTTCAACTGACTTAAATTTGTTCTGGCGGAGTAATATTCTATTATATATATGTACCACAACTTTGGATTTCTTATTATATGAAAAAAAAATAGATCCCCTAGTTAAGCTATTTAATGTAGGTGAAAGCATTCCTAGCTGATACAAATATGCCTAGGTAATTCTTTTTTCAGGGAGTCAGTATAGAGTTACTTTCAGTCAATGTAGAAGACACCTTATTTGATCTAAAAATATTTGTTGAATGCCTATATTGTGCCAGGGTCTGTGCATCTGAGGCTTTGATAACTTTCAGGACATCTTCCTGGACCTCCTGAGATGGAGTGAGATGTTCCCTCTCTGTGGTTATGTAGCAGCTTGTCCTGATGCCTCTCACAGCACTGACTACCTGTCTTGTCATTAACATGTATAAATGCTCTTTTTGATGGTAATTTCCTCAAGGACCAAGATCCCGGGCCTGAGTCATTTCTACATCCCCAGTGCAGAGGGCAGTGTCTGACACACACAAGAGCACCCAATTAGTTGGATATATTCCTGAATTTCAGGGCAATCCAGGATCTGGAAAGCATGAGAACTTCATTTGTTTATCAGTTGCTTCTTGGTACATTGAGGAATATGTCTCATACACACAAACACATAAACACACATGCACACTTGCATGCACTGCACATACTTATTCCAGTGGATAGAGCTTTGGCAATGATTACTGTCATGATCTCACCTGAATCAGGCACATGGAATGGGGATGGGGAGCCAAGGCCCTTTATAAAATTAATTATGAACAGGCTCTGAGAAGCCGCTGCAGAGATGCTGGCAGCCGGGTTCTTAGCCTTTTGGCTGCAGGGATTGGACCCTGCTGGGAGGAGCAGCGTAGGTAAAAATAAGCTAATTAGGCCTGGCGTGTGGCTGTGCTTTGAGAGTGTCCCGTGTTCCCCGGGTATGTTTGCTGTCTCTGCAAACTGGAGAGAGGTCATGCCCCTGGACTGGGCAGCCCTGAGCTGTTTGTTGGAGCTGCCACGCAGGGGAGGGGAATCACGGAGCAGGACAGGGATTTGGGTAGTTCTGTTGGAACACATTGGTTGAAAGCACAGACTGGCGGCTCGAGCAAGGAGAAACCCCCCTCTCTCTGAACCGAAGCTTGCTTAACAGTTTTCCCATAAGACCCAGCATCTGGGAAACAGGAGGCCCCACTGGACAGACCTCTCCTACTTATGAGTGAATGAAAGTTGCTCAGTTGTGTCTGACTCTTTGCAACCCCATGGACTATACAATCCATGGAATTCTCTAGGCCAGAATACTGGAATGGGTAGCCATTCCCTTCTCCAGGGGATCTTCCCAACCCAGGGATCAAACCCAGGTCTCCCACATTGCAGGCAGATTCTTCACCAACTGAGCTACCAGGGAAGCCCCAAATGTGAAGTGAAAGTGAAAGTTGCTCAGTTGTGTCCGACTCTTTGTGACCCCCATGGACTATACAGTCCATAGAATTCTCCAGGCCAGAATACTGGAGTGGGGAGCTTTTCCCTTCTCCAGGGGATCTTCCCAACCCAGGGACTGAATGCAGGTCTCTCATTCCTACTTATACCTAGCAGAAAGGTCATACAGTATAGCGATAAGAACCTGGACATGGGCGTGAGGCAGCCCAGATAGTGAACTCTGGGGTCTGCCAATAACTGCTATGTACTCAGCGGTCAGTTACTTCTCTTCTCAGATTAACTGGGACCGTCATCCCCTCAAAGGCTGTTGTGAACCTGAAAAGAGTGTAGATAAAATGCTTCGAACAGCGCCTGACACGTAGTTAGGGCTCACTTTGTGGTAGCCGTATCACCACTGTCGTGGTGGTGGTGGTTCAGTCACGCGGTTTTTTCCGACCCCATGGACTGCAGCACGCCAGGCCTCCCTGTCCTTCACCACCTCCCGGAGCTTGCTCAAACTCAAGTCCATTGAGTCGGTGATGTCATCCAACCATCTCACCCTCCGTCTTCCCCCTTCTCCTCCTGCCCTCAGTCTTTCCCAGCATCAGGGTCTTTTCCAATGAGTCAGCTCTTCGCATCAGGTGGCCAAAGTATTGGAGCTTCAGTTTCAGCATCCGCTCTTCTAATGAATATTCAGGATTGGTTTCCTTTAGGATTGACTGGTTTGATTATTATGGTAATCTTTGTTCATTCCAAGGAATAAAAAAAGAATACAGGCTCTGTGTGTGTGTGTGTGTGTGTGTGTAGAAAATATATGCCCATGCATCCCTTTTTGAACATCCAGATTTGAAGTACCTGCAGATGGAGATTTACTCTGGATAATCTTTAGGTTTCCCCTCAGCTGTGTGTTCAGTTACTAATCTGAGTTTACAGTTACTGAGCCAAGCACATGCCTCCTCTCATTAAATCTTCACAAACAACCCTATCAAACTGGTACAATCTCTTTGTTCTTGAGGACACCAAGATCTAGGGATTCTCACATTTGTCCAAGGCCCTGCAGGATTCATTTCCCGGCAAGGAGTCATTCCCCCCACCCCTCCCCGCAGGCATCCTGCCTCCCCAAAAGATAGTAAGTCTTGTTGACTAGGCAGCCTTCTTCTTTGTAACTTCATCTGAACTGTTGACTCTGCTGGCTTGTTATGTTGCTCTCTTTCGTTGAGATCAGCTTGTTCTTTTTCCAATGCCGCAGACCTATTTGCACAAAAGCACTAAGGAGCCCAAAGATTGCTGAATATTTAACATTTGCAGGCAACGTGCCACAGTAACCAAAAACACTTGAAACGCGACCCATACGAGGGGGTGGGGGAAGGAGAGGGTTGGAAGAAGAGGCCCCACAGATTTCTGGCCAGTGGAGGTGTCATTCAGGCACTTTTCATAATCAGGAGGAATCCACAGATTGGTTAGGTCAGAGAAACACTAGCCAACTCTGCTATCATTCACATCTGCCAACGGTAACTGCCTTTGACAGCAGAGTTTGCAAAACTCCAAACAAAAGAACTATTGATGGAGATCAGCCTCTGGGTAAATGTGTAAATGGCAGTAACGTGTTTGGACAGGTAGTGTCTTGGACTTAGGGCTCAGGGTTGCAATTCAACTACTTAACTTGTGGCCCTTGAATTTCCCCTTCATAAAAAAGTATGAAATCCCCCAGTGTGAGGGGCAAGGGAGAAGGAATACTTGGCTAGGGCAGAAAACACTCAGAGAAGGGCAGCTCTTTCCTTCCAATCTGACTTTTGAATCTTCGCTTGCTGGGAGTTTTCATTTAATCCAGCTACATACATTTTTCTTCCTGCTGTAAGATGTAGGGGGTACATGGACCATATTTCCTTCTTAATTGCAAACTGAGAGCTACAAATGGAATGGAAATGTAATGCTTGGGGATTGAATCGAATTGGGTTGTCAAGTTACATTGAAGAAAGTGTTTTTTAGTGGGGAGCAGGTACAGAAGGCCAGAGTTCTTGGCTGGAAAGGCAAAAACATGGGGGAGTGGAAATGCCAGGTGTATGACACTGCCGAGGCTGGCAGCTGTGTAAGCCAGACAAATAAAATAGCTCGTGTGCTGGGGAGAGAAATGCTATTTAGAAATAGAGCACCATTCAGGTGACAACTCAAACCTATGAGGGAATGAAAAGAATAAAGACCAATCTTGGTATAATTTAATTTTGCATATTTTAATATAGGAAAGAAGAGTACCTTTGATTAACTCTAAGAAACACTTCCATGATTATTTCCTCTAACTAGGAAGCCCTCCCGGAGAAGGCAATGGCACCCCACTCCAGTACTCTTGCCTGGAAAATCCCATGGATGGAGGAGCCTTCTGTGTGCACCTAGAGGAAAGCCCCCACTGTCTGCACCTAGAGAAAGCCCCCAGTGTCTGTACCTAGAGGAAAGCCCCCACTGTCTGCACCTGAGAAAGCCCCCACTGTCTGCACCTGGAGAAAGCCCCCACTGTCTGCATCTAGAGAAAGCCCCCACTGTCTGCACCTGAGAAAGCCCCCACTGTCTGCACCTAGAGGAAAGCCCCCACTGTCTGCACCTGAGAAAGCCCCCACTGTCTGCACCTAGAGAAAGCCCACTCACAGCAACAAAAAGCCAGTGCAACCAAAAATAACAAATAAATATAATTGTGAGCTAAAAAAACATAAAAGAAATACTCAGTAATAGCATTTATATCCGGAGAAGGCAATGGCACCCCACTCCAGTATTCTTGCTTGGAAAATCCCATGGATGGAGGAGCCTGGTGGGCTGCAGTCCATGGGATCGCGAAGTCAGACACGACTGAGCAACTTCACTTTCACTTTTCACTCTCATGCATTGGAGAAGGAAATGGCAACCCACTCCAGTGTTCTTGCCTGGAGAATCCCAGGGACAGAAGAGCCTGGTAGGCTGCCATCTCTGGGGTCGCACAGAGTCGGACACGACTGAAGCAACTTAGCAGCAGCAGCAGTAGCAGCAGCAGCACTTATATCTGACAAAGGGCACATATCCAGAATATATTAAGAATTCCTACAATTCAACAAACTGATGAACAACTGATAAAAAATGAGACTGGAAGACACATTTCACAAAAGAAGACATACAAATGGCCAATAAGCACATGATAAGATGTCACTATTATTAGTCTTCAGAGCAATACAAACGAAAACCCACAGCCACCAAAATAAAAAGACTGACGAAGCCAAACGTGGACCAGAATATGGACCAAGTGGAACTCTCACACATGCAGGCGAGACTATAAAATAATGCACTCGCTTTGGAGAACTGTTTGGCAATCTGTTTTTCACATTAAATACACACCTACCCTATGACTTAGCAATCCTACTCCCTGGTATTTATCTACCCAAGAGAAATAAAAATACCTGTCTTCAAAAAGATTTGGAAACAACCCAGACGCCCATCAACAGGATGGATAAACTGGCATATTCCCATATGATGGAAATAAACGAATATGACACAGTAACATGGGTGAGTCTAAAAAACAAGCTGAGTAAAAAAAGCTACAAAGAAGAGCTACACAACATATGACTGATCTACATCAAATTTTGGAATAGGAAAGCTAACATATATATCGTAATAAAAATGAGTGGTTGCCTGGGGCAGAAGGTGTGAGAGGAGGAGGGAAGAGAACCACCTGAGAGAAGGCAAGAGAACGCTTTCTGGGGAGATGGAGTCACACCACACAGATCTCATTTCAGGAGGGGCTACATGGACATATACAACTGTTGTAACTCACTGAATTGAACATTAGGCTCCTATGATAACTATCCCATATTCCGTAAAGAAAGTCAAATTCTGGGGGAACCAAAAAGCACTCAACAGACGCTGTTTAATACATCTTCTGAATAGATGAAGACTCAGAAAATAACGAAGCTTAGAATATGGGGATTGTCACTAAAATGCTCTCCATCATTCTTGACTTGAGTTCACCTGAAATGAGATGAAAGGATACTAACAACAACTAAAATGATATCCTTATCTCTCTACAATCTTGCCTTATTTATATCTCACTCCTTTCTTGCCAATTCTCAATATGTAGCTATTAACAAGGCATCTAGCTGAAATAACAAAAAAAGAAAATAAAGATGGCAAAGAAGAGAAGAAGCTAACTATGAGAGAAGATACAGAAAGATCTTCCTGTGTTCAAGTACCATCTAGTCAATTTAGTTTCAAAGGAGGAAAAACATGAACCCATTAAATATGCTCTTAACTGAAAGTCAGAGAAATCATTCAAGAAGTCTTTTCCCACTGGCCATCCCCAGTTCATTCAGTTCTATTTTTTTTTAATTGCAGTAAAAACGGTTAGAAAATCCCCAAAGCAACAGAGAGGAAGTCACCCCAAATTGCCTTAGCAATAAATGGGATATCATGCCAAGTGGCAGAATGTGTAGCTCAGGTCCCTGCACGGGCTCCTGTCCTATCTACGCCATTTACTGCACACAACTTAGATGGTAGTCACCAGCAACAGACTGAACTCTTTAACATTAACAGTGCACATTACACAGCAAAATCCTTTATGTACATTTTAACCCAGGGAAAGTGAAAGTGTTAGTTGCTCAGTCGTGTCCAACTCTTTGTGACCCTTTGGACTGTAGGTCACCAAGCACCTTGGTCCATGGGATTTCCCAGGCAAGAATACTGAAATAGGTTGCCATTTCCTTTTCCAGGGGATTTTCCTGACCCAGGGATCAAACCTGGGTCTCCTACACTGCAAGCAGATTCTTTTCTGTCTGAGCTGCTGCTGCTGCTGCCAAGTTGCTTCAGTCGTGTCCGACTCTGTGCGACCCCATACACGGCAGCGCACCAGGCTCCCCAATCCCTGTCTGAGCTACCCAGTACCTACACTGAATGGAGAAAACAACCAAAGAGTTATCCATAAGGAAACTCAAAGTTAAATGCAGGAAAGGCTGAGGGAATATCATGTGCTTCCTGACTAGAAAACAAGGCTTCTAGGTACCTATCAGAGCTTTTGTTCACTGTACAAGGATGTGAATTGTGAAATGTCTTGTTATGGAAACAACACTTTTACAACAAGAGGACAAGTCAACCTGTAATAAAGGAAATAGCAGGAGTTGTGAAATAGGTCTTGTGGAGTGAGTAAGGAACTTCCCACATGTCTATGCTTGAAATACGACATGATCAAGTTGAAATGAAATGTCATTCTAATTACATAAATAGACATTACAGTTTGTTTCAGGGGTCAATCACTTGCTGAACACAAGCTGTGGAACCAAAAACATTCTGCTTTTAAGATTAAGACTGATAGGAGAATACATATAAGAAAAAAAAAAAGAAATCTCCTTAGATCTGAGTTTACCTAAGACTTTTTAAAAATGGTGATCATTAATACAATCTATTTATTTATTCATTCATCCAAGAAATGCCTATAAATTATTTTCCATGTACCAGAATGGGTATAAAAAAAAAAAAAAAAAAAAAAGACACAAAACCTACATCCTCAAGTTCACATACCAACATGTAAACTGACAGAGGACAGTACAGCAAGTGTTGCAATAAAGGCTATTAACAGATGCAGTGGGCAACAAGTATTAGTTAAAGTTTCTAGAAAAAGACACAGACACTGCCTCTGGCTGATTTACACAGAAAAGGAATTTATTTAAAAGATACTGGGGCGGGGGATATTAAGCTTTGAAGCATTCACAAAACAAATACCAAGCTAGACCACATCCAGGGTCATAAAACTAATGTCAATAAAATTAGAAGAGGTGAAGGGGACTTTCCTGGCAGTCCAGTGGTGAAGACTGCATTTCTACTGCAGGGGACATGTATTCAGAATATATAAAGAACTCTTACAACTCAGTAACAAAAAGACAACCCCCCAAAAATGAGAACCAGATCTGAATAGACTTTTCTCCAAAAAAGATATACAAATGGCTAATAAGCACATGAAGATGATCAATATCATAAGCCACTGGGGAATTCCAAATCAAGATTACAGTAAGATGGCACTTCATACCCCCAAAGATAGTTATGACCAAAAAGAAGGATAATAACAGTATTGATGAGGATGAGGAAAAGTAGAATGTTTGTGGAAATGTTTCTTTGGAAAAGTCTGCAAGCTGCTCAAATAGTTAAATACAGTTACCATATGACCCCACTCCCTTCCACTCCAAGAGAACTGAAAACACATGTCCACAGAAAGTCTTGTATACAAATACTTACAGCCTTATTCATAATAGCCAAAAAGTGGAAATTGACTTGAATGTCCATCAACTGATAACGGATAGCCATACATTGGACTATTATATGGCTTCCCTGGTGGCTCAGACGGCAAAGAATCTACCTGCAATGCAGGAGACCTGGGTTCGATCCCTGGGTTGGGAGGATCCCCTGGAGGAGAGCATGACAACCCACTCCAGTACTCTGGCCTGCAGAGTCCCCCTGGCAGAGGAGTCTGGTGGGCTACAGTCCACGGCGTCGCAAAGCGTCAGACGCGACTGAGTGAACAAGCACACGCACAGCAACAACAAGAAATGAAATATGCTACAACATGAGTGAACTTTACAAATACTGCGCTAAGAGAGAAAGCCAGAGACAAGAGACCGTGTATTATCCACTCCATTTATATGAAATGGCCAAAAGAGGCAAACTCAGAGAGAAAGAAACAGACTGGTGGCCGCCTAGGCTGAAGTGAAAGCAACAGGTGGGGTGGGAGGAGATGGGGAGTGACAGCTAATGCGTGCAGGAGTTCTTATGGGGGAGACGCAAAATTCTGTGACTATACTAAAAACCACTGATGTGTACACTTTAAACAGCTGAATTATATGGTATCTCAGTTGCATCACAGCAATGCTCAAAAAAAAAAAAAATCAACATAATCCACCATATTAACAGACTAAAGGAAAATAAATCACTTGACTATATCAATCTATACCAAAAAAGCAACTGACAAAATTTAACACCTACTTATGATAAAAATCCTGAAAAAATCAGCAATAGAGGGGGTACTTATTCAACTTGATTAAAAGCATCTACAATACAAAAAGCCTATGGCTTTTTACATTACAGTGTACAGCTTTTACATGTACAGCTCATACATTATAGTGAAATGTACTGTTTCTCCCTAAGACTGGGAACAAAGCAAGGATGTCTGTTCTCACTACCCTTATTCAATACAGTGCTGTAAGTCTCAGGGAAGGCAATGGCACCCCACCCCAGTACTCTTGCCTGGAAAATCCAATGGACGGAGTAGCCTGGTGGGCTGCAGTCCATGGGGTCGCTAAGAGTCGGACAGACTGAGCGACTTCACTTTCACTTTTCTCTTTCATGCATTGGAGAAGGAAATGACAACCCACTCCAGTATTCTTGCCTGGAGAATCCCAGGGATGGGGGAGCCTGGTGGGCTGCCGTCTATGGGGTCACACAGAGTCGGACACGACTGAAGTGACTTAGCAGCAGCAGCAGCAGCAGCTGTAAGTCTGTGCCAGAGTACTAAGGCAAGAAAGGGAAAAGGGAAGAGAGACAGAACAAGGGATAAAATTGTCCCTACTCGCAAGACTGGCTTCCCTGGTGGCTCAGATGGTAAAGCATCTGTCTACAATGGGGGAGACCCGGGTTTGATCCCTGGGTTGGGAAGATCCCTGGAGAAGGAAATGGCAATCCACTCCAGGACTATTGCATGGAGAATCCCATGGACAAAGGAGCCTGGTAGGCTACAGTCCATGGGGTCGAAAAGAGTCGGACACGACTGAGTGACTTCACTTTCTTTTGCAAGATTAACTATGTAAAAATCCCAAGGAGTCTATTTTTTAAAATCCTAGAATATGTGAGTTAAGTCAGGTTGCAGGGTATAAGATAAACACACAAAAATCAATTATATTTCCATTTACTAGCAATGAACATATCAACACTAAAATTAAAAATACAATAAGAGGGAAACCCTGGCAGTCCAGTGGTTAGGAGTCTGCAGTTTCACTGCCAAGGGCACAGGTTCAACCCCTGGTTGGGGGAACTGCTGCTGCTGCTAAGTCACTTCAGTCGTGTCCGACTCTGTGTGACCCCATAGACGGCAGCCCACCAGGCTCCCCCGTCTCTGGGATTCTCCAGGCAAGAACACTGAAGTGGGTTGCCATTTCCTTCTCCAGTGCATGAAAGTGAAAAGTGAAAGTGAAGTCGCTCAGTCGAGCCCGACTCTTAGCGACCCCATGGACTGCAGCCTACCAGGCTCCTCCGCCCATGGGATTTTCCAGCCAAGAGTACTGGAGTGGGTCCTAAGATCCTGCAACCCGTGTGATGCAAACAAATTGAAAAAAATAAAGTCAATTTTAAAAAAGAGAGAGCGCTGGAGTGGCTATACTGATATCTGACAAAACAGACTGTAGAACAGAAAAATGTTAATGAGGACAAAGATTAATTTAAAAATACAATGCCATTTATAATCATTCAAAAGAAAATGAAATATTAGGCAGAACTCTAACAAATTATATCTATAGGACTTATATGTTTAAAATTGCAAAATGTGAATAAAATTAAATGGAGACACATACAAAGTTCATGGATTGAAAGACTCAATATAATAAAGATAACAATACCCTCTGGACTGACTTACAGGTTTACATTAGTCTGCTTGGGCTGCCCCATAGCAGCATACCATAGACTAGTGGCTTAAATAACAGAAATGCATTTCCTCACAGTTCTGGACAGAGAAGGCAATGGCAACCCACTCCAGTACTCTTGCCTGGAAAATCCCATGGACGGAGGAGCCTGTAGGCTGCAGTCCATGCGGTCGCTAGGAGTCGGATACGACTGAGCAACTTCACTTTCACTTTTCACTTTTATGCACTGGAGAAGGAAATGGCAACCCACTCCAGTGTTCCCCCAGGGATGGGGGAGCCTGGTGGGCTACCTGCCATCTCTGGGGTGGCACAGAGTTGGACATGACTGAAGCGACTTAGCAGCAGCAGCAGCAGAGTTCTGGAGGCTGGAAATCCAAGATCAAGGTAAGACCTCTCTGGTTGGCAAACAAATACCTTCTAGCTGTGTCGTCACATGACCCCTTCTCTGTTAATATTTGCAGAGAGAGGTCTGGTGTCTCTTCCTCTTCTTATAGGGAGACTGATCCTATGGGATGAGCATCCACCCTTATAACCTCATTTAACATTATTTACTTTCTACCTTATCCCAAAATACAGTCACACTGGGGGTTAAAGCTTCAAAATACAAGTTTTTAAGAGGGGAGGGAAGAACATAATTCAGTCCATAACAAGGTTTAACAAGGTTTGATAGGAATTCCTATCAAAATCCCAGAGTTTTTCTAGACACTGACAAAATTATTTTAAAACTTATCTGGAAAGGCAAAAGAACTAGAAGAGTTTTTAAAAAATACTTCTGAAATGAAATAATGAAGTGGGAGGAATCAGATGACCAGATTTCAATGTTTATTTTATAGATCAGTAATCAAGATTGTGGGATAGACACATGTCAATGGAACAGAGAACCCAGAAACCGAACTACACAAATAAGCCGAATTAGTTTTTGACAAAAGGGCAAAAGTAATTCAAAGATACCCCTTTCAACAAATGTTGCCACAAAGAGGATGGCACAGGCAAAAAAATAAATAAAATGAAACAAAATTTTAAAAATCATCCTTGACCTAAATCACATACCTCATGAAAAAAATAACTCAAAACAGTTGATGAAATTAAATGTAAAACATAAACAAACAAACAAAAATCAAAGAAAAATCTGTGGGATCTAGGGCTAGGCAAAGCATTCTTAGACTTGACACCCCAAGGAAAATCCATAAAAGGAAAAACTAATAAACTGGACTTCATCAAAATCACAAATGTATGTCCTGTGAAAATCTTCTTAAAAGGATAAGACAGCTATACATTGGAAGAAAGGATCTGCAAATTTAATATCTGATAAAGGACAAATATCCAGAATTTATAGACAATTCTTAAAACTCAGCAGTAAGAAGTTCAAACAATTCAGTTAGAAAATGGGCAAAAGACAAGAACAGTCATTTCACCAAAGAGGATATATAGATGGCAAAAGAGCACATGAAAAAGTATTTAACACCTTAGGGAAATGTATTTATATGCCATTAGAGAAATCTAAATTAAAATCATAATGAAGTATACTACATACCTACTGGAGTGGCTAAAATAAACAATAATGACCGTGCCAAATGTTGATAAGAATGCAGAGAAATTGAATCCCTTACACACTTCTGGTGGAAATGTAAAATGGTGCAGCCCCTTTGGAAAAGTTGGACAGTTTCTTATTAANCTGGTAGGCTGCCATCTCTGGGGTCGCACAGAGTCGGACACGACTGAAGTGACTTAGCAGCAGCAGCAGGAAGCACTCCAGCTCTTTTCTACTTTGGAGTGAGAAGTAGTATATCCAAAATTAACTTAAAGTTAGACTTGAAACCAGTAACCAGATTTGATGAATTAGATTGTAGGGAGGATGGAGTGAGGGCAGAGGGTCAGGAGTCCTCTGTGAGACTTCTCAGCTCTGTGTGTGATTCATTCATAAGCTCAGGCTCTGGTTTATGAATGGGATGGGGTCATGGAGCCTCTGGGAAGAGGAGGTGCTTCCACTGTGGGAGGAAGCCTTGAGCTGAACCCAATTCACAGTACCCTTATCAGTGAGGTAGGTCCCACGGCACCTGTGTGAGTCACACATTCTCACCACCACTGATCTGTTTTGCAATGTCACAAGAATTTTGTCATTGGCTTCTCTTAGGTTTAGGATTTTGGAATAGCTGATGGTGACTTCACAGCTTCTTCAGCTTCTCAAATGTGACGATGCCAGAGATTATCTTGTACAGAGATTGTACCTCCCAGCTTCCCTACTTGGAAAGAAACAAGTGTGGAAACGGAGCAGCAGAAGGTAGGCATATGGTCTGGGGCTGGAGAGACCTTGTCATGGATATACTTTCTCCTCAGACCAGGTTTTAGTCTTTGTACAAGGTCAGGCTGGGTGAAATTTTTCTGAGTGGTATTTTAAGACATTCATCCTAAAGAGCATTCTGGAGATATGGGACAGGAGCAAGTGGCCATCAGCCTAATCTGATTTCTGCACTGGGTGGAACTGTTTAACCCCATCCACACACAGATTTTGGAGCTCCAGGTTCATAGCTAAGCTCACAAATTGCAAGTTGCCTGAAGGACTGGGGATGGGTGGGAACCTATTGCTGTGTGACATTGCCCCTTGGTATAGGTGGGCGTCTGAATGATTGGTCTCTCAGAAATCACCATTGCAAGAGTTTTTAAAATAATGTTGGCCCAGCCATTACTTGTATGAATGAGCTCTGAGTTACCAGGGATGATGGCTTGTCCACAAGAAACAAGTGCAGAGATGGCTCAATTTCTCTTGTTTCTCCAATAAGAAAGAAAGGTTTGAAGGTCAGAATCAAAAGTTCAAGGCATTCCAGTAACTGCTCTCAATTTATAACCAAATACTTATGCCTGGCAAAGAACCAGTTCATGGGAAAATGAGGCAGTGCTTCCATCAACCCGAAGGAAGGTATGGGCAGCTGGAGGACAGGTGTCCTTGGTGAGGACCTCTTATCTTATTTTGTAGTTCCTCTTCAAGGATCTAGAAGAGATCTAAGCAGCTGCTTCTAGAGAAATCTCTTAGAGATAGAAGCCGGCAGAGTTGAGACTGTGTATCCAGGTGGAGACCAGCTTCATGCTAGGTAATACATGACATGCATCTCTTTCAGGCCAAGTGAATTGAGCGGTGGGAAGACACACCAGGTAGACAGGTTTGGCCTGTGGACTGAACCAAGGTGAGGTGCTGGTCTGACTTAGAACTCCTGGACAGCCCACTCTGCCTCTGTCATGGCTGAACTTCACCTTCTGGTGGGCAGATAGACACTGGACAAGGAAGCATGTGGGTGACAGTAATTCCAGACTGTCACAGGGAAAGGAGAAACTGCAAGTGTGTTGTGATAGAGGGGAGGACGGGGGGTTGGGGCGGAGAGCACTAGGTAGGGGCCCGAAGGAAGCCTGTCAGCACAGGGTGAAACTTCACACAGATGCTCAAATAGGAGGGTGGTTTCAGTGTTCCACTTGCCTTGGGCATGTGGAGACGGTTCTGCCCTTAATCCTTACCCACCATGGATCTTTAGCTCTGACCTCGTGAAAAACACGTGCACGCATGCGGATGTTGAGTTAGTTCCCCTGATATTGAGAAGCCACAGCGGGTGTAGACCTGTTCCATCAAGCAGAAAGTGGGGAGAGTGACTGGATGTCAGCAAAGCTTGAACCTGTTGGAGATTTGGGAAAAGCCCAAAGGAAGGGAGAGATGGGTCAGTGCTGCAGAGAGTGTGTTAGAATCACAGTCAGATACGTTGACTTATATTTCAGCCCCATCACTTGCTGGCCCTTTACCCCTGGGCACCTCACAGTGCTTGCCCAAGCCTCAGTTCTCTGTGCTTTAAAACAAGCTCAGAGGGCTGTCTTCATGGTTCAGGGAGAGGACACGTGCAAAGCCCTTGGCACAGTGCCCTGCCTGGTAGCTGCCAATTGCATGTGTCCTCCCTGGTCTCCTTCCTCCCTCCCTCCCTCTCCTTCCTTCCTTCTGCCCTCCCTCTTTCCTTCCTTCCCCCACTCCCTTTCTTTCTTTCTTTCCCTTGCTCCCTCCTTCCTTCCTTCCTCCCCAGCATGCCTGGGAAGCCCTGATGACACTCCTGTTTATCAGATGTAGTTGCTCTAAGCCTATGAGACAAGACCCATTCTTTCCTATGTTCTAAGTCCTGTTAGGGGGAAAAAAAAATCTGCTGGAGGTGGGGAAGCCTGGGTGGTTTTGCCTGTGGTTGTCTCTGCAAGAGAAAAGGCATTCTTCTAATTCTGTTTTCTTTCTCCTTTAAAAACACATAGCACCACGCAGCTGGAACGAGCCCCTTCTTTGAGCTCCTCCTTTATCTTCCTCTGGTTTGGCTTTGGGCTGCCTTATTTGGGATCTCCATGGAAGGCAAGAGGAACCGCTCCTGGGGCGGGGGAGGAGGTCCTGGCAAAGCTGCTCCTGCTCTGCAAGGCAGAGCTGGAGTGAGCGGTTCTTGGCCTGCCAGCTGCACGGACGAGCGTGCTTAGCTGTTTTTGGCAGCTCATTCCTGGTTTACTCGGCCCCAGCTGGGTCTCTTGATTTCAGCTAAGAAGTGCTGTTATGTCCTCATTTTGGAGGGAGGAGATACATGCATATCAGCCTTCGAGTTTTTATTGAATACCTACTATGTGCTTAGCTCCACACAAAGCAAGCCCTGGGGAGGCTCTAGATGTGTGAAAGTCTGGAATTGTGTGTAGGAGGGAAGGTAGGCAGCTGTGAGGAGGTGGGGCTTTTCTAAATTGCTGGAAGACTGACTTAACCAAACACATACTGAGCATCTATTCCATGAATGAGATGTGGCTGTGGCTCCCAGGGAGCTCTTGGTTGAGTGGGAAAGAGAGAGAGAAGAAATCACAGTATAACAGGGCAGGTGGTATAACAGAAGCACAAAGAAGGCTCCGTGGGAAGACAGAGGAGGGACTGACATGGTGAGAGTGAAGGAGTCGCCTCTCTCCGGGGGTGGGAGATGAGATATCATGGAGGGAGAAGCAGGGGATACCAGGGGTGGGGTTCAGAGGGGTCCAGGCAGAAGGTACATGCAGAGGACCCCAGGCAGGGGTGAGGGCCAAGAGAAGTCCCTTGGTCAGATTTAAAACCATATACCTTGGTCCTGAAGTTCTGAAGTACCAAAGAGTAACATGAGACTTGGAGCCTCGCATTTTCTCATTTCACATATATTTATCTTGTGCCCTGTATTATGCACCATATAGAACACAAAGACCCAGCCCCTTCTCTGAAGGACCATATGGTTAGAGACACAGGAGGAGCTACAACTCAAACACTAGTAAAGTGCAGTAAGTGGCAATCTAGGTAAAGGCACAGGGGCTCGAGTTAAGGAGAGGAGATATGTCACCTCAAAAACCTGCCAGCCAAGAATGGCTCAAGTAGGGCAGACAGAAAGTTCCAGAATCAGAACTCCCTATGGGGCCCCATGGAGCAGGTAGAACACTATGGACTCTGAATTTCCAGCTTGTTATAGAAGGAGAAAGAAAGTCCTGGAAGGGGAGGACCAGGAAGGGGGAATTGCTAGCAGGTGTCACACGGGGTTCAGTTTGTGAATCGATGAGAAAACAAAAACAGTTTGTGAATTGATGTGTTGAAGACGGTGGGAAGAACAGGATACAAGACTGAAGGCAGGAGGACAGGGTCGGACCTTGGCGAGCTGGATATACTAGATGAATTACTTTGCTGCCTTGTTGTTCAGTCACTCAGTCGTATCCGACTTTGCGATCCTATGGACTGCAGCACGCCAGGCTTCCCTGTTTATCACTATCTCCCAGAGGTTGCTCAATCTCATGTCCATTGAGTCAGTGATGCCACTGAACCATCTCACCTTCTGTCGTCCCCTCTCCTGCTGCCTTCAATCTTTCCCAGCATCACAGTTTTTTTCCAATGAGTCTGCTCTTCACATCAGGAGGCTAAAGTATTGGAGCTTCAGCATCAGTCCTTCCAACGAGTATTCAGGATTGATTTCCTTTAGGATTGGCTAGTTTTATCTTCTTTCTGTCCAAAGGAGAAGATCAGTACTTTGCTGCCTTGGTTTCCCTGATAATAAGGGAATATGCCTGTGTCTCCGAGGCATGCTGCCTTTCTTCTTCCAGAGTCCACAGCAGACGTAAGAAGTTTGATCACAGCCTTTTTTTTTTCCTCCTTTGGGCTCAGTTATAGCTTCATTTCTCCCCAGCACCCCAGGCAGTCACTCTTCTAAGATGATGCCTGTGCATGCAGTGAAAGCAGTCTGTGAGCCCTGGACTAGATAATCCAAAAGAACGCTTTAATAACTGACATCTTAGGGT
Organism: Oreotragus oreotragus; assembly: GCA_006410675.1. NCBI lineage: Eukaryota > Metazoa > Chordata > Mammalia > Artiodactyla > Bovidae > Oreotragus > Oreotragus oreotragus. The sequence goes on from SJYX01010285.1 coordinate 1,082,027, forward strand.
TCTGTAACTTTACCAACAGCTATGAACTAGGAAGGGTCAGTATGTTTGCTCTGGAATGCCATTCCCCCTCCCTTCTCACTATGACTGAAAAGAGATGAAACATCCCTCTGAATTTTAAACTTAGGTTCTAGCACAACACAGACCAAAAGCTTTAGGAATCTTTTGAGCTTTGAAGTCATGTTTTATGACTTTAGCGCATTCATCTGCACAGAGAGAGTCAATGAATTGTCTTTCTATTTATGAAGCCTCTTGCACTCCCCACTGAAAATTGATTGAGATATAATTGACATTTAATATTGTGTGAATTTAAGGTGTACAGTGTGATGGCTTGATACATTTATGTGCTATAAAACATTTACCACAATAGGGTTGGTTAACAACTCTGTCATCTCATATAACTATCACTTCTTTTTTGTGCTGAGAACATTTAAGATTTACTCCCTTAGCAACTTTCAAGTATGTACTACAGTATTGTAACTATAGACATGTGTGCAGTACATTAGCACCCCAAACTTGTATCTGTTATCAAGTTTATACCCTATGACAAACATCTCCCTGTTCTACCCACCCCTCAGCCTCTGGCAACCACCATTCTATCCTGTTTCTATGGGTTAATTAAATTAATTAATCTTTATCTCTCTCTTTTTTTTGGCTGGACTGCACAGCTTGCAAGATATTAGTTCCCTATCAGAGTCAACCCAGATCCCCTTCAGTGAAGCACAGTCCTAACCACACCCAGTAGATTCTTAGGAATTATTTCTCAGCAGCATCCTCCCTGTGAAGATGAACAGGAAAGAGGAGGCACACATCCTTGGGGGCATTTGTTGTTAACACCTTTGGAAAGAGGTCTTCTGCCAGATCTTTCCCAGCTTCCCTCTGTGGCCAAGGAATCTCTTACACATTTTGGATCATGTTACCTGTAAAAATCTTCAGTGGCTCCCTGTTGCCTACGGGATGAATTCTAAATGCCTTTGCATGGCATTCAAGGTCCTTCAGTGTCTGATGCCCAACTGCCATATCAACCTTGTCTTCAGCATTCCTTGTCATGGAGTCTATGCTCCATGCCTGCACTCCATGCACTTCCAAGCCACTGAAAATGTTCAGTTTCAAGCCTCCTGACCTTTTCACATGCTGTGTCCTCTGCCTTGCTTGCCTTTCTTCCACCCACCACCTGGAGAATTCTTAGTTTTAAGGACTTGCTGATGTGTTGCCCCATTTAAGGTACCAGCCCTGACACCATTCGGGCAGACTCTCCCTAGAGCCACAGTCCCCAGTCTTTTTGGCACCTGGGGCCAGTTTCGTGGATGATAATTTTTCCATGAACCTGCTGGGGAGGGTGGGAGATGGTTTCAGGATGATTCAAGCACGTTAACATTTACTGTGCTAATGATAATCTATATTTGCAGCTACTGCCCAGAGCTGGCATCACTGCCTCAGCTCTACATTAGATCATTAGGCATTAGACTCTCATAAGGAGTGTGCAAACTAGATCCCTCCCTTGCGTTGTTCACAGTTGTGTTTGCGCTCCTAAAAGAATCTAATGCCGCTGCTGATCTGATCAGCTCAGGCAGTAATGTAAATAATGATGAAGCTTCACTGGCTCACCCACTACTCACCTTCTGCCGTGAAGCCTGGTTCCTAATGGGCCACAGACGGTACTAGTCCATGGCCCAGGGATTGGGGACTGCGCTAGAGTGCTCCATGCAGTCTTTAGATGACTCTGTTGGAACATTGATCACACTACGTAATAATGTTACATAAATGTTTGTCTATTTGTGAGTTCCTTGAGGGGACAAGGAACAGTTCATATTTGTTTTGTCCCTCTCACCCAGTGCTCTACCTGGCACATAGTAGGTGCTCAATAAACACGCATTAAATGGTTAACCAGAGAGACAATTGTACTTTGTCTCTTTCCACTTACTGTTTGTGATTCAACTGCATAATTAGGAATTGGCAGCACTTTCAATTCTTCCCTCCCCACCTGGGCTTAAACCAACACTAAACAGTTTTATTTGTTTGACTGTTGTCCTTCCAGGCAGATGAAAGTGGCAATTCAACTCTCTCTTTCTTATCAAACCCTGCATGTGTCAGAGCATTTGAAGATGGCGTGTGTGGGAGCTCTGGCTCTCTGGTGACTTCTCTCGATTTAATTAGTCTGACCTTCTGTGATAATCCCCCTCGGATGTCCCTGGCTCCCCCCTCCACTTCTGTATCATATTCAGGCTTCTGCCATCATCAGCAAAAGACCAACTGCTCAGCTCAGCCTGTAGCATAATTCACAGCTTGGCTCTCAAAAATGAACTTTTGCTCTGATGGAGCTGCTCTTAGCATTAAAATTGGCCTGAGAGAACTAGGAAAGTTTATCTTGGAGCCAGCATGGGGTCCATCCCTCCAAGTCAAATATTTCTCTTCAAAACTAGAATGAGTTTTAGTGTGGCACTACCAATGGCTTCCTGAAATATTGGTATATCTTTAAACATTAACATTTAGTTACAGTGCTGAAGGCTTTCTGGAGAGTTTTTAAGTCTTTCCTAGCCCTCCTCGGAATAACATGGGCTTTCATACATGCTTTCCTTTCAATTCAGGGCATGGGGGAATGCATTGAAATAGCTCAATATGGGACTAATCAAACAGCTATTCATTTTCAGCCCATCCTTATAGGATTTCCCACATGAAGTACAGAAGCCACTTTAGAACAATCCAGAAAGTCAAAGTGGTACCCCTGGAGCTTCTGGTCTTGAGGAGGCTGGAATTCCTGGGAGTTTAATGTTCTCCTTTCAAACCTCTAACCCAGGCAGTCAGCTAGAAAATTGTTATTTTCTCCATTTCCTATTTTGGAATAAAAATGTAGCAGTATATGAAGGAATAACTTCTTTCTCAGCAGTATTAAATAGAATGGGGCAGTTTGTAGCATGAGCTTATTCAGCATTGGCTGATGCATACCCTAGGCCAGGAAACATTCTATCCCCTGGATATACAGGGATGAACAAGGCATGGCTACTGCCAATAAGAAATCCACCAGGTAGAAGAGAGGAACATACCAACAGAGTATAATTGAGGCACATTAACAGGATATCTGGAACTCAGGGTGGGGAGTAGCTAGCTCTGCTGGGAAGAACTGGAGATGTTGCATAGAGGGTGGGCTACTTGAGCTGGGTATTGTAGGGTCATAGCACTTTAGCTCTGCTGACTCACAGTAAAGAATGTGCTTCCAATGCAGGAGACCTGAGTTCCATCCCTGGGTCAGGAAGATCCTCTGGAGAAGGGAAAGGCTACTCACTCCAGTATTCTTGCCTGGAGAATTCCATGACAGTTTACAGTCCATGGAATTGCAAAGAGTTGGACACAACTGAGTGACTAACACACAGAACTTCTTCAGCTGCTTCAGATAGGAAGGGGCATTTGGACCATGCTGTGGCACCTAGGAGAGTGGGAGTGAGTTTGAGGTGACTTGAACACAGGAAACACAGGAAACACAGGAGTGAGACACTGGGTGCTGAGGCTGAAAGAGTCCTTGGGACCAGCCTATGCAAGTTTGTTTTCATTCAGTTCTTGGGAAATTGGATATATCCTGTTGGCACAGTGGCTATGATAAGATTTGAAGCAGAATAAAGGTACACTCAGATTAGATTTTTAAAAAGATAATAGAGGGTGGTTTGGCAGAGGAGGAATGGAAAGCAGTTAACAGCCCTATGATGATGGGTTCAGAGAAGACTTGATGAGGGCCTCAAGGAATTCAGTGGCGGCAGAGAGAGATGAGAGGGAGTTGTCTGTAGCTGCCAATTAAAATCAGCATGCAATGGCTCAGAGGGTGACATTGGTGACAGCAGCCATCAAACACCATGGCTGGCTGCCGAGGAGCCTGTGAGTCATCAGAGAGGGATGTGGGAAAGCTTGGTGTTACGATGATTCACCCTGATGTGGGGGGAGATGTTTCAGGGTCACAGGACCACTAAGACTGTGTGGGAGAATACTTAACTGCTCCTTGAACATCCATGTGCCCACGCATATTTCCCAGTTCCCTTGCAGTTGGGTTGAGCCATGGGACTAGTTCTGGCCCATGGGCTATAAGCAAAAGTGATCTATGCTGGTTCTGGCTGATCAGTAGCTAAGCTGTGTCTTAACTCTTTGAGACCCCATGCACTGCAGCACCCCAGGGTGCTCTGACCTCCACTATCTCCCAGAGCTTGCTCAAATTCATGTCCCTTGAGTCGGTGAGGCTATCTAACCATCCTGTCCTTTGCCACCCCCTTCTCCTTTTGCCTTCAGTCTTTCCCAGCATCAGAGTCTTTTCCAATGAGTGGGCTCTTCCCTTGCTGGTTTTAGGTTGAAGCAATTAAGAGCTGGCTGTTCCCTTATCACAGTGTCCTGAAAGCCATGCCTTCCAGATGTGCAGCTATAAAATGCAAACCTTCTGGATCCCTGAGTCACTGCTTAAAAGGAAACTGCTTTGGGGTGTTGCCAGATCCACAGTGAACTTTGCTTGAGTAAAAATAGATTTTGATTGCTTAAGCCATAGAGATTTTAGGGCTCTTTGTTATTGTAGCATAACCTAGCCTATCCTGACAAAGATGCTTTCTTTCTCTCTAAGGCTGCTGAGGCCTTGGGAGGCGAGATGAGGTCAGTATCTATGACTGCAGGTTCCTGTAGATCTTTTTCTGATGCATCAGAAAAGTGTTTGGAAGAAACCCCATGGCAGAGATGTGCTTATCTGCCTCAGAACACTTTGGCTCCTCTTGGCTGAAAAATATGATAGTTTTCTGAAGCAGGCAGCCCCTTGGGAGGAAAAAAAAAAAGATTATATGGTAAAATGCCAGAATCCTTCACGATGCCAGAGAGATTGACAGCAATTCTTAGTACTCCTAGAGTATGTGTCATCCTGAGAAAGCATAAATGTATTACAAGCCTCGAGGGGCAGGATGAAAGCTTCTCCATCATCAATAGTATATGCCTCTTGTCAGGCCTGAGGCAGAGAAGGAGGCCCTGGTGGGAAGGGGATTTGTCATCATGTGCTGGAGGAGGAATGGCTAAAGAACCTGAGGATGTTGGGCTGGAGAAAGAGAATTGGGTGGGAGTTACAATATTGAATCTTTGGAAATTCAAGGGCTGTTTTGTGAAAGAGAGAGCAGATTTGATCCTGGTAGCCCTTCAGGGCAGAGTTAGACCAATGGATGGATATTGCATGCAGATAGATTCTAGCTCCGGGGAAGGCAATGGCACCCCACCCCAGTACTCTTGCCTGGAAAATCCAATGGACGGAGTAGCCTGGTGGGCTGCAGTCCATGGGGTCGCTAACAGTCGGACAGACTGAGCGACTTCACTTTCACTTTTCTCTTTCATGCATTGGAGAAAGAAATGGCAACCCACTCCAGTATTCTTGCCTGGAGAATCCCAGGGATGGGGGAGCCTGGTGGGCTGCCGTCTATGGGGTCACACAGACTCGAACACGACTGAGGTGACATAGCAGCAGCAGCAGATTCTAGCTCAATAGGATAAACATGCTACAGCTGTTGGAAGGTGGATTATTAGGGTTGCCTCAGTGGGTAGTGAATTCTCTACCATTGTAAGTGCTTAATCATGGGCTGGAATGACACCAGCCTGGCAGAAGGATTGGTGTGGTGAAAGGGAGAAGTAAACTAGGAGACAGTTCCCTGGCTGTGTGATCTTGGGCAAGTCAAGTGACCTTTCTGAACTGATTTATTTATTTATAAAAAATAAGAAGTCCTACTTCTCAGGATTATGGCAGGTATATGATGTGAAGTGTATTTACAGGCTGCTTTTGAAAAGTATCTTGATAATAATAACATCTCCATCAACCATCACAATGATGGGACCTCACATTTATTGGACACTTATTCTGTGCTAGGTACCATGCTTAGCACATGCTATCTCATTTGACATTTATAATGACTACATAAGCACTATTTTTAACCCATTTTACACATGAGAAAACAGAGAAATAGAGTGACTTGACCACATTCACACAGCTAAAAAGTAGCAAAGTTGGGACTTCAATCCAGGTCTGTCTGGCTTTGGAGTCTAAACTCTTAATCGTTATACTTGTTATAACTCTTCAAGATCAGAACAGAAGATGCATATGTGGTTTGTATTACCAAGGACCAAGGTCTTATTTGAAAAGTCTCATTATTGAATGGACAGCTGGTCTTGATAAAACTAAATTTTCTTCTAATACTGTCAGTGTGCTGCTAAGTCGCTTCAGTCATGTCTGACTCTGTGCGACCCCATAGATGGCAGCCCACCAGGCTCCACCGTCCCTGGGATTCTCCAGGCAAGAACACTGGAGTGGGTTCCCATTCCTTCTCCAATACGTGAAAGTGAAGTCACTCAGTCGTGTCTGACTCTTAGCGACCCCATGGACTGCAGCCTACCAGGCTCCTCCATCCATGAGATTTTCCAGGCAAGAGCACTGGAGTGGGCTGCCATTGCCTTCTCCAAATACTGTCATTGTGTGCATACTATTCAGTTGTGTTATGGCTGATGTTTTATAATGATATGTTACAGTTATCTACTGCTACATGATAAACTACCTGAAAACTTAGTGACTTATAAGACAAGGATTATTTTATTATTATCTCTCATATTGCTGGAGGTTGGCTGGGCTCAGGTAGGTGGTTCTTGCTCAGGGTCTTCTCTGTGGACTCAGCTGTGGCTGTAGTCATCTCAAAGGCTCCCTCATGACATGTCTGTGTCCTGGAACAACCACATGTGACCTCTGCATGTGGCCTGGGCTTCCCCCCAGCATGGGGACTCAGTTTCAAGATTTAGATTATTGGGATTTACTTGGTGGTCCAGTGGTTAAAACTTTGCCTTCCGTTGCAGGAGGTGGTGGTTTGATCCCTGGTCAAGGAGCTAAGATCCTTTTTGGCCAAAAAACCAAACATAGATCAGAGGCATTATTGTAACAAATTTAATAAAGACTTTAAAAGTGGTCCACATTAAAAAAAGATCTTTAAAAAAATAAGGGTGTTAAGAGAGCCATATGTCTTTTGACCTAGCCTTAGAAGTTGTAATACATTATTTATTCCATAGTCAGAAATCCTCCACATCTCAGTGAGAGGAGCATTGAAGTCCTACTGTAAGAAGTGTATGAGAGATAAGCATTATTATCAAGGCAATTTTTAGACAAAACAGTTTGCCACAGGCTGATAGGCATTAATTCAAAAGCATGCTCTTGAGAGTGTAGTAAATAAAGAGTTTAGAAAGAAAGAACTGAGAATTTCCACTCTGTTTTCATTTTAAAGAAAACTATCTCAGTTGGTATTTTCTATAATTTTTCTTAACTCAGATATTAGTCAACCCCTCATATAATTTTTTATCAGCTTAAACTTTGGCCTTCAACCAAGCCAGTGGTGGATATCTACCCTTCATGGAATAAACTGTTATGTATTTGTATATAAAAATGATCATCCATAGGTTATAACTTCAACATTTATAGTTATATCTTTTCCTGCTAAAAAGATTTTGCTGGAAATTATTTTATGAGCATTTGTTAACTAATTAAAAAAAAATATTTATTTGGCTGTACCGAGTCTTAGTTGCAGACATGGGATCTTCAGTTGTTGCAGCATGTGGGATATTTAATGGCAGCATGCAGGATCTAGTTCCCTGACCAGGGATTGAACCCAGGCCCCTGCACTGGGAGCATGGAGTCTTAGCCACTGGACCAACCAGGGAAGTCCCTGTTGTCTGATTTCTTTCTTTCTTTCTTTCTTTTTTTAAAGTTTCCTTATTTTGATATTGAGGAATGGGAGGAAGGATGTGATGATACCAGTCATGATAATGTTTGGTGGAAAGGAGAAATGTGAAGAAAAAGACTAAGAGACTGTGGCAAGCTCACATGCTATTTGGAAAATCAGCAGTGTCTCCTTTGAATGGTGTACAAGCTGCAAAAGAGCCCTGGATTCCCTTTGAAGTGTATTCTGAGGAAAATATGTTTAGGGGCCAAAGATTTAGCATCACCTTTGGTTCATGCTCTTGATGGAAAGAATTCCTGTCACAGGAACCAAGATGAGGACTTGGGGAATCCTGTCGTCTGCAGTTGAAGTTTGATGACTGGGCTTTGAAGTCTCTGCCAGGCTATGTGCGGCAGAGAGAAAGAAAGAAAAATATAACTGCAGGTGTGAGATGTTACCTGGGCCCTTAAGGTTGTTCTCTGTGGCTCCCGAGGCTCCGTCTTGCCCTAGTTTCTGACACTGCGCATGCTCCTTCTTCCGGGGCTGTACTCACCAAACCATCTTTGAGCTTCTAATGGCTTCTCCTTGTTGTTTGTCAAATCCCGTAGAATCCATGTGGGTGAGTGCCTCGTAAGCACTTTGATCTGCAAACCAGTGCTTTTCAGAGTTCATGTCAGTGAATGGGGCATCAAAGAAGGCTTGATGAACTCTGTGTCATGGACTGGAGTGGGACTAGGAATTTAGAGAGGAACAACCGAGTGAGATGAAGGGGCAGGTGGGAGAAGTGATTGCAGGCTACATGGGATGTCACTCTGTCCACCTAAAGAGTGACTATGTCTCACGTATGTGAAAAAAAGGTGAAAGTCTTAGTCACTCAGTCTAATCTGACTCTTTGTGATCCCCTGGACTGTAGCCCGTCAGGCTCCTCTGTCCGTGGAATTCCCCAGGCAAGAATACTGGAGCGGGTAGTCATTCCCTTTTCCAGGGGCTCTTCCTGACCCAGGGATCGAACCTGGGTCTCCTGCATTGCAGGCAGATTCTTTACCGTCTAACCCTATACACATATATAAAGCAGATAGAACTCTTGTAAGCCAGAATGGTTGTAAGTCTCTCACTTGCCCAGCAGTGAGACCTAAATAGAGGGAGAGAGAAAAGGAGACTGGTCGAAATGAATACTTGAAACGAATAATTATTTTAGGACTCCTCTGGTGGTCCACTGGTTAAGAATTTGCTTGCCAATGCAAGAGACACAGGTTCGATCTCTGGTCAGGGAAGAGCCCACATGCCATGGAGCAGCTAAGCCTGTGCACCGCAACTGCTGAGCCCATAGCCTGCAACTGCTCAGCCTGTGCTCTGCACCAGGGGAAGCCACAGAAATGAGAAGCTGGTACAGCACAACTAGAGAGTAGTTCCATGCGTGCTGCAGCAAGAGAAAGCCCTGAGGGCAGTGACGAAGACCCAGGACAGCGGCGGGTGGGGGGGGAATATATATATATATATATATATATATATATATATAATTATTATTTTA
>SJYX01010285.1:1091367-1103488 GCA_006410675.1 Oreotragus oreotragus
AGCCAGAAAAAAAAAAAAAAAATATATATATATATATATATATATAAGTGTTATTTTAGGTTTTAGACTGGAGAAATTTGAATTTATAAAACATACATGATATATACTATATGTATCAGTCATATGTATGTCTTATATATGTTGATACATACAACTTGAAGACACACATATACCTACACACAGAAATAAATAAATGCAGGTTTTTTTGGTTTGTTTCTTTCAGCAGAGAGGGTGTTATTTGCATTATCTTGGATAGAAATTTTCTGCTTCAGCAGAGAATCCCCAGAGGTTGGCCAGACCTCCTCCCTCCTTCTCTAACTCCTTTCTTCCCTTCCTCTCTCTCTCTCCCTTCCTTTTTAATCTTATTATGGAAAATTTCAAGCAAACACAAAATTAGAGATAGTGGTATAATGATCCATGACAAAGAGTCCCTTTAAATGCCTCTTCTTTGGAACATTTACAGTACGGTTCAATTTACAAAAAAAGAATTGCCTGGGAAGTTTAGCAAGGTTCATCTTTGTGTAAAGTGAAGAGTAAATATATTTTATGAAATTGTTCTCAGGAGATATGTACACATGATAAAACTGTAGAGATTGTGTCCTGACCTAGTATAAATCAGTAAATCCAGGAGAACTGCAGTATCAGAGAGGCTCTTTCTCCACTGGTATGTTCTTTTAAAATTCAGCCTCATGAGAATATAAGTCTGAAAAGAAACACTGAAAATATTTGTTTAAGCCAGTGCTTCTGGCCAGTTTGTTATAATGCATGACATATGATGCAACTGGCCAATTATTTCAGTGAAATATTTAAGCTGATAGTTTTTGTTTCCTAGCAAATTAACCAGTGGTTTGACAGAATCAACCTTTTAAAGGATGATTCAGGCAGCACTTTTACTGCAATGCTTTGTGGCTCAATAGGAGGAAGGAAGGCATATTTGAAGCTGGAAGGGGGTCCAGATACGGACTTTGTGATCATCCAGGGGGCAGGGTGGATTGAGCAGGAGAACCTGGCCTTTGGGTCACCACTGTTGGGTCCCAAAGCTAGAACTGAATTCCTAGAGTTGACAGATCATAGCCAAGAGGTGGGCTTCCCTGGTGGCTCAGTGGTAAAAAATTCCACCTGCAATATGGGAGACTTGGGTTCGATCCCTGGGTTGGGAAGATCCCCTGGAGGAGGGCATGGCAACCCACTCTAGTATTCTTGCCTGGAGAATCCCTAGGGACCGAGGAGCCTGGTGGCCTACTGTCCAGGTTGTCGCAAAGAGCTGGAGATGACTGAAGGACTAAGCACAGCACAGCCAAGAGGTGGACTTGACTCATATTGAAAAGTTGAGTGTTAAAGAAGGCTGGTTTCTGAGGGGCACCTGGGAGGTGAGGAAGGGAAAGGGCCAAGGAGAAGCATCTCAAAAACGAGAATGGTTCAGGATGGAGTCTGTGATCCAGGTGAAGGTGTCAGAAATCTGTTCCTGGGGGCTTGTCCCTGTGGCAGGCTGGGACCTCTGCAAATGCTGAGCCATGATGAAACACTGGCCCTTGTCACCTGCACAGAACCGTCTTGGGTGCACAGAGTGTGACTCTCACGGCTGCACATTACAGATCCTCGGGGAGCTTTTTATACATTTCCACAGCTTCCAAATAAGTTGTACTTCAAACGAATTAGGAGCTTTGTAGCTGAGACCTAGGTGCGAGCATTTCTAAAAGTGTCCCAGGTGACTCCAAGGCGCAGCCAGGTAAGAAGCAGTGGCCTAGAGCGGGAAACAAGGCCCAAGGCCACAGGGTCCCGTCTGCTACTCGCGCTTGTAGGTTATGTGCTCTTGGACACGTCACCTAACTTCTCTGAGCTTCAGCTCTTCAGCCTGAACTTGGACAGGTTGGACTAATGATCTCACTGATCATTAGTTAAAAAAAAAAAACTCCATGATTCTTTGAGGGCTGGGGTCTGTGTCCCCTCCCCTTCAACATGGATTTTGTGACTTCCTGCCCAGTAGAGTATGGTGGAATTGAAATGGTGCCAGTTTCAGGGTCTTGGTCTTAAAAAGCAGACAGCTCTACTTTCCCTCCTAGCCATCATGCTGATAGGAAGCCCAGGCTGCGTGGAAAGGCCGCATGGAAAGGCTGCATGTAGGTGCTGAGAGACTCATCTGAGGTCCCAGAGGATTTAAGCATTACCTGTCAGGTGTGAAGATGCCTTCAGATGATATTGATCCCCAGCTGTTGATCACTCTTAGCTTCAGATCTCTTTAGCTGATGACCCAGAGAGACTTTGTGGATGGAGACACGCTGTCCACGCCCCCTCCCTGCCTGCACTGCCCCACTGTCCCGCCCCCTGCGATTTCCTGTGCAAATTCCTGACTCACATAATAAAATGGATGTTTTACTTTGTGAAGCTTGGGGTGTTTGTTGTATAGTAATGATAGCTAGAACAATTAGCATTACCATTTAGGCAATACTGGAGATTGATAGTACAGCCAAATGTTTAAGGAGATGGATTCTGGAGGCAGACTGTCTGGGTTCAAATCCTGGCTCTCCCTTTCTCACGCTATGTAAATTAGGATAAATTACTTACCTTTTCTACGTCTCTATTTTCTCATCTGAAATGGAATACTAATAGTACCTACCTCATTGTGTTGTCGTGACCATTAAATAACTCAATATATTTTAAAAATAAGTCCCAAAATGTAATACAAGTATTACAAATACTTGCTAATACAAGTATTTACAAAGATTATAATGATAATGGTGATACAGGGTGATAAAGGGCCACTACATGTTATCTGCAGTTTGTAAAATTCTGGCATGGGCAGGGTAGGTTGCATAAGCTGGGTGTGAGCTGCCTTTGCCCAGCACACTTCCCATGTTTCTAAGTGCATCCAGGGACACACACTGCTCTTAGCTACTCAGCAGGTGTTCAAAGGCACCTTGGAATTGTGTGCCATGTCTCTGGACCTGTCACTGTCACATTGCTCAGAAATTGGATTCTGCAGAGTGGAAACATGTGGCTTGTTGGCAAGGCAACTGGTTCAGAGCAGGGACATTTCCAGGCTGAGAGAGCTCGCCTTTGTCAATTGGGTTACAGCCCTCATAAAAACCTGTTTGTTTGTGTTCTTTTCTGGATGCTCAGAGGTGTCAGGCCACCTTGAGCGGTGAGGGGAAGATGCTGTCTTCGCATGGGTGGCTCCAGCTGCACCTCTTTGTACAGCCTGGCTGCTAAACCAAACCCCGGACCTCCCAAGTGTGCAGAGCACCTGGGCCGGTAATGGGGGATAAGCTCTCCAGTGGGGAAGGCTTGCAGTTCTAAGTACTTCTGCCTTTTCTATTTCTGCTTCCAGGTGGATGGCGAGTTTGGGGCTCCTGTGCTCCTGCATATGGTGTCATCAATTTCCATTTAAAAACCAGAAGGGTAGCCTTCTAAAATATCGAGCTTTGGAGGTGACAAATAGAAATTTATGGCACGAGGGTTAACTGCTGAACTAGGGTCTGTCAGCAATGCCATTATGAATGAAATGAAAGGATATGAAAGTTGAAAAAAATTTAGGTGCTCAGGGTGGCATGGTGAGACTTGGTAGCTGATGACAAATTCTCGGTTTAAATGCTGGCTCTGGGATTTCTCTGATGGTCCAGTGGTTAAGACTCTGTGCTTCCAACACAGGGGTCGCAGGTTCGATCTCTGGTCGGGGAACTAAGATCCCATATGCTGAGGGAGATAACCCTACCCCCAACATACTGGCTGTGCCATTCATGGCCCATGTGATCTTGAGCCTCCCCTGATAATGTTAGAATGCTGATGACATCGCATCAGAGCACTCTGAAGGAAAAGCTTGATAGATAACGTGACTATACAGACTGGATTGGAGCATCTTCATAAAGGGTCCCTCTGGTTGTCATGGTCACATAATGTTCTTTCCTTATTCATTCACTCACTCATTCACTTATTCAACAAATATTTATCAAGCACCTCCTATCTGCCAGGCACTGTACCTGTTGCTGGGGATAGAATTAATGAACAAAGCAATAAGATTCCTGTATTTCTGAATTTAATTCTAGTGGTTAGAAACACAGACAAATAATAAAATGTGGTATATTCCGTTCAGTGTAGTTGCTCAGTCGTGTCCGACTCTTTGAGACCCCATGAATCACAGCACGCCAGGCCTCCCTATCCCTCACCAACTCCCGGAGTTTACCCATTGAGTCGGTGATGCCATCCAGCCATCTCATCCTTGGTCGTCCCGTTCTTCTCCTGCTCCCAATCCCTCCCAGCATCAGTCTTTTCCCGAGAGGCAACTCTTTGCATCAGGTGGCCAAAGTATTGGAGTTTCAGCTTCAGCATCAGTCCTTCCAAAAAATACCCAGGACTGATCTCCTTTAGGATGGACTGGTTGCATCTCCTTGCAGTCCCAAGGGACTCTCAAGCGTCTTCTCCAACACCACAGTTCAAAAGCTTAGACCATGATAAATGCTCTGTAGGTAAAAAAGCAGTTGAGGGAGGGACTCATGAAGTGGGGAAGCATTTCGGTTTTAAATCCCACATCAGGAACAGCCCCTTTGAGAGGGTGACATTTGTGTAAAGATTTGGAAGAGGCAAGGAAGTGAGCCACAGAATTACCTGGGGGAAAAGCTTTCTAAGACCATGATAAATGCTATGTAGGTAAAAAAGCAGTTGAGGGAGGGACTCATGAAGTGGGGAAGCATTTCGGTTTTAAATCCCACATCAGGAACAGCCCCTTTGAGAGGGTGACATTTGTGTAAAGATTTGGAAGAGGCAAGGAAGTGAGCCACAGAATTACCTGGGGGAAAAGCTTTCTAAGCAGAGCAGAAAGGATGCGCAAATGCCCCCAGAGGCCATCTGATGTGTTTGAGAAACAGTGAAGAGGCCAGTGAGGCTGGCGTCGGGTGAGTGGGAGAGAAATGGCAAGGAGGGCATGCTGGTTTCAGAATCAGACCACGTAGGGCCTCATAGGTCATTCCAAGAACTTCGGCTTTTTCGCTGAAAAAGATGGGAAGCCCATGGAGCCTATGTATGTAGCTGAGGAGGGATATGATTCTACTTGAATGTGAAAGTGAAAGTTACTCAGTTGTGTCTGACTCTTTGTTTCCCCATGGTCTGTATAGTTCTTGGAATTCTCCAGGCCAGAACACTGGAGTGGGTAGCCTTTCCCTTCTCCAGTGGATCTTCCTGACCCAGGAACTGAACCGGGGTCTCCTGCATTGCAGGCAGATTCTTTACCAACTGAGCTATCAGGGAACCTCTTAGTTTTTAAAAATGTAATTAAAAAATTTTATACAGCTTTGTTGAGTTGTGACAGTAAACAGTACATATTTAAAATGTGCAATTTGAGAATTAAATTATGGTGAAATCGACATAACGTAAAATCTACCATCTTAACCAGTTTTATTTATTTATATTTACCATTTTTAAGTGTACAGTTCATTAATTTTAAGACCATTCTCATTGTTGAGTGACCAGTTCACCATGCAAAACAAAAACTCTCTACCCATTAAGCAAAAACTCTGCATTCTCCTCTCCTCTCCAGCCCCTGGCAACCAGCATTCTACTTTCTGACGACTGTAGGTATCTCTTAGCTGTGGAATAATGCAGTATTTTGTCTATTTGTGATGGGCTTATTTCACTTAGCAAGGTTCATTCACGTTGTAGTACTCTTCTGAAGAGAACTGTTAATTTTGATGAAAACCAATTTATTAGTTCTTTTATGGGCTTGTTCTTTAAGCTTATCTTCCAACTTGGATTAGAGGATTCCTTTGGCTGCTGTGTTGAGAAGACGGTGAATGGTAGGCAAAGGTGGAAGTGGGGAGACCAGTTAAGAGGCTGCAACAGAAAGACCAATGAAAGATGATGATGGTTTGAACTGGGCAGGGGTGATGAGAAGAGGAGGGATTTGGGCATGTCTTTGAACATTTTTAATCAGTTAGTTTATTTTGGGCTGCATTCGGTCTTTGCTGCTTCACGTTGGCTTTCTCCAGTTGCAGTGCAAATGCTTCTTATTGTGGTGGCTTCCCTTGTTGCTGAGCATGGGCTCTGCAGCGCAGGCTCAGTGGTGGTGGCTCTTGGGCTTAGTTGCTCCATGGCATGTGGGATCTTCCCAGACCAGGGATCAAACCCATGTCTCCTGCATTGGCAGGCAGATTCTTTACCACCGAGCCACCAGGGAAGCCTGGGTAATGTCTAAAAGACATGAAAGCCCTTGGGATCTTCTGATGGACTGGATGTGAGATATGAAAGAGAGGATGTAGTGAGGCTCCAGCTGAGGACTTGGGAGGTTGGTATTGCTGTTACTTGAGACAGGAAGGGTGCGGGCAGAGCAGGTGAGGGCGAAGACTTGGAGCTTGGTGTCTGACGTATTAAATTTGGGATGCCTGTTAATGTTAATTTGAGATCCCAAGTAGGGGAGTGTTTGGACCTAAGTCTGAGCTCAGTGTGATTCAGGCTCTGGTCATGCTGGGTTCTGTGTCATCCCCTGACATTTCTCTTCTGAATTCATATCCTTTGCTGAACTTGTCACTTCCTTTATTGGAGCTCAAATACCAACTGCCTAAGTTCTGACTCACGTAGGCAGTTGCTCATGATTCAAGCTCGAGACCTCAGCCTGGATCAACTTCATTTCTATGCCTCATCTATACCGATTCCCACTTGTCCTTCACAAGCCTGTCACAGTGCAGGCACCGAGACTGGAGTTGCTTTCTCCCTGTGCCTTTGTAGTGGAGATTTTTCAGGCCTTGCTGACTTTTGCGAGGGAAGGCCAAGGAATCCTCTAACATCTCCCCTTGTTACTCTGAAGGTCTGTCTCTACCATGGTTTGAGTTGTTCCCAGTTTGTAGGTTTAAAAACCCTGGGGAGCTAACACCTGCTAAGTCTTTGCTGAACACAGATGGTAGATTCTAGTCACTTGACCAAAGGGAGAAGTAACCATGCTTTCCTTGGTTCTGCAAATGAACTTCTTCACTGCAGAGCGTCTCACCTGGAATGTTGCTGTTCATCGGGAGCAGACTTGGATCTATTTACTGACTACCTGGAGATTTGCTTGAGAAGCTTCTGAGTCTCAGTTTTAAGATGGAGGGAAAAAGAAAAGGAGTGATCTTTAAGGAAGACTGAGCAACAAGCACTGGAATATTATTGCCAAAGGACTATAGCCCGCCAGGCTCCTCTGTCCATGGGATTCTCCAAGCAAGAATACTGGAGTAGGTTGCCATTTCCTTTCTCCAGAGGATCTTTCCATCCCAGGGGCTGAACCTAGGTCTCCCACATTGCAGGCGGATTCTTTACCGTCTGAGCCATCAGGGAAGCCCAAGAGTACTGGAGTGGGTAGCCTATCCCTTCTCCAGGCGAACTTCCCCACACAGGAATCAAACCAGGATCTCCTGCATTGCAGGTGGATTCTTTTACCAGCTGAGCTACCAGGGGTTAAGCCCAGTATATTATTGAGGCCAATAAATGTCTTCTTGGTCCCTTGGGCAAGTGAAATAGCGCCATCCACTGGCTGGCTCCCCACAACACAAGATGTCTCCAGGGGGCACATATGCTGAGTTTATTTTTTAAATTTAAAAAAAATATATAAACTTATTTATTTTAATTGGAGGTTAATTACTTTACAATATTGTATTGGTTTTGCCATACATCAACATGAATCCGCCACAGGTATACACGTGTTCCCGATCCTGAACCCCCCTCCCTCCTCCCTCCGTGTACCATCTCTCTGGGTCGCCTCAGTGCACCAGCCCCAAGCATCCTGTATCATGCATCGAACCTGGACTGGTCATTCATTTCATATATGATATTATACATGTTTCAGTGCCATTCTCCCAAATCATCCCACCCTCTCCCTCTCCCACAGAGTCCAAAAGACTGTTCTATACATCTGTGTCTCTTTTGCTGTTTCGCATACAGGGTTATCGTTACCATCTTTCTAAATTCCATATATATGCGTTAGTATACTGTATTGAGTTTATAATTTCAAAGTATCCCAGAGGCAGTGATCCCAGATTTAATATGAGGCTCCCCCAGAGAAACCAGTCCCTTTTAGGAGAATTTTGCATATTCTAATTGTGTTTCCCCCCAGATTTCTACTTACTGTACTAAAGCCAAATTAATTCCGAAAAGGGAGAAGGTTCTTTTGCTCTCGCCTTACTTATGCAGCACACATTTTCATTATTGCTTCCTCTTTCTGGTCCTCATCGACTTGCAGACGTGTTTGTATTGCTGAAGGTGTATGGAATTGATACACCTTTGTATGATCGTCATTCTTAAAACACAGAGCGCTGCTGTGAACCATATCCTCTGCCAAGAGCTGACAGCCACTTAAAGGTTTCACTGGATTCTCATAACCACTGTTTAGGTATTCTGATTAGTCTTGTTTTCTAGATGAGGAAACGGAGGCTCAGAGCAGATATTCACAACCACCTACTTTAACATCAAGAAAGTCTGGAATTTGGTAGCAGGTGTTTGAGAGCCACAAAATTTGTGAGATTTTTGTGCAAATCACTTAAATGTTTCTGAGTCTTGGATAGTGATTCCTTGCTATATCCTGGAGACCTGAAAGGAGTTGTGTATGTGAAGGTGCTTGATAAACTGTAGGCTTTATTATAGTTCTAAACAATAATTTATATCCCTTCATTAATAATCTTCCTGCTGTTGGATTTAAATGGCCTTTTATTTATTTTAGTTGCTAGACATAACATTGCAGTGAATATCTCATATAGTGGTTTTTTTTTTTTGGTCACGTGGCACATGGATATTAGCCCCCTGACCAGGGGTGGAACCTATGTCCCCTGCCTTGGAAGCATGGAGCTTTAACCACTGGACTCCTAGGGAAGTCCCTTGAATAGTTTTAATTTTTATTCTTTGAAAGTTCCTTAGGATAAAGGGATATTATGGAATTTTAAGATGGTTCGTGATATGTATTGCCCAGAGGTGGTACCAGTTTATATGAATACCCACAGTGTGTGCGGCGACTGCTTTACCACAGTGTTGTAATATTGGATAGGTTCTGAAGTTCCTCTAAGGATATGAGTGTAAGACACATTGTTTGAGAGGGCATTTCTTTGATTACAAGCAAAGTGGGATGTTTTCCCACATGCGTGTTTACTAGCAGTATTTCTGTTTTTATAAATTGTCTTATCCACTTCTCTGCTAGTTTATTGGGGACTTCATGTTTTGGTATCAATATGTATAAGCAAGCATATTGATAATAATAAGCACAACATAGGCATGAAGATTTGCTGCAAAGATTTTCTCTAGATGATATTTGTCCTTTGATTTTAGTTATACTAGTTCTGTCCAATGGTTGTTTATAATGTACAAAGTGACCATCTATCATAATTTCTTTCCACATAACTTATAAAGTGATCATCCCCTGTGCTCCCTTCAGCAGGACATCTACTAAAATGGGAACGACATAGAGAAGAGTAGAGTGGCCCTGTGCAAGGATAAATTCATAAAGTATTTTATATTTTTTGTGGCAAAGATTCAGACATGACTTAGAGACTGAACAACAACAAATGGCATAAGAATTATATCCCAGTGAAGCTGTTACCGAAAAACCCTACAAAAAACCCAACATATTTTTCCCCCTAAAGCATTATGGTAGAACAAGCTTCCTAGGGAGAATTTTGTTTAAGCTTTTCATATCCATATTTACGTGTGATGTGTGATTGTGTGCCCAGTTGAACTCTGTGACCCCATGGACTGTAGCCCTGCCAGGCTCCTTTGTGCATGGGATTTCCCAGGCAAGAATACTGGAGTGGGTTGCCATTTGCTTCTCCAGGGGATCTTCCCGACCCAGGGATCGAACCTGGGTCTCTTGCATTGGCAGACAGATTCTTTACCACTGAGCCACCAGGGAAGCCCCTCACTTGTGATATGTGCTTATAATTTTCTTTTTGTGTGTTTTATTATTGTCAGAGTGTAGGAAGAAGATCATGCTTGCTTAATGGGCATTAACGTAGTCTGACCTCTTTTTGCATTCTGGATGTTTTAAACAACATCAAAACCATCTGTTTCTTAAAATAATGAAAATTGTTCTGGTGGAAACATTGGGACAAGCTGCATTTTTTGGTTGTTATCAAATAATTTCTTCAATTTCTTCCATATTATTCTGTTCTGATTTATATTTCTCGAGTTATTTTTAGTAATCTATATCTTTCTAGAAATTATTCATTTTATGGAACAGTTCAGCTTATTTGCCTACAAGTGTGCATAACATTCTCTTTGGGTTTAGAGAAAAAAATCTATTTTCTGTATTTTGTCCTATCTCCTTTCTCATTTCTAATTAAAAATGTTCCCCTTAATTATATTTGTCAGAGGTTTGTTTATTCTAGTAGTCTTATCAAAAAAACCAACATTTGAATTAATTTATCATTCTACAGCTTTATGTTTTACAATGTATTTATTTCAGCTTTTATCTTCATCTATTGCCTCTTTTGAAATTACTTTCCCCTGTAATTTTTAAATTGAAGGCTCTGTTAATATCAGCTTGGATAATCCCAGCCTGAATAGGATTCTGAAGCCCAAAATAAGTTATGGGGAGAGAAAATGATGTGTTATCAGTACGTGTTTATCAATCAGGGATCCACAAGAAGTGAAGAGCCTGCACCAGGGATTTCTATAGCAGGACTCCATTTGGGAACTAGTTAGGAGGTGCTGAAAGCACTGAAAACCCAAGTGGGCTGGTGAGACGACATGGAGATGAGCAACAGCAGCAAGCTGCTCCTCCCCACCCACACACAGCTGGAGGGACTGAAGAAATAGCAGGGAACGTTCCCAGATCCGAGGGAACCAGCAGCACAGATCTGCTGAAAAGCCGCAGAAGGCAGAGCTGGGGTCCAGTGCAACAGGGTGGACAGGACAAGTGAAGAGGACAACCTGAAGTTTACTGTCCTCCTCGTCCCAGTCTCCGCCTGGGTGCCTCTCTCTGCCAGAAATTAACAGGAAGCCAGCTGGCAAAGGAGCCTGAGAAATGTGATTTGTCAGAGTCAGGCTGAACCAGAAAGGGCAGCCGATGGACCCAGGAGTGGACGGTGACCAGCCCAGACACCTTCTCTTCAGTGCAGGTGAGGTCAGATGGGTTTGTGATGCCAGCACCAGCGTGGTGTCATATCTTTGCAAGGTCTTGTGAGTCTCGGCTTCTGTGCCCCTCTCTCATGCTCCCTGTCTCTCCTCTTGGTTTTGATCGCTGAGCCCACATTGAAAAGTTAAGGCAGCTTCTGTCCTGGCTCTCTCCCTAGTCTGGTCTCTCCTTTGGCCACCTTGCTGCTTACAGCCCTGATTCTAACCTCGACCTACGTGCAGGGGTGGCTGCCCACTCCAGTGTCCTTGCCTGGAGGATTCGAGGGATGGAGGAGCCTGGCGGGCTACCGTCCCCAGGGAAACAGCCACATGAGGGCACGACTAACACACACACACACTCGGTCACACACACCGGGCCTTACGGATGCCTCCGAATCCTTGTAAATGGGATTTATTATGTTCCCCTCGCCCCAGATCTCTTCTGTCCCCTGCGTTCCTCTCTCAGCTGATAGCACCTCCTCCATCCCGGCATCAGAGCTGGCCAGCTGGGCGTAACCCCTTAAGCCTTCCTTCTCTCTCCCATCCCAAACAGGCCTTCACACGTCTGCTCAGTCGTGCGCCCTGAGACTGCCGTTTCTTTCCTCTTATCTCGTTGCACCTGTACCAGCTCTGGCCTCGTTATTTCTCCGCTGGCTTCTTCCAGTTGTTGTCCCTTTGTCTAGCCTCCTCCTGCTCCATTCTTCATATTAATGTGAAAATGATGGTTTGGGAGGACAGACTGGCTGCGTTACTCAAGCTGTAAACTCCTGAAGGGCCTCCAGGTGTGCGAGATTGGCTCCAGGTGTCTTTACTCTGGGATTGGCTCCTGCCTCCTCGGCCCGCCCCATCTTTTACCGTTTTTCGTCACTGCTGTCTGGACTATTCGGAGGAGGTGATGGCAACCCACTCCGGTACTCTTGCCTGGAAAATCCTATGGACGGAGGAGCCTGGTGGGCTGCAGTCCATGGAGTCGCAGAGCCAGACACGACTGAACGACTTCACTTCCACTTTTCACTTTCACGCGTTGGAGAAGGAAGTGGCAACCCACTCCAGTGTTCTTGCCTGG
>SJYX01010287.1:16078-67281 GCA_006410675.1 Oreotragus oreotragus
CCAGGGATGGGGGACCCTGGTGGGCTGCCATCTGTGGGGTGCACAGAGTCGGACACGACTGAAGTGACTTAGCAGCAGAGACAACCAAAAGTTATGAGAATGTAGCACCACCAAACCAGCTTTACAACAAATGTTAAAGGGACTCATATAGTCAAGAAATGCAAGAGAAGAAAAAAGATCTACAAAATCAACCCCAAATAATTAAGAAAATGGCAATAGGAAAATGTACATCAATAATTGTTTTTTAAAAATGGTGGATTAATGTTGGATTAAATGCTCCAACCAAAAGATACAGACTGGCTGAATGGATACAAAAAGAAGACCCACATATATGCTATCTACAAGGAGCTCACTTCAGGCCTCAAGACACATACAGACTGAAAGTGACAGGATGGAAAAATATGTTTCATGCAAATGGTAAGAAGAAAGCTGGAATAGCAACCCTCTCATCAGATAAAATAGACCTTTAAATAAAGAAGATTGCAAGAGATAAAGAAGGACACTTCGTAATGATCAAGGGATCACTCCAAGAGGAAGACATAACAATTGTAAACATCTATGTACCCAACATAGGATAATGCAGAACTGATGCACCCAACATAGGAGCACCTCAGTACATAAGACAAACACTAACAGACATAAAAGGAGAAATTGACTGCAGGCATAAAAGGAGAAATTGACAGTAACACAATAATAGTAGGAGGCTAACACTGCATTCACACCAATGAACAGATCATCAAGATAGAAAATTAATAAGGAAACACAAGTCTTAAATGATACATTAGATGAGCTGGGTCTTATTGATATCTTCAGGACATTCCATCCAAATGCAGAAGAATACACCTTCTTTTCAAGTGCACATGGAACATTCTCCAGGATAGATCACATCTTGAGTCACAAATCAAACCTCAGGAAATTTAAAAAGATTGAAATCATATCAAGCATCTTCTCTGACCACAACACTATGAGACTAATTATCAGTTACAAGAAAAAAACTGTAAGGAACACAAACACAAGGAGATTAAACACGTTNTTTTCAAGTGCACATGGAACATTCTCCAGGATAGATCACATCTTGAGTCACAAATCAAACCTCAGGAAATTTAAAAAGATTGAAATCATATCAAGCATCTTCTCTGACCACAACACTATGAGACTAATTATCAGTTACAAGAAAAAAACTGTAAGGAACACAAACACAAGGAGATTAAACACGTTCTAAAGAACCAACAGGTTACTGAAGAAATCAGAAGGGAAATCAAAAAATTTCTAGAAACAAATGACAATGAGAGCGTGACAACTCAAAACCTACAGGATACAGCAAAAGTGGTTCTAAGAGGGAAGTTCATTGCAATAAAATCCTACTTCAAGTAACAAGAAAAACATAGAATAGACAACTTAACTTTACACCTAAGGCAACTGGAAAAAGAACAAAAAAAGCCCAAACTTAGTAGAAGGGAAAAAATCATAAAGAACCAAGCAGAAATAAATGAAAAAGAAAGGAAAGAAACACTAGTAAAGATTAACGAAACTGAAAGCTGGTTCTTTAAGAAGATAAACAATACTGACAAACCCTCAGCCAGACTCATCAAGAAAAAAAGAGGGAAGAATCAAATCAACAAAATTAGAAAAGAAAAAGGAGAGGTTACAACAGACAATGCAGAGATACCAAGAATTATAAGAGACCATTATGAACAACTATATGGCCATAAAATAGATAACAAGGAAGAAATGGACAGATTCTTAGAAAAGTTCAATCTTCCAAGACTGAACCAGGAAGAAATGGAAATTGTGAACAACCCAATTACAAGCACTGTAATTGAAGCTTTGATCAAAAATCTCCCAAGAAACAAAACCCCGGGACCAGATGGCTTCACGGGAGAATTCTATCAAACATTTAGAGAAGAGCTCATGCCTATCCTTCTAAAACTCTTTCAGAAAATTGCAGGGGAAGGAATACTTCCAAACTCATTCTATGAGGCCACCCTCACCCTGATACCAAAACCAGTCAAAGACAACACACAAAAAAGAAAACTACAGGTAATATCACTGATGAACACAGATGCAAAAAATCCTCAANCTGTGGGAAGCCCGTATGGTGGGAATGAGCATGGCACCTTTGAGGGACGGAAAGGTGATGTGGAGGTATAAGATCCAGGGGGGAAATGGGCTCAGAGGCACTGAGACATAAAAGGGGACGTGTGTGTGTGTGAGTTGGAGGACCAGTGAGGGTTTCTCTGTAGCTGGGGCTATCTTCTAGCAAAGACAGAAGAAAACTGAGTGTAGAGGGATAGGGCTTAAGGGGTGGGCTGGCCGGATTGGGAGGGGGCTCTTCTATCTCATACGGTTTGGTCTGGGGCTTGGAGATAACAGGGAGACTCTGAGTCATTATGACTGCTTCTAAGAGAGGAATCAGGATGGCAAGGTTTAGAAGGCCGTAATCTTCAGACTGGGGGCCTAGAGGCCTTCTTTTACAAAGGTTTTGCTGATACTGAGCATTGTAAGGGATTCATCCACCAGACCCTCATTTCCATCCAGGCTTTTTGCTGGCTTCCTATAGCATCCCTTTCTCACTTTTCTCAATAGCTTCTTCCCAGTTCATCAAAGAAGGGCCTGTCTCTCTCTCACATAGAATCTTACGCTGGTATACTGCCCCAAGCTGTAAAACCACTAAGAAACCCAGGGGAATTCTGAAATTTTGTTTCCTGGGAGATTTCTTTAGTGATAAATGCCAATTCTTGGAATTGTTTTCTCTTCCTCTCTCATACATATTTCTGTGAAGGTATGACAGACATTAGAATAGGATACTCTGGCCCTTGTTAGGATATTTGAAATCAGAGAGTCTGATTTAACTGATGTTTGGACAACAAAGGCTAGCTTTGTTAATTAGGTTACACCCACAGTTCTAAGTTTTGATAAAAAAAATATATTCAGGCAAAGTATAAAATATTTATAATTAAAATACATGTACAAATATTTAGTAAATATTTGAATTATATTCTATAGTTAAAATATATGTTATTGTTGTTCAGTCACTAAGTTGTGTCCAGCTCTTTGTGATCCCATGGATTGTTGCCTACCAGGCTCCTCTGTCCATGGGTTTCTCCAGGCAAGAATACCGAAGTGGGTTGCCATTTCCTTCTCCAGGGAATCTTGCCAGACCAGGGATCGGACCTGCATCTCCAGCCTCAGCAGGTGAATTCTTTACTACCGAGTCACTAGAGAAGCACATATAGTTAAAATACATGTGTGAATATACGTTTTACAGTACAGTAAGGGCAAAGGTATAGTTAAATTTATAATATTTCAATTTCCCCAATCTTGTCTGAATAGATCACGTTAATACAAGGTGCCCTAAGTGAAAAAAGTTACTAGCATATTGACAGTNGAGAAGCACATATAGTTAAAATACATGTGTGAATATACGTTTTACAGTACAGTAAGGGCAAAGGTATAGTTAAATTTATAATATTTCAATTTCCCCAATCTTGTCTGAATAGATCACGTTAATACAAGGTGCCCTAAGTGAAAAAAGTTACTAGCATATTGACAGTGTTTTTTTGGGAAACTTCATGGAAACTGCAAAAGCAAAACCAAACCCCTTTTTAAATTAAGTGTGTCTAGTATGTCATTGTGAACACAAATGAATGAGGCCTTAAACATACTGTTAGCTGATAGGTCAATAAAAATAGTTTATGACTACCTGATTTTTAGCACAAAACTTAGAAGTTGAAAGAATTCAGTGATTCACTACACTTCTTCCATTCCGGTTAGGTACAGAAGCTCTTCTAGCCATAATAACCAAACCTGCAATAGGACAGATGCTAAATTCTATTTCAGTCGACCAGGTAGTAATATGCACCCTGAATATTGAAAATAAAGTCCTATTTTTCTCATTCAGATGTATTTTTCTAAACAATATTATTTTTTGCTCAAAGATGATGATAAAATTTATACTGCGTTAATCAATTGCTTTTATTCAATTATATAAAGAATTCTGATTTGAATCAAAACCTATGAACCTTATGTCAAAGGAAAATTTTTAAAATGAAATTTGGTTACATACGCTACGCTTTTTCTTATAGAGAAGTATGATAGGTATTTCCATAAAAATTTTAAGTGTTAAAAGACAGACACATGCAAACAAAGAAGAACAAAGAGGGGTTTTGCTNAGCAGCAGCAGCAGCATAATGGAATCTAGAAAAATGTTACTGATGAGTCTATTTGCCAGGAAAAGAGCTGAAGAGAATTAACTTTTGGACCCAGCAGGGGAAGGAGAGTGTGGGGTGAACTGAGAAAGTAGAATTTATATATGTATAAAACAGATAACTATTGAGAAGCCGCTGCATAACACAGGAGCTCATCTGGATGCTCTGTGATGACCTGGAGGAGTAGAACTGTAGGGTGTATACTTATAGCTGATTCGTGTTGTTGTACAGCAGAAACTAGCACAACATTATAATTACCTCCAACTTAAAATTTTGAATAAATTAAAAAGAAAAGTTAAATACAATAATTATCAGCATTTATCGACATCATAACAGATCCTCAAAATATATGAAAAAAAATGATAACACCATGGGGAGAAAGATATAGCTCTTCGATAGTAATCAGAGATTTCAGTACCTACTCAATAAGAGACAAAACAGATAGACAAAAGATGAGTAAAGACATAGAGGACTTAAATGACACAATATGTCAACTAGATCTAGCATCAATATACTGAATACCCAACACTGATGTACAAGACCATATTGTCTGGGAACAGAGATAACTTTACTTTTTCCTTTCCAATATATTTTTTCCTTTTCTGTTTGTTTTTCTTTCTTAATTTCTCTGACTATAACTTCCAGTGCTGTATTGAACAGAGGTGGTAAAGTGATATCTTGTTCTAAACTTAGAGAAAATGTTCTAGTCCTTTATCACTGAGTATGATATTAACTGTGGGTATTTAATATATGTAATTTATTATTTTGAGATAGTTTCCTTCTATTTCTCGTTTGAGTGTTTTTATCAGGAAAAGTTGTTGAATTTTTTCAAAAGCGTTTTTACTTCTATTGAGATGATCAATAGGTTTCTCTCTTTGTTTTTGTTTTATTCAATCTGGTAATTTGGTGTACTACTTTATTCGATTTTCACACATAGGGTTAGGGTGCCTTCTAGGAACAAATCCCACATGGTTATGGGTCATTTATACATGGGTCATGTATAAACATTTTGATATGCAGCTAAATTTGGTGTGTTAGTACGTTGCTGAGGATATTTTCATGAGTCTTCATAAGGCATATTGGTCTATAGTTTATTTTCCTTTAGAAAATTTTATCTGGCTTTGGTATAAAGATAAAGCTGAAGCTGCCCTTAAAGAAGGAGTTAGGAGGCGTTTCCTCCTCTTCAATTTTTTTGAACATTTTGAAAATTATTGCTGTTAATTTTTATTTAAGTGTATGTTAGGAATTCACCAACATAGCCATGTGATCCTGAGCTTTTCTATTCTTTTTTTCTTTTATTTATTGAGGTATAGTTCCTTTATGATGTTGTATTAGCTTCTGCTGTACAGCAAGGTGAACCAACTATTTGTATACATAAAGCCCTCCCTGTTGGATCTCCCTCCCATCCCCACCATCCCACCCATCTAGGTCACCACAAAGCACCAAGCTTAGCTCCCTGTGTTATACAGCAGATTCCTACTAGCCATTCGTCATACCCATGTTAGTGAATATATGTCAGTCCCAGTCTCCCAATCCACCCGACCCCCACTGTGTCTACACATCCATTCTCTGTATCTGCGTCTACTGCTGCCCTGCAAACAGGTTCATCTGCACATTCCTCTAGATTCCAGATATATGAATCAATACATGATATTTGTTTTTCTCTTTCTGACTTACTTCATTCTGACAGACTCTTGAGAAGTTTTTTATTACTGATTCAATCTCCTTACTAGTCAAAAATCTATTCAGATTTTCTGTTTCCTTATGAGTCAGTCCTGGTAGCATTTTGTTTCTAGGAATTTGTTTATTTCATTTAAGTTATACCAATTTGTTGACATAAAATAGCCTACAGTGCCCTCTTCTAATCATTTTTATTTCTAGAGAACCAGTAGCAAAGTCTCAATTTCATCCCTGAGTTTAGTAATTTAAGTCTTCTCTCTCTTTTTTTCTAACTACCTAAAAGTCTGTCAAATTTGATCTTTTCAAGGAACTAACTCTGATTGTGCTGCTTCTCTCTGTTGTTTTTCTCCCCTCAATTTCATTTGTGTCTGCTCTAATCTTTATTATTTTCTTCCTCTGCTAGCTTAGTGTATAATTAGCTCTTCTTCGTAAGTTGGTTAAACTGTAAGTTAGTCTATTGATTTAAGATATTTATTGTTTTTTTAAAGTAGGTATTTACAGCTATCAGTTTCCTTCTTAGCATTGCTTTCATTACATCCTATAAGTTTTAAGAATATTGTGTTTTCATTTTCATTTATTTCTAGCAATAATAAATCTCCAGCATGTGCAGTGGTAAAGAATCCACCAGCCAATGCAGGAGATGCAAGAGATGCGGGTTCAATCTCCTGGTCAGGAAGATCCCCGGGAGTAGGAAATGGCAACCAACTTCATTATTCTTGCCTGGAAAATTTCATGGATGGAAGAGCCTGGCAGGTTACAGTTCATAGGGTCTCAAAGAGTCAGACACGACTGTACAACTTAGAACATGCACACACATACAAGCAAACTACATAATATGACAAAAAGAAACTAAAGTCTTAAGTAAGTGGGAAAGCATTCCACTTTCAGTGACTGGAATACGCAATATTTCTAGGATGTCCATTCTATCCAAAAGAATCTACAGATTTAAAGCTGTTCCTATCAATATCTTGAAGACATTTTTTTGCAGAATTAGAGAAACATTTTCTCAGTTTCAGATGAATCTGAAGGAAATATGAATAGCTAAAAAATCTTCAAAAAGAAAAACAAAGAAAAATGAAAGTTGAGGACTCACACCTACTGATTTGTAAACTTATTACAAAGCTACCATAATCAAAATAGCATAGTACTAGATTAAAGGCAGGGTATAGAACCTAGAGAAAAATCCTTGCATATATGGTCACATGACTTACCAAAGGATGCCAAGACCATTCTCTGAGGTAAAGAATAGGATTAAAAAAAAAAAAAAGGGTGCTGGGAAAATTGACCATTCACATGCAAAACAATGAAGTTGAATTACAACCAAATAATATATACAAAAATGAATTTGGCACGGGTCAAAGATGTAAACATAGAGTTAAAACTATAAAACTATCAGAAGAAAACATAAAAGCTCATGACTTTGAATTTGCCAGTGATTACTTGAACATCAAAAGCACAGGCAACAAAAGAAAAAACGGGCAAACTGAACTTCATCACAATGAAAATTTTGTACATCAAAGGACAGTACAAAACAGAATAAAAAATTTTTTTCAAATTATGTATCTGCTAAGGGATTAATACCAGTATATAATCCAACACCAAAAAGTCAAACAACCCATTTCAAAAAGGGGCAAAGCTCTTGAGAAGACATTTGAAAGAAGATATGTGCAACCAGCACATATAGATACTCAATATCACTCTTAAGGAAAGGCAAAGCAAAGCAACAATAAGGTAACACTCTGCAAACCTATTAGGGTGCGGTCTCTCTGTATCTCACGGTCCACACTGTTCACTGAACCCAGGGGAAGCCAGGTGTGATCTAAAAGGCTGGAAGGAGACTTGAGGAGCCCTAGGAACTTCAGACACATTTACGTTCTCCTGGTTCACGCAGCAGACGTAGCAGCAGACATGCTATATTCTCTTGGCTGACACAATGGTCACAGCCTTGATGCAGCAGTAATATGCCACAGCTTTCTAGGTGGAGCTCACCTGGAGGTCATGCATACATTCTCTGACCAAGCGAGTACCTCGTGACGTGCATGCTCCATGCTATAAATGATCTCAGCTGTTACATAGTCAATATTTACAAAACCTGGTGTGAGGGAGCCTAAACACACCATCTTAACCNTGGCTGACACAATGGTCACAGCCTTGATGCAGCAGTAATATACCACAGCTTTCTAGGTGGAGCTCACCTGGAGGTCATGCATACATTCTCTGACCAAGCGAGTACCTCGTGACGTGCATGCTCCATGCTATAAATGATCTCAGCTGTTACATAGTCAATATTTACAAAACCTGGTGTGAGGGAGCCTAAACACACCATCTTAACCAATTTGTTCTCTCCTCACAGGTGCCTATTAAGTGAAAACAAAACGAAAACAGAAACAAACATTGTTGATTATTATGGGGAGACAAAATGTGCTCCAGTGGAGAAGGGAATGGCAAACCACTTCAGTATTCTTGCCTTGAGAACCCCATAGACAGGATGAAAAGGCAAAAAGATATCACACTGAAAGATGAACTCCCCAGGTTTGTAGGTGCCCAATATACTACTGAAGAAGAGTGGAAAAATAACTCCAGAAAGAATGAAGACATAGAACCAAAGCAAAAACAACATCCAGTTGGGGATGTGATTGGTGATGGAAGTAAAGTCTGATGCTGTAAAGAGCAATATTGCATAGGAACCTGGAATGTTAGGTCCATGAATCATGGTAAATTGGAAGTGTTCAAACAGGAGATGGCAAGAGTGAACTTCATTATTTTAGGAATCAGCGAACTAGAATGGACTGGAATGGGCGAACTTAATTCAGATGACCACTATATCTACTACTGTGGCCAAGAATCCCTTAGAAGAAACCGAGTAACCATCATAGTCAACAAGAGAGTCTGAAATGCAATAGTTGGGTGGAATCTCAAACACGACATGCTGCTGCTGCTGCTGCTAAGTCGCTTCAGTTGTGTCCGACTCTGTGTGACCCCAGAGACGGCAGCCCACCAGGCTCCCCTGTCCCTGGGATTCTCCAGGCAAGAACACTGGAGTGGGCTGCCATTTCCTTCTCCAATGCATGAAAGTGAAAAGTGAAAGTGAAGTCGCTCAGTTGTGTTCGACTCTTAGCGACCCCATGGACTGCAGCCTACCAGGCTCCTTCGTCCATGGGATTTTCCAGGCAAGAGTACTGGAGTGGGGTGCCATCGCCTTCTCCAAACATGACATAACGATTTCTATTTGTTTCCAAGGCAAACCATTCAATATCACAGTAATCCAAGTCTATGATCCAACCATTAATGCTGAAGAAACTGAAGTTGAATGGTTCTATGATGACCTACAAGACCTTCTAGAACTAACATGCAAAAAAGATGCCCTATCATCATAGGGGACTGGAATGCAAAAGTAGAAAGTCAAGCGATACCTGGAGTAACAGGCAAGTTTGGCCTTGGAGTACAGAATGAAGCAGGGCAAAGGATAACAGAGTTTTGCCAAGAGAATACACTGGTCATAGAGCACGTCTTCTTCCAACAACACAAGAGATGACTCTACACATGGACATCACCAGATGGTTAACACTGAAATCAGACTGATTATATTCTTTGCAGCCAAAGATGGAGAAGCTCCATACAGTCAGCAAAAACAAGACTGGGAGGTAACTGTGGCTCAGATTACGAAATCCTTACTACAAAAACCAGACTTAAACTGAAGAAAGTAGGNGCAAAGGAGAAAAGGAAAGATATACCCATTTGAATGCAGAGTTCCAAAGAATAGCAAGGAGAGATAAGAAAGCCTTCCTCAGTGATCAGTGCAAAGAAATAGAGGAAAACAATAGAATGGGAAAGTTTAGAGATATCTCCAAGAAAATCAGAGATACCATGGGAACATTTCATTCAGAGATGGGTAAAATAAAGGACAGAAATGGTATGGACCTAACAGAAGCAGAAGATACTAAGAAGAGGCAGCAAGAATACTCAGAAGAACTATACAAAAAAGATCTTAATGACCCAGATAACCATGATGGTGTGATCACTCACTTAGAGCCACACATCCTGGAGTGAGAAGTCAGGTGGGCTTTAGAAAGCATCAGTACGAACAAAGCTAGCGGAGGTGATGGAATTCCAGCTGAGCTGTTTCAAGTCCTAAAAGATGATGCTGTTGAAGTGTTGCACTCAATATTGACAGCACATTTGGAAAACTCAGGAGTGGCCACAGGTCTGGAAAAGGTCAGTTTTCATTCCAATCCAAAAGAAAGGTAGTGCCAAACAATGTTCAAACTATGGCACAGTTGCACTCCTCTCACATGCTAGGAAATTAATGCTCTGCTGCTGCTAAGTCACTTCAGTCGTGTCCAACTCTGTGCGACCCCATAGACGGCAACCCACCAGGCTCCCCCATCCCTGGGATTCTCCAGGCAAGAATACTGGAGTGGGTTGCCATTTCCTTCTCCAATGCATGAAAGAGAAAAGTGAAAGTGAAGTCACTCAGTCTGTCCGACTGTTAGCGACCCCATGGACTGCAGCCCACCAGGCTACTCAGTCCATTGGATTTTCTAGGCAAGAGTACTGGGGTAAAATTCTCCAAATGAGCTTCAACAGTACATGAACTGAGACCTTCCAGATGTTCAAGCTGGATTTAGAAAGGCAAAGGGGCCAGAAATCAAACTGTCAACATCTATTGGATCATAGGAAAAATAAGAGAGTTCCAGGAACACATCTACTTCTGTTTTACTGACTATGCCAAAGCCTTTGACTGTGTGGATCACAACAAACTGGAAATTTCTTGAAGGTATGGGTATACCAGACCACCTTACCTGCCTCCTGAGAAACTTATATGCAGTTCAAGAAAAAACAGTTAGAAGCAGACATGGAAAAATGAACTGGTTCCAAATTGGGAAAGGATTACAATCAAAGCTGTGTATTTTCACCCTGCTGATTTATCTTATATGCAAAATATATCACACAAAATGCTGGATTGGATGAAGCACAAGCTGGAATCAAGAGTGCCGGGAGAAATATCAATAACCCCAAATATGCAGATGACACCACCCTTATGGCAGAAAGCGAAGAGGAGCTGCAGTGCTTCTTGATGAAAGTGAAAGAATAGAGTGAAGAAGCTGGTTTAAAGCTCCACATTTGAAAAACTAAGATAATGGCATCTGGTCCCATCACTTCATGGCAAATAGATGGGGAAACAGTGGAAACAGTGAGAGATTTTATTTTCTTGGGCTGCAAAATCACTGCAGATGGTGACTGCAGCCATGAAATTAAAAGACATTTGTTCCTTGAAAGAAAAGCTGTGACAAACTTAAATTGCATATTAAAAAGCAGAGACATCACTTTGCTGACAAAGGTCTGTCTAGTCAAAGCTCTGGTTTTTCCAGTAGTCATGTATGGATGTGAGAGTTGGACCATAAAGAAAGCTGAGCACTGAAGAATTGATGCTTTTCAACTGTGGTGTTGGAGAAGACACTCTTGAGAGTCCCTTGGACTGCAAGGAGAGCCAACCAGTCCATCCTAAAGGAGATCAGTCCTGGGTGTTCATTGGAAGGACTGATGCTAAAGCTCCAATACTTTGGCCACCTGATGTGAAGAACTGACTCATTGGAAAAGACCCTGATGCTGGGAAAGATTGAAGGCAGAAGGAGAAGGGGACGAGAGGATGAGATGTTTGGATGGCATCACTGACTTGATGGCCATGAGTTTGAGCAGGCTCCGGGAGTTGGTGATGGACAGGGAGGCCTGGCATGCTGCCACCGGGTTTCAAAGTCAGACATGACTGAGGGACTGAACTGAAATGTAAATTTTATATTACGTACATTTTATCACAATTTAAAAACTAGGTTTCTGACTGTTAAAGTTGACTGATTAACTATGTAGAAGTAAAGTGTGACAACACCAGAAAATAGGGCAACAAACAATATACAAGTATAAGGTTGTAAGATTCATGTACTACACGTGAAATGGCATATGTAACTTACAGGTAGGTACAGATGCTGTTAGTGGTAGAGAATGTGCCTGCCAATGCAGGAGACATAAGAGACACGGGTTTGATCCGTGCATCGGGATGATCCCCTGGAGGAGGGTATGGCAACCCACTCCAGTATTCTAGCCTGGAGAATACCATGAAGAGAGGAACCTGGCAGGCTATGGTCCATAGGGTTGTAGAGTCTGACACGACTGAAGTGACTTAGCATGCATGCATATTAATTTAGAGATTTCTATTTTCATCCTTGGAGAAACTAATAAAAACAAAGTAAATAGATGTAACTAATAAGCCAGTAAAGAAGATAAAATGGAATCCAAAACAAAGACTCACGTGCTTCTATTTGCCAGGTAATATAAGTGAAGGGACCAACCTAGCTGTAAAAACAGGAGACCATTTTGCTCTGAGGATCCCGCGCCTAGTAAAAGTGGGTGACAGCTGGGGGACAAGGTGGTAATGTATGTCCACTGTTGCTAAATTTGATCCTAACTATTTTTCTTTTAAGAAAAGCCAAAAATCTATCTATTTATGCACTGAATAGATATAATTCATCTATTCATCTAGATGCAATTAATCTATGAATAGAATAATTCATCTAGGATTCATTGATTCATGTGAAATCTTCTGGTTTTTAAGTCGTCTTTATTTTAAAATAGCGCCGACTAATTAAACACATCTGTAGTCTACACATAGCCTTCAGATAACTAATATGATAACTCTAATTTAGATAAAGTGAACAATGAAAGGAATCAATGATGGACTAAAAATATAGAGTGTGATTTCTGTGAATGGAACATGTATCACTTAATGTGCCCCATACCTTCCTGCTTTTGTTCCTGCTCTGACTTTTACCTTTTTCTGATATTTTCTGTCCAATTTTCTTTTTCAAAATCCAAATCAACTGCCACCTTTTCCTAGGAATTTTGTTTCTTCTTCTAGTCAGAACTGACATTTCTGTTTCTTTAACAATCAAGACCCTCTTGCTTGGGCAAAGCACTAATAAATCCACTTGGAGTACATGTGAATCAATGTGGTTATGATTCCATTAATGAAAAAACTCAAAACATTTATTAAATTTCTCCCATAGACTGGACCTGCAATGCTCATTCACGCTTTTAGCCTAAATTTGTCTCTTCCCAACACTTTTTTCTGTATACAGCTGCTATGGGGAATCTGTTCTGGAACATATCCTTCCCTGACCAAGGAAACTATTCAATGACTCCTTCCCTGCAAGAAGCTGATTCCTTGGCTCCACCGTTTTTGTTTTCCAGTACCCGACTCATCTTATCTCTTGCTATCTTTACCCTGCACTTGAATTTTCCTAAATACTAAATCACACAATTCAGTGAATTGACTCTCAGCTCTCAGCTTAGAATACTCTCCACTCAACTTCTCACTAAGCTCTGCTTCCTCATGGCAATACTGTTTTTTTTGTTGTTTAGCCATCTCTACTCCACCTACTGCCACAAACAGCCTAGCTGTGCTGCCTCTGTTCTGGGTGGGAGAGAGGGTGTCCACCCATCGCCCAGCTTCCCCAGGTTCAGCTATTTCAGTCTCTCACTAGGAAGCTCTAATGGGACTGGTCCAGCCCAAGGTTATATGGAACTGTGGTGCCCTCTACTGCTTTCCAGAACCATGACTACTCTGCTTTCTGTCATTCAACACAAGGGAAAATACTAATAGAACAAATGGGAATTAAATAGATAGACCATCATTTCCCAGGGCAAACACTGAATTTCATATTAAAACAAATATTATGAAATGCTAATATATATTCTTCTAATACCTGAATTTCCATAAGGTATGCCTTATTGTTTTACTATCCTTTCAGGTCCAATGTAAGACTCTTTATATGATCATAAATATTAAGAGAAGAGACAGGGTTATCATTTCATCACATGGAGAAATTAAGTATTTAAGCCACATGGTTAAATAAAATTTAAAGATTAGCTCTCAATAAACATAATTTCCATGTGTTCAATAATATGCATTGACATTAGACTGATAGGGAAAACATGAAAATTTTAAAAATAATTCATGAAAAGAACATAAATTCAGTAAAGTATTATTATTAAAAATCAGCATCTGTAACTCTCACTAATACAAAATAATCCCTGGTTTATCTACATTTCTTTGCAAAAATTACTAAATGATTTCCTTTGGTAATCTCTAAGGCTTTAAATTCACTAGTTATTTGAACTCTTTGATTTGCCTCATGTTGTTTAATATTGGGAAAATAGTAATTATCACTGGTATATCTAAACTTAGAATTCTAACACTTAATAGGTTACAATTATATTGATTTTTATTGCTTTTAATGATTTTGATTGTTAATGTGCTTTATCTTTGTGATATGATTTTTGAGTAATTAGAAAATGAAATGTCTGTGTTCAATCTATTCATTTTAGAATCAGAAAAGCCTTTCAAATAAGCACCTTATCTAATTTATATTTCATGCAGAATCACTGGAATCAGAGCTATTTAATACTATGACTAAGTGTATACTCAGAATAGCACTTCCTTATATTTGGACCATTTATGTATTTTTATGTCCTGTTTCTGAAATATATCTAGAAGCTGCTATTTTTAGAAAATCTTCGAATTTTTGGCATGTGCAAAAGTGCCAGCAGTTAGCTTAGATTTGGACTGCGTTGTATTAAACATAACTAAGGATAGTGTGACTTCACACAGTGAATGATTAAAGATCTTTTCTGGAGGAGAGTTAGAAATTTGCCCTTCTCACAATTATTCTGTTAAGTGTGACTGCAGACAGTCTTTCTTTGTCTTTTGTCAGAGTATGACAAAAGACATAGAAATGATAATACACTGCCCATCAGGTTCTTGCTGGGTTTATTTAAATATTGAACATCTTCCCCTGGGTGTTCTCATAGCCAAGGGGCATCCGGTCCGGAGAAAATCAGACGCTGCCATCTTAAAACCAGAACTGTGCTTGCTTTGCTTCCCTATCCTGCCCAAGCGTCATTTGTGCCAGCTAGCCGCAGCACTCAGGGTAGG
Source organism: Oreotragus oreotragus (assembly GCA_006410675.1). Lineage (NCBI taxonomy): Eukaryota > Metazoa > Chordata > Mammalia > Artiodactyla > Bovidae > Oreotragus > Oreotragus oreotragus. Next base: position 30,956 of record SJYX01010287.1, read on the forward strand.
CACGCTGAGGCAGAGATGAACATGACCGCAATAATGAAATTTCACGTGTTCGTGGGTGCGGGAGGTAACGCCCTACAGCAGAATTCACGTCCGATACCCACTCACAAGTTTGCAGACCCTAAGTCCTTTTGTCACTAACAAGAAGGCTTCTTGTCCAGAAAGGGAACTTCCCAGCCTCCCCAAATGTACAGAGCAATCAGGTAAGCGTTTAATTCTAATTAATCCATTTTACTGACTTTCCTTCCCATAGCAATGAATTACAATTTTTTAAAAAGTAGCCTCAGAGGCCAGTTTCTTCCTCTAGAGAGTAGGAGCTAAAGACACAGGGGCCTGCGTGGAGGACTGAGGCAGGACTTAGGCCCGGCCAGAAAGGCGCTCGGGGCTGGTCCTGAGACAGGAAAGCTCTCGGCGCCCCGGCCTTCGGCGCCTGCCTGGACACCCCGTTTCCATCTCAGCGCTAAGAAGAGGGACACGAGGCACCGATACACTCCCGCAGGCTACCAAGAAACTTCATCAGAATCGTGGCCTGTCCCAGAGCCGGCCAAGCCGGGGACCCCGAACGCCCCCCTTCCTCGCAACCGGCCCGGGGCCAGGGCGCGTTTGGTGAGAGTCTGGCGGCCTCTACCGGAGCGCCTCCGCAGAGGAGCGTTTCTCAGAGCCGGAGCCGACATGTAGCGCTCGGGCGAGGTGAGAGCGCGCGCCGGCGCGCCGGGGGCGCCGGGGGCTCTGCAGCGGGGCGGCGCGCGGCCTCGGGCGCGGAGCTGAGCCGCAGGGCGGCGGCGGGAGCGCGGGGGTGCCCGAGGCGCTCGGCCCCGGAGCACCGGGGAAGTTCGCGCTGGCGGCATGGGGCGGTGACGCCGCACCGGCCTCCGCGCCTGCCAGCCGGAGAGAGCAGACGGGGGAGGAGGATGCGCCCTCGCCGACGGCTCGCCTTCCCGGGCCGGCGCGCGGGGTAAGCCCGGGCGCGCTGGACCGGAGCCGTGGGGTCAGGAGCTGCAGGCGGCGGCGGGAGGGCCAGCGGCCCCGGCTCGGCCCGCTTGCCTCTCCTCGAGGCTGCCTGGCTCGGGGAGGGCAGTGGAGGCAGGCGGGGCGCCGCGGGCGGCCGGGAGCGCAAACTTTCCCCCGGCGACTGCGGAGGCGCAACCCGCGCGGGAGGGCAGGGGCGTCCAGAGCAGCGCGGCGCCGCCGGACGGGGCGCCGGGGCGCAGGACCCGCGGACCTGCCGGTAGGAACTGGGGCACGAGGCTCCCGCCGCGGTCACCGGAGCCGAGGGCCGAAAACGCCCCCCGGGGGCCCCGCCAGCCGCCGGGCTCCGAGGCGCGGCGAGCTGGGCGCTTCCTGCAGGGTGGGCGCGGGCTCGGGCTCGAGACTGGGAGCGGGGGCGCGAGCGGGTCGCTTTGGCGGCTCGAGGCCGGGAGACACGGAGCCGACGCTGCACCGCGCGCTCCGGGCCGAGGAGGAAAGCGCCGCGCGGCAGGACGCTCCGCTCGGACCCGGGGCGGCAGCAGGGCAGGTCTGCCGGGGCCAGAAGCGAGCCGGGGAGGGTGGGCAAACGGTTGGCGCTGGTAGCGCCGCTGCGGACCGGGCGGGCGGCCGACTCTACCCGGCCGCGGAGGCTGCAGCTCTGCAGTGCCACCCCCGCGCCCGCGAGCCCCCGCGGCGGTCCCGGGACCGTGGGAGCCAGGCTGTCTTTAGGGGTCCCGACTCCCCCAAAGCCTGGTCCAGACTGTCACCAGGCTGAGGGCGGCAGGAGGTGCCGCCCGGGTTTCCCGCATGCAGCGCCGCGTGCTCGCCGCCGGGACTCCGGCCCGGGTTTGGGGAGCAGCCCCTGGACGCACCCAGGCAATCCCCGCCCTGCCTTTCTCTGCTCGAGGGCCTTGGTTTCGGAGATGGAAGTACCTGTTGTGTGTTTCTCTCTTCCGGAGTTGACCTGGGGTCTCCTCGGGAAAATGTTGCTTTTGAACACGCAGTGCTCTTTTATGATGTCTATCCATTTGCTTTATGCGCATATTGAGAAATATATCCCTTCTCTAGGGTTAGTTGCAGAGCCCAGGGATTGTGCCTGCTTGGATTTCAAATGCATTCATTAGGGCCCACCATATAACCCAGAGCCGAGAGACTTTCCAAAATGCAGTGATTACTAAGTTCTTTAGTCATGGGGACAGATTGCTGAGAAAGTGGCAGCCTTCTTTTATAAGCAGTTCTTATATTGTCGTGATCTTGCAGAAGACCTGTTTAAATGTGCCTTTTTTTCCCCTCTTTCCACATACTTTCTCATAGCACCTTGCAGAACAAGGAGTAGCTTGCTGGCTTTGACGCGTGGCAAATATTTCAGAAAGGTAAAATTATTCCACTTGTGGATTTGACAGATGTAAAATACAGTTAGATAACTTCAGGCATTGATTCTAATAATAGGACTAGAGGGTCATTTGATCACATGGAAAAAGTAAAAGGAAGAATTTGCGACATGGGAAAGATAAATTAGGAGAATGATTCTGCACCCTGAGTAAAGGTGAAAATCAAGCCTACTGTAATTTCTTTTTACACCCCAACTTACTGGCCAGTGAACACAGATAATTCCTGATACGGAACTGTGATGGACAAAGACGGCCAGGCTCCTTTCTTTATGAATTGTGTGTGTTAGCAGTGTGATTTGATTCTAGGAACTGTTTCATGACAACGTTCATGTTTATGTTTTTTCCCCTTTCAGCTTCAAGATCAAGGTGGAGAAAGGAATAGCTATTCTTCCACATTCATCTGCTTCAGCTGTTATTCTTACTGGGAATGGACAATGGAATGTTCTCTAGCTTTATCATGATCAAAAACCTCCTCCTCTTTTGTATTTCCATGAACTTAGCCAGTCACTTTGGGTAAGTTATCATCTATGCTTTGATTTTACAATTTTCAGGGCACATGGACCTTTTAGAAACTTTGCTGAGCAGTATATCAGCAAACCCTCATTGGCCTCCTTTGCAGTCCCACAGACTTATAAGAGTGCTTGCCTTACCCCACGCTTAATTCCGAGCAAGGCTGCTCCACGTGTGAGGTCTCTGAAGTCAGTCAGAGAAAAGAGGCAGATTATGTTTTCAGAAGTGGAAGCCGAAGATGGTTTCAGAGTAAGCTGTGTTTTCCTCCCACTCAAGTTAAAGCAGGATTCAAAAGCTGACCTGCATGAAGAACATTTATTGCTTGTTGGACAAAGCAGTGGGCAACATTCTTTGTCGTCCTTAGTTCCAAACAAACTAAGGATTGTCGTCCTTAGTTCTGACAAGGACTTGCAGTGGTCCTGACTTGAGCCAAAGGCCTTGAACTGTGGCCATCGGATACCAGAAACTGCATGTGTCTGATGATACCAGAAACTGCATGTGTCTGATGATCTGCAGGACCCCAGGGCATTTGGTGTTACCAGTGCCTTTAAGCTCTTTCATCTTGGCCTTCAGTATCAGTGTACTGATTCTAATAGTTTTTCATCAAACTAGTGATAACCCAGGTTCCTGACAAACTTCTTATAAGGTGCTGACTCTGTCCTCTTCTTCCCAAAATTGCTCTGGCTAATCCCAAGGATTGTAACTTGAAGTGGGTGGTGTGTTTAGTCAATAAGTCGTATCCGACTCTTTGCAACCCCTTGAACTATAGCCCGCGAGGCTCCTCTATCCATGGGAATTCTCCAGGAAAGAATACTGGAGTGGGTTGCAATTGCCTTCTCCAGCGGATCTTCCCCACCCAGGGATTGAACCTGTGTCTCCTGTCTTGGCAGGTGGGCCCTTTACCCCTGAGTCAGCAGGGAGACCCCAACTTAAAGTTGGTGGAGTGTAATTAAGAAGTTAAATTTTAGGACAAAAGTCGCCAAACACCCCTTATGTGAAAATCAGTGGTGAAGGTTGCCCTTGTATGAATCATGGAGGCATCTGCAGGGCACAGTGGCTCTGCAATACATCCCCACGAGTCAGCAGGAAGGAGGCCCCTCCAAAGTCCATGACCCTCTCTGTTTGTTCTCAGGACATTTTCTATACTTCTGACATTCCCAGGTCTGTATAGACGAGAAAGCAGAGAGAGAGAGGTCTGTGACCATCCCCAGGTGTGTGGCTGATACATGACGGCATGGGGCTGTGTTCCAGTTCCATCAGAGACTTGTCTGGCCCTCAGCACTGTGAAGGGGACAGCGTGTGCATGCTACCCATGCCCTAGCCTCCTGGCCAGTCAGGGCGTTGCCTTGGGACAGAGTGCTGGTTGTTATTCTTACCTTGCTGCTCGTCTTGAAGGGGTACTTCCCTGCCTGTGCCTTTGGTTTCCTTATCTGTTCAGTGAGTGTCTTCCCTTCCAAGGGCTCTCCCTGCTACGAAATCTTCTAGGATTTAACCATAGTGTTCCCACATGCATCCTGCATACATCCCTCCTGCATGAGAAGTGTGTTTAGAAGTGAAATCAAACACAATATTTAAAAATTTCCCAGTTAATACATTAGGTAAGTAGTTTGCTTACTGATATATTGCATACATTTATCAATATTTCAGTCATAAGAAATATGCTAGGATTGGAAACATGTATTTTTTCCCTAAGATTTTAGTCGACTATAATTCTGTGAATCTGCATATTCTATAGTCAAGAAGGTATTATGCTTACCTGGTGGATGCAAGTCTGAAGTATGAAAAAAATGTGCATATGGAGTTTGGCCATTAGAAGCAACTGTACTTTATTTCTTACTCAATTTGATGACTTTCTGAGGTCATCTTCCAAATAGAGAGATAACGCTTAGTTTCTAGAAGCTAATACAGAACAAGTAGTAGAATTCCCCTTAATCTCCTTAGACAGTTAGTTTGTTGGAGAAATTTTGAACCTGTCAGATATAAGTTTAGTAGTCCATTCTAAAATGACACCTACTAACTGCAGAAATTAATGAGACACAGAATAGTATGTGAAAAAGGAAAATATCCTTACTTCCACCATAAGTTTAGTAGTCCATTCTAAAATGACACCTACTAACTGCAGAAATTAATGAGACACAGAATAGTATGTGAAAAAGGAAAATATCCTTACTTCCACCACACAGATACAATCATCCTTCCCATTCTGGTGTGTTTCTTCCCCTTGCTTCTATGCCTAGCTTTATACAGTTGGGATCATACTGTGTTTTCAGTTCTATAATTTTTGTGTTTTCTTCACACCAATACTTGGTTACCACAAAGTCTTAAAATGTATGATGTAAAATGGGCAAGTGTATTGCAGTGCATAAATGCTTTGTCATGGGCTACTTCCCTAAATAGGGGCGTTTACATTGTTTCAGATTGTGTTGTTTTCCTACATATCGGTGAACATATCCATCCTACAATTGCTTTAAGTATTTGAGTTCATTTCTATTAGAAAATGTTTCTGTAAGTGGAATTTTACTCAGCTCCCCTGAGTGCTTTTAGCTCTTGGTTTTGTGCGTCCAGTTGCTCCTGGGGACCAAGATCTGTAGCCAAGTGGGAAGTCAAGTAGGGTATGGTTTTCAGCAGAAGGCATCTTGATGTCTAGGGGCACAAGGCCCTATCGATTTCCCTTTTCATACAAGGCTCTTCTCACTTGGTTATTACTGTAAATGAGCTTAAGAATAATTTTGTCAAATTGCAAAGAAAGTTTCAGAACACTTATTTGATTTAAAATCGTGACAAAATAATAACTGTTGCAATATGAAGTGACCATTGTTACGTTGTCTGTTTTAGAGGACACTTAGGAGCTGAGCACAGTTAGCCCTGGCTTACAGTCAGGGAGACGAGAGAAAAAGATGGCTACTGGTGGGTTTACCATGCTGATCGTGCTGGGATTCTGTCCTCAGCTCTCCTCAGAGGGACCCTGCTGGCTGGTCCTGGGGTTCTCATCTTGACTTCACATGGTTTGCATGGAAGGTCTTGGTCAGACTGGCCTATAGAGGAAGGGGACATAATTTTGAAAGGAATTCTCTGCATTAGGGTAGAGAGAATTTTCCGTTCTGAGATTACAGGAAAAAAAAGAGCTTGGTAAGCTCTGTTGTCTTCCTCCAAAGAAAGAGTTTATGTGATTTTGTTCTAAAGAAAGGTGAATAGGGAAGCATGAAAGGCTGTAATTTGCACATTGTGGGACAGAAGAAATGTGGATACCTGTAAATACATAAAGAAAATCAGACAACTGGTGAAGGGTAAAGAGAGTGATAGGAAACTGCTCTCAGTCAGAGAGCAGAGGAAAGAGGCAGGATGCTTGTGCTTCTGTGCAATATAAAATCATACACTGTTTGCGAAAAACATGTGGATCTGGCAATCAGGAAATTATATGTGATGAGTAAAATGTATTTGGTGATTATATAAGACACGGTGAAATTGCTTTGAAAATATGAGTCTCATGTCTTCTCCCTTTTATTTTCTAAATTTGATCAGAGCCACCAGTAGCTCATTTTCAGTAGCCTTTGTAATTCTTCTGTTAGTTTTAAGTTATATAACAGAGCATGAGTCAAGTGTATAACAGAGCAGAGACATATCTGACTGTCGGCCTTGTGTGATGTCACATTCAGAGGCATGGCATAATTGGAGGCGTTATAGTTATTTTAACCAGTGATCACACATACATGATATAAAGACGCCAGCACAGAAACGATGTTTGCATCAATGTAAGGTCAAAACATAATTTAATCTGAAGTTACTTTATCATCATCTGAAAAATCATACTTTTCAGACTTGATTAGATCAGTGATAATTGCAAGATAAATTTGAGGTTTATCAACTCAATAATATGGTAAAATCTGATTCCATTCATTTAGTAATATTAAACACTGTTTAGAGGTTTATCTATTAGAAAGTAAAAAATGCATTAGAATTTTATCACATGGGAGCTACAATTCAAATAGACTTTGGAAAACAGTATTCTATAATTGGCAATTATAGGCAGGTTCTTATAGAAGTAGCTTAAGAAAAGGAACAGATAAGGTTCTTTATCTGTCTACACAAGCATGCTAACTGGGACTGTTGGTTTCATGAAGACGGCCTGTTCATATACGTTCTCAAGGACAGTTCTCTAAACTAGAGCAGAAAGCACTCTCTCTGAGTCATTCACGTACTCACGATGTCTTTTTAAATGGCAAGAGGGAAATTCCCGTATGGAAAGTTCCTCCTGCTTGTTACTGCAGATTCACAAGACCGGGACTGATGGTCATCATGACAATTACGAAACCACCGAGAAGTGCTGTGAAGCAGATAGGATACTCACAGGTGAGGAGGCACTTATGTGGAGGCTGCAGGGATACCCAGAGACCTTGCATATAGGAAACATTTTGGGTGACTAGAACCCTGTGCTGTGCTGTGCTTAGTCACTCAGTTGTGTCCAGCTCTTTGCAACCGCACGGACTGTAACCCACCAGGCTCCTCTGTCCATAGGGATTTTCCAAGCAAGAATATTGGAGTGGGTGGCCATTTCCTCCTCCAGGGATCTTCCCTTCCACCCAGGGGTCAAACCCAAGTGTCCCACATTGCAGTTGGGTTCTTTACCATCTGAGCCACCAGGGAAGCCCAAGAATACTGGAAAGGGTAGCCTATCCCTTCTCCAGCGGATCGTCCTGACCCAGAATTGAACTGGGGTCTTCTACATTCCAGGAAAGCCTGACTAAGACCCTGCTACAGAGTAATGCCAACATTTTTTAAGGCACCAAAACAAAATACTTCCAAATTACCTGCTTAGAAGCTTAAAACTACTAAGCAAAGCTTAGATGGACGATCAGCCAGAGTCGACCCAGCCAGCCCTGCTCTGGCCATCAGCGCCAAGATGAGTAACTGGCTTGGTTCAAGGGGAGAAGGAGAATGTAGGTGTTTGGATTTTTTTTTTTACAAAGGTACAATTGCTTAATGTGCATATTTTAATTGGTGTGAAATTTCAAAGGAAAATATGAGAATCAAAAGTAGAATTCCAGTGGCAGCAACAATACTTATAAGTGCTTACATGAGTATTTCTTCATTTCCAGAATGCATTTTCAAAAGAAATGTACTGTTTAATTTTCACAGACTCCTCTCTCTGTAGGTGAAAAGAGTTAAGGTGATAGAATACAGAGAAACATATCTAAGTTTCATCATTGAAAAGTGGGAAAGTCAGGGTCCATCTCTAGGGCCTGAGCCTGCACCATCAATGCAGGACCTTCTCCAGAATGTCTGGATATTTAAGCTGCAATGAAAAGGGATAGAATGGGGGGAAATCTGTACATTGGAATCTTCTAACCTAGAACTCAAATAGCACTGCTCTAAAGATAGTCTTTCATAGCCTGAATAAAATCAAATACAAAATATATACTATGAAATATGATGTAATAGAGACGGAACCATGTTATAGGAAAATTAAGATATACAGTGAAACAGACTTCAGCAGTTCATTGAAAATTCTGTTTTATTTGTATTTATTTAACAATTTGTCTCAAGATCAAAAGGCAAACCTAAAAATAAATGAAACCTAGGAGCAGTTCATTTTCAGTTTTAACCACAGGGAGAAATTGGGCCATCACTCCATAATCAATTTAGTTCCTACTCAGGGATGTAGGTACCATTTTGACAGAGGACAGTGAAGCTGTTCTTTGTGGCAGCAGTTACTAAGCCGCCTGCAACTCAAGTTTCCTAATCTCCAAGTGAAAGTAATAACAGATCCTATGCCACAGGGTTGATGTGAAGGGTAAATGCATGTGTGCTAAATGCTGAAACATGGCCAGGTAAGAAGGGAGTGCTAAGTCCAGGCTAGCACTGTCTTTCTGGGTGTTGTGACCAGGAAGCGCCAAGGTTTGCTAGACTCATGGGCTGGGCACAGCAAAGTCCACAAGCTTAGTCCCATTGGCAGAGTCTCCCTTCTGTGTAAGGGCACACATTCACAGTTACAGGTTCTGGATCGGGATTTGGGCATTCTGCAGGTTGGTGCCCTGCAGCTGCGTCAGGGTCTATTGAGTCCTTCCTACATGCCAGGCACTGTCCTAGGTGCTGAGATCCTGTGACGGGCAGAGCAAAGCCTGCTTTCCAGGAGGGCTCCTTCTGGTGCAGTAAGTAAACACGTACTTATCAACTGGGTCACAAGGATTGCAGTGAAGAGTAATTCAGAGTAGGCGGTAGTGAGTGTGCTGGGAGATGTACTCAAGCAGATGTCTGAAGAATGAGTTTGTCTTGGTAGTGATGATCGGACAGTTGAGAGGAGCAGCAGAGACAGGGTGACTGAAGAGGCCAGCTTGAGGATGGGGAAAGTTGGTGGGAGGCAGGGCCAGAGAGGCCGCGTGGGTGGGGGATAGTCACATGTCTGTAGGCCATGCAGGGTAGCATTGAGACAAGCAGTTGGCCGTTGAAGAGTGAAATGTGATCCCACTGAGACGTGACAGTAGAACGACAAACAGTAAAGCTGACTCTGGCTGTAAGTGGAGAGTAAACTCAAGAGTCTGGGTGGGGAGGCTTAGTAAAGGAGGGGCCAGGAAAGGCAGTCAAGAGGCAAAGGCAGTGCCCCAGGGGAGGGGTGTTTTGGCCAGCAGGATCGGTTGATGGGCTGCCATGGACATGAACGAACACCTGAAAAGGTGATGGGTTCAATAGGCTGTTGTTGAGCTGGAAGAGACAGCAGGGGAGGAGGCCGCTGAGAATTATCAGTGCAGTTCTGGACCCGTGCAAGCTTTGTTAGATATCCAAGCGGCCAGACAGGCCATTGGGCATACAGGTCTGGACTCAGAGAGAGAGAGAGTTTGGGACTGGAGACATGAACTTGAGAGAGAGATTTAAAGCCATTAGATTGAATGGGATCAATTAGAGATTGAGTTTAAACTGAAGGAGTGTCTCTAGACAGCCCTGGGAAATGCCAGGTTTAAGGAGAAGAGGTGGGGGAAGATAAGAAGAGATTGTCTTGCACTGTAAGAAGGGGATGGGCTCAGCTGAGGGCTGAGACTGGACCCACGGGTTTGGCACTGGGAGGAGCAGCCTCAGAGGATTTCACTGGGATCCTGGGTGAGGCGGGGGCAAGAGCAGGGCAGAGTGACAGCAGAGACCTTTGAGGAGATAGATCTTCAGTGAGAGGGCCTCTCTTCAGACGAGAGGCTGAGGATGGAGCAATACCTGAAATGGAATATAGGGTGAATGAGAGACTTTTCAAAGACCTGATGTAATTACTGATGGGAATGGTTAGAGAGGGAGGGAGACCCATGTGTAATAAGCACTGGGATGATTCATGTGCTTTATAACCACATTTGTGGAGCATCCAGTGTAGCTGGGGGAAAGGAAGGGGATGAGTCTCCGGAAGTCTGGGGTCAGATGACGGGGATGTGGCCTATAAGGCAGGCACCTGGGTCCTACCTTGCAGGTTGTAGGATTCTGAACCAGGCTGCAGTCGTGGGGACAAGAGTGGAGCATCTACATGAAGGGTGGTGTGCAAGGGTGGGGTGGACTTGAGCTCTGTCTAGAGAGGTGATGGGCAGGACCAGGGGCACTTTTGACATGGAAGCCACCTAAGAGTTCTGGCACAAAGCTTTATGGGCACAACTTTATCCATATAAAGCACACATGCCAATCAGTCCATATTTTCCATCATAAGAGGAAACAATTTAATTGGAAACTCGAGTTTTATTTTCATGTCTGGTTATATCCACCCTGGTATTTTAAAAGTTTTACATATTTTAACATAGTTAACTAAAGTGGTGTGTAATGGAAATTTTAGGAAAACATCACAAAACAGTGCCATTTAGAGGTACTTATTTAGTGAGCTTAAAGTAATGAGCAAATAAACTGAAGATACTTTTCTCAGAAGTAACTATATACTGAAGAAAGAATACAGAAAGAAATGCAGTTCAAGAAGACAGATAAGATAAGCTGCTGCTTAAAAGCAATTCTGTTCAAGTCCCAAAGTAAGTTCACATTAAAGCTGGTCTGCAGATGCAATTATCTCTTCCATTTTATGGAAATCGAAAATGACTGTCAGCATAAGCAGAGATCACAAGAAATGCATCACATATTGCCATCAATAGCACCATTTGTGGTACGAGACTCAAAAGATTTTTCTTCCCCAGAAGTGATGATGTAACTGTTCAACTTGAACCATTTAAAATACTGAAATAAGGAGGCATCATTAAGCATCACTTGGTAAAGTGAAACACCTTTAAAGATGGACTCTACGGCATAGTGTTATTGTTACTAGTAGAGACATTCATACTGATAGAAAAGTTATGTTGGAGTAAAGTTTCCTCAGAAACAAAAAGACTCTTAGATTTGATGACTAATACAACTGTCCCCTTTCAGAGTAATGCATGGATTCTACTGCAGGTTTCACCCGCCCTGATACCTGGTCTTGCAGAAAGCTTTCTTGGGATCCTGGTCCTGCTGCATTCAGATTGCTCCCTCCACATTCCTCCCCAGCTCACGTCAGAAACCCTGCTGATGGCCCATCCATCCCACCTGTACAGCCCTGCACGGTGTGAACACTGGCCCTCTCCACCTCCAGTCTTACCTCTGATAAGCCCGTNCTGTCTCTTATACACATCTAGATGTGTATAAGAGACAGGCCCTGCACGGTGTGAACACTGGCCCTCTCCACCTCCAGTCTTACCTCTGATAAGCCCGTCATCCCCAAGGTGCCTGGGGCCACATGGAAAGACAATGCCCCTGTTGAGGTGCTTTGCCTTTCCCACCACCTTCAGGCCAGATCCTGGAGGCGGAGCTTGTCACATGAATATGCCTTGATTTGACCCCCACACAGGCTCCTCTCACTAGGGTTGCAAATGTCAATATATATATTTTTAATTTTTATTGGAGTATAGTCGATTTACAATGTTCTCTTAGTTTCTGCTGTACAGCAAAGTGAATCAGTTATACATATATCTACTCTTTTATGGATTCTTCTCTCAAATAGGTCATCACAGAATATTGAATAGAATTTCCCTTGCTATACAGTAAGTACTTATTAGTTATCTGTTTTATATATAATAATGTGTATACATCAATCTCAATATACCAATGTTTTTCCTTAATGCCGCTACTTACAGACCCCTTCCTTTGGCTTGAGGCCTGATCTTCATGCTTGAAGGCTCAGGTCTGCTCTCCTTTCTTCTGACCTCATACAAAGCTTGATCCCTCTACTTCCGGGTCCTAGGACGCCCTGCATTTAAGACTCCTGAAGCAATCATGTTCTTCAGGAATCCTCTGGGAGCATGGCTCATTCTTTTAGATCCAAAGGTTAGGGGTGCCACCTTTGTCATCGTCACAGTTCCCACCACAATGCCAGGCACACGGCAGAGCTGAGCTGAGCTGAGCTGCTGGAATAGTGAACCTCTGTGAAGATGTGATGAGAGAGGTGCTCTCTGGGGTCATTTGGAGTCACTCTGGCAGCTGGTTCACAGAGCAGCCTGTTTCCGACTTAGCTCTCCAGTCTTAAAACACTCCCTCTCCCCTCTGACTTCACATGAAGATCACTTGGGGACCTTAAGAAATACCAGTGCCCATTCCTCCTAAGGCTGAATCTCTAGGGTCTAGAAATCGGAAGAAGCTAATGCAAAAGTCACAGATTCAAATGCCCTGAAGACACCAGAGGTAAGACCACAGGGGCAGGTGGGAAGTTTGCACAATTACTAGAGTTGAGCCTTTCTAAAGTCACGCCTATGTTTTGTTCTGAAAACTCTGTGTGAAATAAACCCATTAGTGCACCACATTTTATGGCTGCCTACTCCCTACTCCACCTCGTCACAAGTCCCTACAAGACCCAGACCTTCAGGCCTGGTGGGGGCCATTCACGGCGTCTGAGGAAGTCCTTCCACCGCCTCAGCATCGGGTCCCCTTTGTGTCCCTGCCCACGTCCCAACCATCACCTTCCCTCCTCAGCCTGGAACGTGGGGCTCAGCGTTCAGGCTTAGGGATCAAGTCCTTGTGCCTTTTGTATAGAAGATGTAAAAAATGAGAATGTTTTAACATGAGTGGTTGGATCTATATTTCCTTTATTGTCCCTTTTCTGGAACATCAGTAATATGAAAATGTTGCAGCTATTTCATGGGCATTATTTATAGAAAACATGCACTAACTGTAAGAAAATGGTTCAAATTTTCAGACAACCTAGTTTATTAATCCTGATACTGAAGGGAAAATTGCCAAATTTTTCAAGGATTTCTATTTTATATAAAATTGTTCTCAGAAATAATGGATCTAGTCTTAGTTCACAGAATCTGCTCCCCGCAAGAACAGAGCCTTCAGCTTGCCTTAGAAGTGGCCGTGTACTCACAGCTGACCTGAGGGCCAGCAGAGCTCTTTGGTTTTACTCAGAAGACGCAAGCTGAAGCCTGCTCCCTGTACGCCAGAGGGCTGAGGGTGTCTTGTGTTTCTACCTGGAGGCCTTGTGGATTTGCTCACTGCATAGAATTGCTCACTGAAGGCACAGCCCATATTTGTGTGTCGTTTTGTTTTCCTAGCCCAAATGGAACAAAGCAAGCTGAAGTCACTCTGTATGTTAGAAGCAGTCTGTAAAAATTATACAACTTGATATGCATGAGAAAGTTCACCAGTCCATGCTGAGAATCTCCTGTATACTGGCACACCATTTGCTTTCAGTAGTAAGGAGAGGCCTTCCTCTCCATAGCTGTGAAGACAGTGCATTTTGTAACCACCACTTACAAAGGAATGGTTTCTGAGAAAGATCTATGGACTGAGGAGGACTTTCCAGTTGTTCACGAGAGGAACCTCACCTGCCCTGACAGGGGTTTTTCAGGACTTCTAAAGAAACTATTTGCAACGTCCTAGGGCCTAACTTTAGTAAATACAGAGACGAAATCATGGCAAATCCCCAGCCTGGCATCTTTTTTTTTTTTTTTTTAAGTCCACAGATAAATGCAAGAAACAGTTATAGCAAAAGAGGCCAAATGCTGAAATTGCTGCAAGGGTGTCTAGGAGGCAGTGCTCCTGGAGACATGATGGGACTAAGTGGTCTGGACATCTCCATGGTCTCTGTCTCCTGACAGTCGAGGCTATTCAGAGCAAATATAAGTTAAGAATATTTTCACAACAGATAATGTAATAGTTCTTAAAATGTACTTGAAACATTAAGGTATGCTTTTTTTTTTGATTGTGACTTTTATATTTTTTATTAAGATAGAATTAATATGTAACATTGTGTAAATTTGGGTATGTAGCATGTTGATTTGATACATTTATATATTGCAATGTGATTACCACCTTAGCATTAGCTAACACCTCTATCATATCACCTAATTATTAAGTCATTTCCTTTTTGTGATGGAAACAAGATCTAGCCTCTTATTAACTTTTGTTAATGAGAATTACTTCGCTGTGCATTACATTCCCCCAAATTATTGTTTTTCTAGTTGCGGGTTTGTAACCTTAAACAACATCTCCCAAATTCCATCACCTCAGCCCCTGGATACTCTCTGTTTCTGTGAGTTGGCTATTTTAGATTTCACATACAAGTGATAGCTTTTTTCTGCTAGTTTGCATGCTCTCGTCTCTGTTCTGTTAAAGAGCCAACCGGGACCTTCCAAAAATTGGACAAAACCTAGAATTGAGTAACCAAAGTGGTGAGCGTTGTGAGCTTCACGCGAAGTGGACGTTGAGGCCAGACTTAGTCTGAGCAATAGTTGCTCTGTTGTTGCTCAGCTGGGCCCATGCACACTTTCTTTCATAAATTTGGAGGACGATGTTAAGGCCCTTCATCCTGACATTAGGTTTTCAAGGGTGAGTGCTTTGTCTTCCTGTGTGAAACTACAATGGATGTCAGAGAAAAGGGAATTCAGTAGTTTTAAATACTAAGTCACAGAGTAAAGAAAAAAAAAAGTGTCTGTGGGCTCCAAAGGTACATAATTCAGTCTTTAACAGGACTGAATTTTAGGTTGTTAGAGCTTCAACTATATGCATTTTAATGGTGATGAGAAAATTAGAAAGAACATTACAGTCGTTCATTCAAAAGGGAGACACTTTAGGCCATTAGAGGATTGATCCGTTTAGATGCAGTCGGTGAAAATGACCAATTTTCGAGAAGCGGGTGGGGCAGGCACACATCTGTGCTGCCTCGAGAACCGCCTGCTGATGGCGAGGTTCAGCTTTCACTCCAGCTACTCTGTGAGCAGAATGGGGCCCACAGTGACACTTCAGAGGGGCCCCAGGAGCCCACTTTCTCCTCCCAAGTACCAGGGGTCTGAGTTCTTGGGACCACAGCCGGCTCTCAGCTGGATGAGTTCCCCTTGAAGCTGAGCCAGATGGCAAATTGGGTTTTTGGTAATAATACACGTGTTGCTATTTGCACGTCTGAACAGGTAGCGATGGATGGACACCTGAGGTGGAGCCCATGATGTTCAGCTGTGTCAATCATCTTCTAGACCGTGGCTTTCTTTCCCTGCTGATAACTTCTTCAGCTTTTCCTAGGTCTGCTCAGGGCCGATTCTCATTTCCACCTGCTCCATTGGCATGCACTTTTTTCTGACATAGGCTTTTGAGGCCTGAGTAAGTTTGTTTGTAATTAGACCGTTCTTCCTGTGACCCTCCTGCAAGGGTCCACCCACCCTTCTCAGTGCTTTATTGTAAACTGACATGTTGGTCACAGAACACTGTGCTCCCCGAGTCTCTGCTGTGGGGCCACATCACGTAAAGTCGAGGTTTTCAGTCCGGGCTTCACAGCTCCTGCGCGGCCGGCCTGTGCTCTGACTGAGAGGAGCGTGCCGGCAGAGCTGACGGTGTGGAAGCCCACCACCGTCCCTCACCAGCGATCCGTCCTGACGTAATGCTCACAGTACAAGTGCTCCCAGTCAAGAATGCAGGAAAATGTGGGCACACCAATCTTACTTTCAAATTAGATAGAAGCTCTCATGTCCCCCAGTATCCCAGAGCCTATTGCAGTGGAATAACTAACAAAACGAAGGCTCAGTTTCTCTGTATTTGAACCAAACTGCTGAAATGCCCCACAAGTGGGTGAGGCTCTGCCCGTCCATGTGCAGTGACTGGTATGTCTTAAAAATGGCTACACCATCAACACAAATAGTTCTTCAGAGTCTGGGAGGCGTGGGGTTTGATTTGATGGGTGACCAGCCTAGAGCCAGCATTCTTAGACTGGCTGTTCAAGAATTAGGGCTATTTAAGATATTCAAGAATAAGAATTATGTCAGCAAAACAGCTTGGATAGTACAGGAGATCATTCTTAGATGTCCCGCCTCCAAGACAAGTCAACATATCATTCCCTGTTTCTATACTTTGAGAAAAAATTGTTAAGAAACAGTTAAGAAAGTCTGAACTCCTTCTTTTGTTTCTCTGTTAAAAAGCTTTTCACAAATGCCAACCAGCTCTGTGAAAGCTGAGACCGATGACAACATCACGATATTCACCAGGATCCTGGATGGGCTGCTGGATGGTTACGACAACAGACTGAGGCCCGGGCTCGGAGGTGGGTGTGGGCCCTGGCCGAGGCCCTCGGGCCCAAGGCATTTTCTGCTTATACCCAGTCTCGAGCTTACGTTTGCTGTGATTCAAACAATTTCTCAAAGGGCTTCCCTGCTAGGAGTTTGACTTGGTGGCGTTGCCAAGGCTGCTGCATGTTGTCACTTTCCAGATGCAATAAGCCAGGGCAAGTGATCTTCCCGAAAACTCCATTTTCTCTCCAGATAATGGTAACATCCATTCTGGCCCACTTAAGGAGAAACCACTTCTTAAGTGATACTGAAGCTTGAAGTTAGCCTGTGTTAGGAAATACTTTATCATCAACCTCATACCTTCCTGTCTCTGCAAGTCCTTTTCAGAAATCCACTGTTTAGTGCAAGTGTTCTTCTCACGTTGCCTGCTGCTGCTAAGTCACTTCAGTCATGTCCGACTCTGTGTGACCCCATAGACGGCAGCCCACCAGGCTCCCCCATCCCTGGGATTCTCCAGGCAAGAATACTGGAGTGGGTTGCCATTTCCTTCTCCAATGCATGGAAGAGAAAAGTGAAAGTGAAGTCGCTCAGTCTGTCAGACTGTTAGCGACCCCATGGACTGCAGCCCACCAGGCTCTGTCCATTGGATTTTCCAGGCAAGAGTACTGGGGTGGGGTGCCATTGCCTTCCCCGTTCACGTTGCCTATTACAGATTTAATTTTTTAGTAGAGCCGTAGTTTTTACTTTGACCCAATAAAGCTGATGAAACTAAATGAGTAGTAAAATATGCTTTCAGGGTACAGCTGGCTTGATTTTGTGCTGGGAGTCCTGTGCGTTTCAGGCGTGTGGGGGGGGCCCTTGGCTCCGCCAGGTTTGCATGAGTACATTTGAACCTGCTCCGTTAGGTGAGCAGGGACCGCCTAGCAAATCCATCCCCAGAGGAAAATGTTTAGTCCTTCTTGATTATTTGCATTTTTTATCAGGGGCATTTGCTTAAACCATGGGTTGACCCTCTCTGCCTCTTTGACAAGAACAGTCCGCGTAGGCTCCCTGGCCCCATTTTACTGCGCCCTGAGTTATGTCCCTCTGAACTGTGAGCTGAGGCCCTGGCGAGGAACCTGTGTCTGTGTTTCAGAGCGTATCACTCAGGTGAGAACGGACATCTACGTCACCAGCTTCGGCCCCGTGTCCGACACGGAGATGGTGAGTGTGCGCTTGCGGCCCCGCCGGGCCCACTCGAAGCCCTGCCGAGCCGTCACTTGGTTGCCTCCCTTTGTGCTAGGAATACACCATCGACGTGTTTTTCCGACAAAGCTGGAAAGACGAAAGGCTTCGGTTTAAAGGGCCCATGCAGCGCCTTCCTCTCAACAATCTCCTCGCCAGCAAAATCTGGACTCCAGACACGTTCTTCCACAACGGGAAGAAGTCCATCGCCCACAACATGACCACGCCCAACAAGCTGCTGCGTCTGGAGGACGACGGCACGCTGCTCTACACCATGCGGTGAGTGCCGCCGGCTGGCGCTGCCGTGCTGACCTGCTAGTTTGAGGGTTTGTCGTATTTGTGTGTGTGTGTGTGTGTGTGTGTGTGTGTGTGTGTGTGTGTGTGTGTCTGTCTATGTGAGATGGGTGCTTTTCACCTTCTGACTTGCCCATACTGATGTCCATGTAGGTTATTTCTTAGGGCTACTATGAGTTCATAGTATTTATCTATACTTGTTTATTTGATTCAAGATCAAGGGCATCTTTAGAAGAGTGGTAATGTAACGACTGAGCGACTGAACTGAACTGAACTGAATGTAAGTTAGGGGAAATTTAACAGAGATTTTATTTTAAAAGTCTAAGGAGACCCCTTTTTTGTTGCGATTCGACAGTATTTTGAAGTTTTAAAAGTCTGTTGTGTGGTTTGATAACATTTCCAGCACTGAGGTTAAATTTTAGCATTTGTCATTTAAAATGATTATTAGTCATTTTTTGGAAATTCTGAATTATTGCATCTGAGCAAATCAGTAAATTGACCAGTGAGAAAGACTTCTTTAAATCTTTTCAGCTTCTTTGGTGGGTCTAAGTAGACTTTAGAAGATATTTTTAAATTAATGAAAAAGAGAAAAGGAAAGAAAAAAGCACGAAAGCCAGGTTTTTTAAAAGGTACATTCATTTAGGTAGCTGTTATAGATATTTTCTATCTTAGTTATAATTATTCACGATAAACTTTATATTTAAAAGGATAATTGTAGTGGAAAATAATGTGAATATAGTCATCTTCAAAGACTGCATGTCCTAACGTTATTCTGAGGAACGCCTTGGCCCATTGTGTCCCAAACCTGTTTGACAACCGGCCATGATTTGCCTTATACCAGCCCAATAAGGATTCTGATCAGTGATCTGCACACACATCTTGGTGTTTTGTTACAGTCTTTACATTCCTTTTTCCCTACATTGATCTGGAAGGTGTTTCACCCGTAGATGGAGATAGGAGTTGTGCGCATCACATCAATGCCTTACCCATGCAGAAAGCATGTGGAAAGCTGAGGAATTTCTCCAGGGCTGACCTTCAGTCCTCGGTCGTCATGCTGTGGGAAGGAAGGCTGGGGAATATTTCGAGGGCTGACGTTCAGTCCTCGGTCGTTGTGCTGTGGGAAGGAAGGCTAGGGAATATCTCGGGGGCTGAATTTTGGTCCTCGGTCGTCGTGCTGTGGGAAGGCAGGCTGGGCACTGCGCTCAGCTTGTGAGCAGGGAGTAGTGTGGACACAAGCCCCGCATCTTGGCCAGTGCTGGGGTCCCTGTCATCGTGCTGTGGGAAGGCAGGCTGGGCGGTGAGACAGGGCACTGCTCTCAGCCTGTGAGCAGAGAGTAGTGTGGAGACAAGCCCCGCATCCTGGCCAGTGCTGGGGTCCCTGTCATCGTGCTGTGGGAAGGAAGGCTGGGCAGTGAGACAGAGCACTGCGCTCAGCCTGTGAGCAGGGAGTTGTGTGGAGATGAGTCCCACATCCTGGCCGGTGCTGGGGTCCCCCGCAGAGGGGGCCCTGGGTGGGCCTGCCGTGCACCTGTGCTGTGTTCCCCAGTCTGCATAGATTCCTGTCCTTGATTCACACCTGGGTCCTGTCCTGCAGGGGTCAGTTCAGTCCATTGCCTAAGACGATGGGATGCCTTCGTCCTGGGCACAGTTGCATGGACAGGGTATGAGATAAGCCTCTTGTCCAGAAGGGGAGGAGGCAGCAGAGGGGCCTCTTACCAAGTGTCTGTATACCAAAAACATCCCCAATACACACAGCCCTTCAGCCCTCAGACCGCCCAGCCAGGGGGGGTAGCATTTCCACTAACCAACAAATAGGCAGAGGCCAGAAATGTTTGGTAATCAGCCCAAGGTCACAACTGTGAAGGGGGTGGTGGCAGCAGGAATCTGAGTTCTGGTATGAGCAATTTCCGTGTTGAATCCACCACGTTTGGAAATCGGAGGGATGCAGCATTATTAGACACACAATGGCCTTCTTACCGTTGGACAAGTGTCATGCCCAGAAGGGAGTGGTGAGAACCAGAGTAACTTAGCAGGGATTTGTCCTTATTTGTGCAGAGGAAGCCTGCTGCTAATGAGTTGCCAAGTTGATAACCAGTTTTCTCTTCCAGTCTTATTCAACATGTGGAAAGTAGAACTAGCTACAGTCGAAAGCATTAGGAATTATAGTATGATTGGGTCTATAGCTATAATTTGATAGCGTTTTAGTCTACAGATTTAGCAGAGATGGTGAGATGGCAGTCATAATTAACTGGACAGAGCACAGAGCCCCATCCAGGCCTCACCCCGTCACTGGGCCTTTAAAAGTACAGCCTTTCTGTCTAGCTCTTTGATCACTCCCACCAAGTCTTATAAAAGCAGTGACATACTTTGACCCAGTAATTTCTGTGTAATGTCCATCTTCAGGAAATAACTAGGAGTAAGGACTAAGCTTTATGCACAAAGGTTTTTACTGTCATGTTACTTATGATACCAAACAAAGGGGAAAATATAAAAATTCTGCACATTTTTTCATCTAAAATTGTATTTAAAAATTTTTGTTCAGACTTTGGGTCTAATAGAAAAGATGAAACATGAACATGAAGAAGAAATTAGGGTTCATATCCTACACTTTTAACCTGAGATGCATATTGAGAAATATTTGAAAAGTACTGTTACCAACTTCTGAAAACTAACTCTATAGCGATTATTGTACATGGGAGGGATTCATTTATATAACATCCCCACCATGCTCCAGAAATCATTTAACGTAATATTAAAAGACACACACAATTCAGATGGATGAAATTCCTTAGGTGATTTCAAAGAAGCTCGGGGAACATAAGCTGTTGATGCCATTTGCTCCCAAAATGTCTTCTAAAAAGCCTTTGGTGCTTGCCTAGGGCTGATCTACAATTTCAGTTCCGAAGAACTTTCTACCACCTATGCATAATCTGTTTATAGGATCTGATGATAAAAAGGTAACTCCAAAGAGAGCCATAGACATTTCCTGTTAGACTATCAAAGAGAGGACCCTTAAAATGCTCTGCAGTTTCCTTCAGAATGACCTTGTAGCAAATAAAAGTGACAAGTTTTACAGAGCCATACCCAGAGGTGTACTGTGGATGCCAGATCAGTGGTCCTGCATCTTTAAGGGGAGCCCCAGCGCAGCAGTTTCCCTGGGTTGTCGATGCCAGAGCTGGGGAGAAAAGAGGCATAGAATCCAGAACACGACTTCTGTCCACCCAAGGACTGAATTACTGCCCTTCTGGCCGGCCTCACTAATTGCCTGAGGTTTTTCCCCGGGTGGAACTTGAGGTCATCATTGAGTAGTAGTGAGTTTTTATTTCACTCCCCTGCAAGCTCGGGCATGACCACGGGAGGGCATGTGCCAAACCTCATGACACATTTTCTTTGTAACAGGTGAGCTAGGAGATAGTGACCAGCTCTCATCTCTGTTTCCTGCATGCCTTCTGAAGGTGCAGACTTGTGAGGACCACACAGGGCTTAGTTTCCTGGTCTTTGAGTCGCTGACGGAAGAGCCAGTCTCTCTAGTCTGTGGTGTAGGAAACTGCAGCTAGCAAGAAAGCTCTGACAAGGAAGTGGGCTCTGGCAGTATCACATGGTGTCAGAGAACCTGGCCGCTGCACCTATGATCACCGTGTCCACGCCTGTGGGCAGGTGTCTGAGAGTGCCAATGACTGCCGTCCTGGTCACGCAATGCCCTGCACTGGGGAAAAGAGCCCTGGGCAGACCGGAATCACTCTGGCACACTGTGTAGTTCCCTGTACTATTTTTATTTTGAGAAAGGCATATTTTTATGATTGTTTACACCCCGTTTGGATTTTCATTCTTAGTAGACATCACTGCTTTGAATTGGAGCTATAGGAAGAGAAAGGAGCATGGATTTTGGAGTTAGGCTCAGTTAAGTTCAGATCTTGACCTTATCATTTAGGGGTCATGAATACTTGGCTGTTTTACTTTAATCTCTTAGAACCATTGTTTGTTACTGTCTATTTCTTTCTTTCAGTAGAGTGTACCTGCAGGCTCTGAGAATGTCAGTTTGAGAACATATACAGCTATTCCTTGAATGGCCACTGGGAGGCAACGCAGTCACATTTTTGCATAGTGATTGGCAGCGACCATTTAGTATAAGCAGCTTACTTGATTGAGATTATATACACGTTACATATGTTTGATTTGTGGGTAATATATTTGAAGGAGATCATACATATATAATTACAAGTTTGTAACTAAGCACTGGTGTGTGTTTAAGAGTGTCTACATCCCTACATGTAAACCAGTGTCCTTCATGACACCAGTAGATATATTGGCCAGATCTTGAAATTTTTAAGCTAACATTGATTTTAATGATTCGAATCAGTGTATTATTTAAATATTTGTGAAACAAGGAAAATCACCAAATATGGAATACAGTTATGACGCCGAGACCAAAGAAAATCAATGTTAACAGTTTGGTCTGTACTGCATATACGTGTCCGCCTGTGTGGGCACACCTGCATACACGTGTGTATATCTGCATGTGTCCACACATACTCTCCTATAGATTTTGAGTGGTCTCATTCTCTGAAAATTGTTTTGTAAATAGCTTGATGATCTAAAGTATATTGAGCACCTTTTCCCCTCATTAAACATTGTTCTCAAGTTTGTGATCCATTACATCCATCAGGTCAGTATCCTGTCATTATATTTCTCTAAAGAAATGCATGTCATTTTAATTTTTTTTTTACTTTATGATAAAACATTTTGTTCAGTTCAGTTCAGTTGCTCAGCCGTGTCCGACTCTTTGCGACCCCATGAACCGCAGCATGCCAGGCCTCCTTGTCCATCACCAACTCACGTCCACCCAAACCCATGTACATCGAGTCGGTGATGCCATCCAACCATCTCATCCTCTGTCGTTCCCTTCTCCTGCCCTCAATCTTTCCTAGCATCAGGGTCTTTTCAAATGAATCAGCTCTTCGCGTCAGGTGGCCAAAGTATTGGCGTTTCAGCTTCAACATCAGTCCTTCCAGTGAACACCCAGGACTGGTCTCCTTTAGGATGGACTGGTTGGATCTCCCTGCTGCAAGCACGTAATTCTATCCATTGCATAAATTCCACGTATTGGTCAAAAGATAAGCCTTTCAGTACATATTTCCACGTTACTCTCTAAAAGCTCTACCGAACTCCCTCCCTCCAGCTGGGGAGGAGGGGTGGTCCGTGTTACTTCCTTGCTGGTGTTTTCCCTGTGGAACTGAAAACAGAGCAGCGGCCCATTGTGCTATATGAGATGCAACCAGCGATAGAAAGGTGCGTGTGTCCCGGTGAGTCTGAGACTTATGCTCACACCAGCCTCCTTCTTTCCCTTTGGGAAACGCGTCTTACAGAGCAGCTTGTGAACTGACTTGACCGAAGATGGCCTTTCCCCCGAATGAGGGCCTGGGCGCCTGGCTGTACAGCTCTCCTCCCACCTCCATCTTCCCATCAGTGTGCACCTTCAACCTCCCTCGTTTTCCTCCAGCACTGGGCCCCAGACTTCCCCAGATGACCTCCCGAAGCCTCCTACTCTCCACTCACTGGCCCCGGCTTTCTCGGAGTCCCCTGCTCATAGCCCCCGAGTAATCTTGCCTGGAGCGTTTGCCACCTGCATCTGACATCCCTGCTGAACTTCGGAGCATCTTTGGGGAAGGGCCTATGTCTTGATCATGCATGATTCTCTGTGATTTCTTACAGTCCGTGGACTCTAGAGGCCTGGCTCCTGGCCCTCAAGAGGAGTTTACGTTTATGAAGAGTAAACCATAATGACTGGAGAAGGAAATGGCAACCCACTCCAGTATTCTTCCCTGGAGAATCCCATAGTCAGAGGAGCCTGGTGGGCTACTGTCCACGAGATCACAAAGAATCAGACACGACTGAGTGACTGACACACACCCACACAAACCATAATGAACAAAACACCTTCCTTAATCTCGCCTACATCACTGCTCAGCCCTTAGTTTGACAGATTTAGAAGGGAGACCTAGAAAATTTCCACAGACATCCTCAGTGCTTGGGT
Source organism: Oreotragus oreotragus (assembly GCA_006410675.1). Lineage (NCBI taxonomy): Eukaryota > Metazoa > Chordata > Mammalia > Artiodactyla > Bovidae > Oreotragus > Oreotragus oreotragus. The sequence continues at coordinate 54,847 of SJYX01010287.1, forward strand.
GTCTGCCAGTTTTATACGGATTCAAGTTTAGGTTTGGCTAACAAATTGTAATTTGGGGCCACATGAGGCCATCTTACTACAGGTTTCTTGGCTACTTGGTTTGAAAACGTGACTGGAATTATCCTGGGTCAATTTACTGCAGTTAGTGTTGATTTTTAGACCATTAGATTGGATTACTTCATCCTTTGCAGATGGACAGCTCCAGCACATTTTTGTCTTCTTAGGTTCTGAACCAACAAAGGCTGTCAGACACTCACTTCTAGGCTCCTTCCATTGTGCTCTTGTGGGCTGGAGTCTGAGGCTTCCCTGTCCAGGCAGGGACTTGAAGCTCAGGGCCACAGCTCCCACAGTCTTGAGGAATCTCTATGGCCTCTCTTTGGAGGAAGCAGGTGGGAGGCAGTGGGCAGCAAGTCCCAGGCAGCTGCTGACTAGTGACTTGGTCCTAGACCCCATCTCCAGCCTCACAAAGGTAAGGCCCAGGCCCTAAGTAATGTTGAATGGAGAACACCTCTTGACCTGGGCTGCTAATTGCTTTTCAAAAAAAGTATGTAGCCTTTTTTTGTGTGCCAGATACTTTAGAAATTTGAATTCATCTAATCCTCAAATCACCCTAACAGCTTGGTACCATCATTATCCATGTTCATAGATGAGGCAAATGAAGCAGATGAAAATGAATACACAGGAATTAGCCCGTCAATAGAGTCCACATGCCCAACTCACCTCCCTATACCTACTTTAACAGGGTGTCTAAGAAACACACAGCAGTAGGGTACGCAGGCTATTCTGCCAACCTGCATGAAAAGTCTCCACCGGTGGTGCCCTGTCGACTTGCATTTCGGGGCAATGGGCTCAGGAGTGCCTTGTGTGAGACCCAAGGGAAGCTCTGGTCTTCCTGAAACTCATTCAGGGAGAGTAACGTGCTGCATCTCTGAGCGGTGTTGCTGTGAGAGGCACTTGGTGTGTCTGCGACTGGCCTGAGGTTTCTCAGAGTCAGGAAGTCCGTCCTAGCACCACACCCTCACTGGCACACAGCTGGCCTGTACCTCCTGCCATGCCATTGGGATGCCAGGGTGCTGACTCTAGAGCTGAAGGGCTCCTGAAGAAGTGCTTCCGTCTCCTCAGCTGGGGAAACATGAAGGGTCCTTCTGCTGCTGCTGCTGCTGCTAAGTCACTTCAGTCGTGTCCGACTCTGTGTGACCCCATAGACGGCAGCCCACCAGGCTCCCCCATCCCTGGGATTCTCCAGGCAAGAATACTGGAGTGGGTTGCCATTGCCTTCCCCAGGGTCCTTCTAGGACACTGAAATTGGTGGTCTCATCTCAGACGTAACCTGTGCATAATCTCATCTCACACATAACCTGTCAGATGGCAAAGAATCCGCCTGCAATGCAGGAGACCAGGGTTGGATCCCTGGGTCGAGAAGATCCCCTGGAGAAGGAAATGGCAACCCACTCCAGTGTTGTTACCCATGGAGAATCCCATGGACAGAGGAGCCTGGCAGGCTACAGTCCACGGGGTCACAGAGTCAGACACAACCGAGCGACTAACACTGCCACTTTTCACTTCATAAATGTCAGACAAGTACCTTGCGAATCGCATATATCAGAGAGGTCTTTTAGTTGTGTGGATAATGCCCTGAGGGCTTCTGTGTTAACCCTGAAAAAGATTGTGCACGTGTCTGATGTTTATGGAGGAGAATGAAGACGCCGAGTCCTTGCTGCTGAAAATGTTTCCCAAGGGGTGTGGGATCATGAGTTTTGGGTTTTGTTTTTCCTGTAATTGTACTTTCTCATACAGTAGCCACTGCATCTTGTTATTAATTTTAAGGTTAAATAAAATGGAAAATTCAGCTTCTGCATCGTACTGGCCATAGTTTAAGTGGTCAATAGCTAGCGTGAAGTAGGGCTTTAGTATCAGACAGCACAAATATAGGCCATTCATATCATCTCAGAAAGTTCAGGTGGAAACCCAGCCTAATCCAACAGAGCTGAACTGTTTCCCAGGGGTCGTATTTTGCCGTTAGCCCCGATAGTTGCACACAGCACTGTGGCCAGCAGTAGCCAACTTTCTGCTATAACACATACAAAGAAGGGATGACAGAGGACGCCAAGAATCCTTGGGCTTCAGTAAAAATTTAGAATAGCTTTGAAAAAGTTAAAGCATTTATGATACAATATTTTTATAACTGCATTTTTATATAGACAAATATATGTATTTTCTAGTTTTAACAGAATAATTGACATATAATGCTGCGTAAGGTTAAGGCATACAGCGTGTTGACTTGCTGCCTTGTGTGGTTGCAACATGATGACTTACCACCATGTTAGTAACACCTCTGTTGTGTTATTACCATCTCTTTTTGGGGGGGATGAGAACATTTTAGGTCTACTCTCAGCAACTTTCAAATACGTCATGCAGTATTACAACTATAATCACCATCCTTCCACTCTGGATACCTAGAACTGATTCATTCTTAACTAGAAGTTTGTACCTTTATACCAATATCTCCCCAATTCATCCACCCTCCAGCCCTGGTCACCACCAGTCTACTCTCATTTCTGGACGTTTGGAGGTTTAAATTCATACAATATTTGCCTTTTTCTGTCTGACATAATGCCTTCAGTGTTCATCCAAGTTGTTGCAAATAGAAGAATTGTCTTCTTTCTCATGACTGAATAATATTCTCTTGGATGTGCAAATATGAGTATAGATCACATTCTCTTTATCCAGTCATCCAGAGATGAATACTTAAGTTGTTTTTATAACTTGTCTTTTTTTTTTATAACAGGATTTGTGAAAAATCCTGCAATAAGGATTACAGGTAGTGCAAGTATCTCTTGTAGTTAGTTTCCATTGGAAATACTCCCCAAAGTTACATTGCTGGATCATATGGTAGTTCAATTTTTAATTTTCTGACGAACTCATATTCTTTTTCTGTAGTGGCTACACCACCTTACATACCAACTATCAGTATAGGAAGACTCCCTTTTTTCCACACCTTCTCCAAACTTTTTATCTCTTCTCTTTTTCATGATAGCCATTTTGACAGATGTAAGGGTGGTGTCTTCTTGTTTTGATTTGCGTTTCCGTGGCAACTAGTTGTTGAGCATCTTTTCATGTACCTGTTGGCCATCTGTTTGTCTTCTTTGGGAGAATGTCTTTTCAGTTCCTCTGCCCATTTTAAAAGTTGGATTTTTTTTTTTTTGGCTATTGAGTTGTATGAGTTCTTTATGTTTTCTGGAAAGTAAACCCTTGTTAGATATATGATTTGCAAATATTTTCTCCCATTTTGTAGGCTGTGCTTTCACTTTGATGATTATTTCTTTGGGTGTACAGAAGCATTATAGTTTGTTTGTCTGTTTCTTTGTTTGCTTTTGTTGTTATATCCAAAAAATGGTTGCCAAGGCCAATGTCAAAGCATTTTTCCCCTATGCTTTTTTCTAGAGTTTTTTCTTTTCAAGTTTTGTGTCCAGGTCATTGATCTGTTTTGAGTTAATTTTTATGACTAGTGTAAGATATGGCTCTAATTTCATCCTTATGCATGTGTTTATACAGTTTTCCCAACACAAGGTATTGACAAGATTATTAGCCAGTGAGTATTCTTAGCTCCCATGTGAAACATTAATTGACTATATGTTAGAAGGTTAATTTCTGGACTCTCAATTCGTCCATTGGTCCGTGTTTCTATTTTTAAGGCAATGCCATACTGCTCTGATTACTATAGCTTTGTAGTATAATTGAAATCTGAAACCATGATGCCTCCAGCTTTGTTCATCTTTTTCAGGATTGCTCTAGCTATTCAGTGTCTTTTGTGGTTTTATGCAAATTTTAGGATTGTTTTTGTATCTCTGTGAAAAATGACTTTCAAGTTTTAAAAAGGATTACATTGAATATATAAACAATCGGATAATATGGACATTTTAACAATATTGATTTTTCTGATTCATGAATGTGAAAATTTTCCATTTGTTTGTGTCTTTTTTCGTTTCTTTCTTCAAAGTCATGTTCTTTTCAGTGACGACAACTTTCATCTTCTTGGTTAAATTTATTCCTTAGTATTTTATTGTTTTTTGTGCTGTTCAAAATGAGATGTTTTTATTTTTCAGATATTTTGTCATTAATGTATAGAATTACAGCTGATTTTTGCTTGTGATTTTTGTGTCTTGCAACTTTTTTGAATTCATTGATTAGTTCCAATAAGTTTTTGATGAGAGTTTTTAAGTCTCTGTATATAAGATCATATCATCTGCACACAAACACAATTTTCATTCTTTCCAGTGTGGCGCCTTTTATTTCTTTTTCTTGCCAGATTGTTCTGTATAGGATGTGCAGTAACTATGTTGAATTACAGTGGTGAGAGAGAGTACTTTTGTCTTATCCCTAATATTAGAGGAAAAGCCTTTTAGTCTTTCTTTCTCTGTTGAGTGTGAAGCTAGCAGAGGTCTTGTCACGTATGTGTGCTAAGTCACTTCAGTTGTGTCTGATTCTTTGCAACCCTATTGTCCTCTGTCTATGAGATTCTCCAGGCAAGGATACTGGAGTGGGCTGCCATGCCCTCCTCCGGGGGATCTTTCTGACCCAGGGATCAAACCCACGCCTCGTATGTCTCAAGCGCTGGCAAGCAGGTTCTTTACCATTAGCGCCACCTGCCAAGCCCCAGTCTTGTCATATATTCCCTTTATTACATTGAGACATACTGTATACTGAAATTGTTAAATGTTTTTATTGTGGAAAGATCTTATTTTTATCATGAAAGGATGAATTCATTTTCAATGAATTTGAGTTAATTGCAAGATCCTTATCTTTTATTCTATTTATGTAATTATTGTTGTTCAGTCACTCAGGTCATGTCCAGCTCTTTGCAACCCTGTGGATTTCAGCACACCAGGCTTCCCTGTCCTTCAGTATCTCCCAGAGTTTCCCAAACTCATGTCCATTGAATCAGTGATGCCATCTAACTATCTCATCCTCTGTCACCCTCTTCTCCTTTTCCTGCCCTCAGTCTTTCCCAGAATCAGGGTCTTTTCCAATGAGTTGGCTCTTTGCATCAAATGGTTAAAGTGTTTATGTGATGTATCATCTTTATTAATTCCTTGCATCTCTGGAGTAAATCTCACTTGGTTATAATGTATGCTCCTTTTAATATGCTGTTGAATTTGGTTTGCTAATATTTTGTTATGAACTTTTGCATCTAGATCAATCCAGGACATTGTCTGTAGTTTTCATAATGGTATCCTTGTCTGGCTTTGGTATCAAGGTGATGCTGACCTCGTGAAATGAATTTGGGAGTGTTCTTTCCTCTTCAATTTTGGAAGAGTTTGAGAAAGATTGTTTTCATTGTTCTTTTACTGTTTGGTAGCATCCATCAGTGAAACCATCTGGTCTTAACACTTTTCTTTGTTGGAAGATTTTTTGATAATGATTAAATTTTCTTGCTAATTTTTCATCTGTTCATACTTTTTATTTTTCCTATAACAGTCTAGGAAGGTTGTATGTTTCTGAGAATTTATACAGCTCTTCTAAGTTATTCAGTTTTTGTCATATATTTGTTTATAGTAGTTTTATGATTCTTTGTATTTTGTGATATTAGTTGTAAAATTTTCTCTTTCATCTCTGGTTTTATTTATTTGAGTCTTTTCTGTTTTATTCTTAAACTAGCTAAAGTTTGTCAGTTTTGCTCCCATTTAAAAATAAAACCCATTAGTTTTGTTAATCTTTGTTATTTCCTGATCTGTCTCTTTAATATTTCTGCTCTGATCTTTGTTATTTCATTCTTCTGCAAACTTTTGGCTTAGTTTGTTCTTTATCTAATTCTTGAGGTATAGAGTTAAGAGTATTTATTTAAGATCTTTCTTTTTTTTTTCTAGTTGAGGCATTTATACGCTTTCCTCTTCGCATTGCTTTTGCAGCATCCCATAGGATTTTTAAAAATTTATTCTTAATTGGCGGATAACTGCTCTACAAAATTATGTTGGTCTCTGTCATGCTAAGTCACTTCAGTCGTGTCTTGACTCTGTGCGACCCCATAGACGCCAGCCTACCAGGCTCCCCCGTCCCTGGGATTCTCCAGGCAAGAACACTGGAGTGGGTTGCCACTTCCTTCTCCAATGCAGGAAAGTGAAAAGTGAAAGTGAAGTCGCTTAGTTGTATCCAACTCTTAGCGACCCCATGGACTGCAGCCTTCCAGGCTCCTCCATCCATGGGATTTTCCAGGCAAGAGTACTGGAGTGGGGTGCCATTGCCTTCTCCGATGATGGTCTCTGCCATACATCACCATGAATTAGTGATAGATATACATATGTGCCTTTCCTCTTGAATCTCCCTTCCACCTCCCACCCCACTCCACCACTCTCGGTCATCACAGAGCAGCGGCTTGAGCTCCCTGTGTCATATAGCAAAGCTCGTGGACCGTCTGTTTTCCCTGTGGTAATGTGTGTATTTCAGTGCTCCTTTCAGTCGGTCCCGCCCTCTCCTTCCCCTGCTGTGTGCACAAGTCTGTGCTCTATGCCTGTGTCTCCTGTGCTGCTCTGCACATAGGCTCATCAGTACCATCTTTATAGATTCCCTATAGATTATACATAGATTCCATATATATGCATAGATTATATATAGATTCCATATATATATGCATTAATGTATGATACGTGTTTCTGGCTTACTTCACTCTGTATAATAGGATCTAGGTTTACCTGCTTCATTAGAACTGACTCAAATGTGTTCCTTTTTATAGCTCAGTAATAATCCATTGTATATAGGTATCACACCTTCTTTATCCATTCATATGTCGGTGGATATCTAGGTTGCTTCCATGTCCTAGCTATTGTAAATAGTGCTGTGATGAACACTGGGGTATATGTGTCTTTTTTGGTTATGGTTTCCTCAAGGCATATGCTCATTCATGAGATTTTGGGGTCGTCCTAGTTTTCTAAGAAATCTCCTTACTGTTCTCTACAGTGGCGGGATCAGTTTACATTACCACCAGTAGTATGAGAGTTCCCTTTTCTCCAAACCCGCTCCAGCATTTATTATTTGTGGGTCTTTTGATGGTGGCCATTCTGACCAGTGTGCAGTACAATACCTCATTGTACTTTTGATTTGCATTTCTCTAATAATTAGCAATATTGAACATCTTTTCAGGTGTTTATTAGTGATCCGTGTGTCTTCTTTGGAGAAATGTCTGTTTAGGTCTTCTGCCCACGTTTTGACTGAGTTTTTTTTTTCCTTCTGGTGTTGAGTTGCATTTGCTGCTTACATATTTTGGAGATTAATCCTTTGTCAGTTGTTCCATTGGCTATTATTTTCTCCCATTCCAAGGGTTGTCTTTTTCACCCTGTTTATAATTTGCTTCACTGTGCAAAAGCTTTTAAGTTTAATTAGGTCCCATTTGTTTATTTTTTGTTTTATTTCTATTACTCTAGGAGGTGGGTCAGAGATCATCTGTGCTTTATTTCAAAGGGTGTTGTGAATACATTTTCTTCTAAGAGTTTTGTAGTTTCTGGTATTATATATAAGTCTTTAATCCATTTTGAGTTTATTTTTATATATGGTGTTAGGAAGTGTTCTAATTTCATTCCTTTACAGGCAGCTGTCCAGTTTTCGCAGCACCACTTATTGAAGACTATCTTTGTGCCATTGTATAGTCTTGCCTCCTTTGTCAAATATCATTTGCCTATATGTGCATGGGTTTATCTCTGAACTTTTCCATATAGTAAGGTCTTAGGATTTAATAGTAATACACAGAAATCCATTATACATTAACACTAAAAAATCAGGAAGAGAAGTTCCAGAAACAATCCCATTCACTATTGCAACAAAAAGATTAAAGTACCTAGGAGAAGCTGGTAAAGAATCTGCATGAAATGCAGGAGACCTGGGTGTGATCCCTGGCTTGAGAAGATCCCCCTGGAAAAGGGAATGGGTACTCACTCCAGTATTCTTGCTTGGAGAATCCCATGGATAGAGGAACCTGGCATACTCAGTCCATGGGAGTCACAAAGAATCAGACACGACTGAGCAACTAACACTTTCACTTTAAAACCTATTTAAAGAGACAAAAAACCTGTATGCAAAAAAAAAAAACCACCTATAAAATACTGATGAAAGAAATCAAAGACAACACACACAGATGGAGAGATATACCATGTTCTTGTGTTGAAAAAATCAATATTGTGAAAATGACTCTACTACCTAAAGCAGTGTATAAATTCAGTGCAATACCTGTCAAACTACTAAGGGTATTTTTCATGGAACTAGAACAAATGATTTCACAACTTGTGTGGAAACACAAAAGACCCCCTAATATCCAAAGCAATTTTGTAAAAGAAGAATGGAGTGGGTGTGTCAACTTTCATGCCTTCAGACTATACTGCAAAGCTATAGTCATCCAGACAGTATGGTACTGGCACAAAAACAGAAATACAGACTGATGAAGCCAGTTAGAAAGCCTATAGGATTTTGTGTGTTATATTTCCGTTTTCATTTGCTTCAAGATATTCTTGACCCTCCTTTTGATTTCTTCTTTAACCGTTTGGTCATTGAAGAGAGTGTTATTTAATTTCTATATACTCATGAATTTCCCAGTTTTCTTCTCATTGTTGATCTCTAGTTTCATACCATCATGATCAGAAAAACACTGGGCGTGATTTCAGTCTTCTCAAGTGTGCTAAGACTTTCCATGTCCTGTCCTGGAGTGTGTTCCTCTGCATCATGGAGAGTGTGTGTCCTGCTGCTCTTGGGTGCTGTGTTCTGCATATGGCTGTCAGGTCCGTTGGTGTAAAGTATATTTCTAGTCCAGCTTTTCGTATTCATTTCCCGTCTGGATAGCGAAAGTTGAAGCATGGTGTTCCCAGTGGGGTATTGAAGTTCCTTACTATTATTGTACTGTCTATTTCTCCCTTCAGGTCTATGAGTATTTGGTCAGTATATTTAGGTATTCTGATATTGGATACATATAGTTTCAAAATTGTTATGTCATGTTGATGGATAGAGCTGTTATTGTTATATAATGACCTTGTTTGTTTCTTCTTACAGTTTTGGTTTAACGTCTCTTTTTTCTCGTATAAGTACAGTTATCTCTGCTTCCTTTCAGTTTCTATTTTCATGGAATATCTTTTTCTGTGCTGTCACGTTGAGCCAGTTTGTGTCCTTAAAGTTAATGTAAGTCTCTTATAGGCCACTTATGACTGGGTCACGTTCTCTGTCCATCCACGTATTTTGTACCTGTTGATGTGAGTCTCTTATAGGCCACTTATGACTGGGTCACGTTCTCTATCCATCCACGTATTTTGTACCTTTTGATTGGAAAATTCAATCCATTTACATTTACATCAAGTAATTGTTGTTGGATAAGGACTTAACAATTGTGGTAGTTACCAGAACTGGTGATATGCACACACTCACCTGCAGGGGCCAGCTGCACGTATGTAATGATGGAGGGGCAAGGCCAGCCACGGGGGCCCTGAATGTCGGTGTGCAATAGTGATTGCTGGATCATGCTGTGGGTGTGGCATGATGGTGGCACACAGCGGGAAAGAAGGGGCCAGCTGCAGGGGAGTGCAGTGGCATAGGTCAGCGGCAGAAGACAGGGCCCACCCTGGGCCCACCAGCTGTGGTGGGGCCCCGGGCTCTGGTGTGCTCCCCTGTGCCCTCCCTGTAGTGGAGGCTCAGTGTTCACAGGCCTGCTGGGTACGCTGGCCTCAGTGCGTACATCGTGGTGGCCTTCAGGGGCGATGTCTCAGCAGCAACTCATGCAGATGCAGAGGCCAGGGCTGGCTGCTGGTGTGGTGCCCAGGCTCTGGCGGGGACACAGGAGAGTGACTAGGGAAAGACTCGGATGGCTGGTGTCAGTGAGATGCCTCTGGGGTGAAAGCTGGGGAGGTCTGCAGGGTTTTGACAGTGGCTCCGCTGCCTTCGCTTTCCTCACTGGTGACTGCCGGTTTTGTCTACAGAGCGGGCCACTGTGAGACACGGTCATTCTGCTATGTGGCTGCTCCTAGTAGCCCCTGCTTTTCTTCCTGTTTCTAGCCATGTCGTACATCGGTTTGGCCAGTCTTCGTTGCGTGTAAGTGAAATAGGACCTTTGCAAAGTGTTGAAAATAGCTGTAGAACCTGATCACTCACCCAGATCTTCATCTCCTAAGAAGTGGAGAGTGGGCTCCAGATCTCTCAGAGCTGTTTTTGTTCATGAAGAGCAATTCAGTTGTTGACCATTGTGGAGGGAAAGGGACTGGGCCTTCAGCGTGATAATGTCACTCACTCCTCTTTTAATAAACTGACTTTTAAAAAAGCATTTAAACGTATGAAAAATCAAATAGATTCTAAATATTTTTAAAGCCATCCAACAAAAATAATAAACATTGCAAATCTGGTTTTTATTATTGAACCTATTTTTTTCAACTGAATCCAATTTCTTCCCCACAGTGCTTCAGACAGTACTAATAAGGTCAGTAATGTGTGTATGCTTAGTCCTGTCTGACTCTTTGTGACCCCATGGACTGTAACCTGCCAGGCTGCTCTGTCCGTGGGATTCTCCAGGCAAGAATACTGGAGTGGATTGCCATGCCCTCCTCCAGGGCATCTTCCCAGACCCAGGGACTTAACCCATGTCTCCTGTGTGTCTCCTGCAACGCAGGTGGATTCTTGACCACTGAGCCACCCAGGAAGCTCACACCTTTAAATATAAACCTAGAAAATGTTATTTTCTGTTAGTATTAAAACAGAGAAGAAAAAGAACATGGGAGAGAATAACAGGCCATTTATATCGGGGGTGGGTCCAGGAAAGGCTTCTCTAAGTCACTTTGCAACTGTGGCCAGAAGGACAAGGTAGCGCTGGCTTGGTGTCCTGAACCAGCATTTTAAGGAGAGGAGGAAAGGCTGAAGTAGGGAGTGAAGTGCAGAGGTTTAAGCTTAGGTATCTGCTGTCTTGCAAACACAACAGGGCTTGGAGGAATCAGACTTCCGAGTGGAATCACACAGTGCTCTTAGGGGGTTTGCCACATCAGGCGGGAGATGAGGAGAGGTCTTTGGGAGACAAAACCAAAGAAATGAGGTGAAACAGTCAATTTAGAGGGGAACTGACAGGACTTGCTGGTGGAATTGAAATGGAGAGATTTGTGCATGGCAAGTGTCAACAATGATTCCCAGATTTGTCTTGCAAAGCAGCGTTGTTCCAAGGTCACAGTGTGAAGGAATACGTGTGTGAGGACAGCTGAAGGGCACCAGGATTTCCTAAAAGGGTCAGAGGAAGGCTGAATTCCATTTTCATTACACTCAGACCGTGTGGCTCTGAGGCTGCACACGAAGATGTGATCGCTTGACATTTTGGTTTGACTTTCAACAGGTTGTTAAACCCTTTCCCTGGGTGCTGGTCAGCAGAGGCCACGCCCTGAGCAGCGGGTCTGGTCTGAAGGGACAGCAGACGACAGAGCTGTCCCAGCGGGGTTCTGCTGGCCTCCCCACCCCTGTATGCAGAGTGATCCCTCCCCGCCAAGTGCACAAGCTGTACTCATCCCCCGGCTGAAAGATGGACAGTTGTATGGACATCTGGAGGTCTTTCTCCTCCTCCTCCCCTGCTCTCTGTTTTCCTGGTGCGAGCCTGAGCTTGTGGAAGGACGTCATAGAGGCTGTCAGTGCCAGAGTCAGAGCAACGTGTGAGCTGGCGTGGGTGTGTGGGAGGCGGTGAGGGGATGAGCCTTAATCTTCCAGCTGAAAGTGTATTGTTAAACTATTAAACAGGAGGGGGAGGCGAGATGAAGGTCGGTTTCGCTCATCTCCCTGTGTGTTAATTTGAGTAAGTAAGCAGCGATCACTGGAGCTGACCTGTATGCCAGTCTGTCTCCTGCCCTTCATCCATAGCTCTTCACAGAACCATCCATAGCTCTTCACTGAACCATCCTTTTCTCCCCTTTTTCTCTCAGTTGATGAAGGGTTGGAGCAAGAGGAGAGAATAGGATGGTTCAGAGCAGAGCTCACAGGGTGGAGGGCAGGAGACAGACTGACAGGCCAGCTCCAATTTAGATGGCGCGTAAATACCATCTGTAGATGCTCGATGTCATGGAGATGGAGGCAGGTGTATTTGGGAACAGGTCCATGGGGGACCTGTTGGTGGGCAGGAGGCAGGGTTAGCAGAGGGAGTGATGGAAGACTGAGCTGAGTTGTGGGGGCTCATGGCTATGTGGGTTGAGGGGGAGATTTGCAAGCGTGCTTTAGACATAGGGACAAAAAATGTGCGAAAATATGGAACTAGGAATCCAAGTGAAATAGTATTAAAAATGTGTGATGATATCTCAGAAGACTAAAAGGCAGACAAGGACCGGTTGGATATCCTTGCAGTCCAAGGGGCGCTCAAGAGTCTTCTCCAACACCACAGTTCAAAAGCAGCAATTCTTCGGCGCTCAGCCTTCTTCACAGTCCAACTCTCACATCCATACATGACCA
>SJYX01010287.1:70434-96690 GCA_006410675.1 Oreotragus oreotragus
AATTACTAGAGCTAATCAATGAATATAGTAAAGTTGCAGGATATAAAATCAACACACAGAAATCCCTTGCATTCTTATACACTAATAATGAGAAAGTAGAAAAAGAAATTAAGGAAACAATTCCATTCACCATTGCAATGAAAAGAATAAAATACTTAAGAATATATCTACCTAAAGAAACTAAAGACCTATATATAGAAAACTATAAAACACTGATGAAAGAAATCAAAGAGGACACTAATAGATGCAGAAATAGATCATGTTCATGGATTGGAAGAATCAGTATAGTGAAAATGAATATATTACCCAAAGCAATCTACAGATTCAATGCAATTCCTATCAAGTTACCAGTGGTATTTGCATTCTTTATGCCTTAATTTTTGTTAAGTTCTTCAGCTCTTCCATTATTGCTTCCTTTGGTATTTAGTTATTTTTTTTATAATGCAGTATTTCAGTTCTATCTCACTTCTCTTACTGTATATTTTTTAGTTATTTTCTTAAGGGTTACTCTGGGGATTTACATTAGCTTCTACATTTATGAAGTCTAGTTCAAATTGATACTGACTTAGTTTCAACAGTATATAAAAGTTTGATCCTATAGTTCTGTCCTCCTCTTATGTTGTTACCATCACAAATTGCATCTTTAAATAGGGAGTGCCCAGTAACATGGATCTGTAATTACCATTTTATGCATTGCATTTAAAATCATATAATAGGGAGGTTTATAAACCAAAAATAAAAATAATACTGGCTTTTATGTTTTGTTTACCTGTGTCTGTATTAGCACTGGTGTCCCTCATTTTTTCATGTGACTCACAGTTACTCCTAGTGCTTTTGTTTTCACTCAGAGGACTACCTTTAGTGTTTATAATAGAACAGATCTATCAACAATGAATGCCCTCAACTTTTGTTTATCTGGGATATATTAATATCTCCTTCAGTTCTGAAGGATACTTAATTTCTTACAGCAGTTTGAACATGCCCCTTCACTGCCCCTGACTTCCATAGTTTCTGATGGAAACCAATTGTTAACCTTATTTAGGTTATCCAGAGCAAGATGAGTTACTTCGACCTTGCTGCTTTCAAAATTCTCTCTTCATCTTTGGCTTTCACCAGTTAGATTATAAGGTGTCTTAGTGTGGCTCTCTTTAAGTTTATCCTACTTGGAGTTTTTTTACCTTTGATGTTGATATTTCTGATTAAATGAAGACATTTTTGGCCATTATTTCTTCAGATACTCTTTCTGCCCCTTTCTCATTTTGCACTTGTTCCGGGACTCCTGTTGTGCACACTTTGGTGTTCTTTTTAAAAATGTAATTGGTTTATTTGTTTGACTGTGCCAAGTCTTGGTCGTGTTAGTGGGATCTTTGATCTCCACTGTGGCATGCAGGACATTAGCTGCAGCGTGGGGAATCTTAGTTGTGGTGTGTGGGGTTTAATTTTCAGACCAGGGATTGCACCCAGACCTCCTGCACTGGGAGCACAGAGACCTAGCCTCTGGACCAGCAGGGAAGTCCCCATTTTGATATTTTTGATGGTTTCCCAGAGGTCTCTTGGGCTTTATCATTTTCATTCAATCTTTTTCTCTCTTTTCTTGAACTGGATAATTTTACTTGACTTATCTTCGAGTTTGCTGATCCTTCCATCTCAGATCTGCTATTGAAACCCTCTTGTGAATTTTTCCTTTCAATTATTGATTTTTTGACCTGAAGAATTTGTTTGATTCTTATTATACCTTTTCTCTCTTTATTGATATTTTCTGTTTGTTGAGCTGTTGTTCTCTAGGTTTGCTTAATTTCTCTGTCCATTATTTTCTTTAGCTCCTTGACATTTAAGGCAATTGATTTAAAGGGATTTTTGGTAAATACAGTGTCTTTGCTTCCTCAGGGACTGCATCTATTCATTTCTTCTTTCCCTTGTGAATGGGATATCTATTTTTGTGGGATCTATTTTTATGCCTCTTAATTTTTTGTTGAAATTGGATGTTTTTATTATCTTAATATAGTGACTCAGGAAATCAGATCCTGCTCCATCAATAGAGTTTCCTGTTTTGCTTTCTGTGGTATTGTTTAGTGAGTTTTCTCAACAACTTTTAAAAGTCTGTATTCTTTGTCATGCATGGTAACTCATTAGATTANATCTAGATGTGTATAAGAGACAGGATCCTGCTCCATCAATAGAGTTTCCTGTTTTGCTTTCTGTGGTATTGTTTAGTGAGTTTTCTCAACAACTTTTAAAAGTCTGTATTCTTTGTCATGCATGGTAACTCATTAGATTAATGGCCAGCAAGTGGTTTGATAGATATTCCTTAATAACCTGGAGCAAAAAAAAAAAAAAGGCAGAAAAACTCTCTCAGTCTTTGTCATGTATATGTTGGAGTGCTTTTTAACACTTAGCCTTTTAAAATGTTGCCTTAGTTTTCACTTCCTGCATGTTCAGAGCCTGAGGGTCAGCTGGAGATGAGAACTCAGGGTCTTCTTGGGTCTCTTCTGAGCATGTATTCAGTCCTGATCATGCACATGGCCTTCTAGATTCCGAATATGTGGGCAGTTTTCACCCCCTCTTTCCCCAGTATCTCTTTCCTCAGCTTCTCCTTCCTAGGCTTTCAGTCTATTTCTTGCTTGCCCTATCTATATCCATTGCCCCTGTGACCATGCTGAATACATTACCTGCAGATGTTTTCAACCCAGATACCCTAGGAAGACATCTCTGAGTCAGCTGAAACAAAAGCAAGCCTTTGAACCAGTCTTTCAGGACCCACAAGACAGATCAAAACAAGCAACTAACATTCTGTGAGAATAAGGTCCATATCATTCCTGTTACCAGCAACCTGCATCAGGAATATGAGTTCCTATTTTCAAGACCACTGCAGAGCTGGAGAGTGGGGGGCTGGTACCAGGGTGAATTAAAATGCTACAGAACTTGCTTACTGGTTTTCAGGCTTTGTTTTTACTGGTTTTCAGGCTTTGTTTTTTTTCTTTACAAAATATTCTGTGGCTATTACTTATTTTATAGATGCCAGAGTTCCACAAAAAGTTGATCCTGACCATTTTTGCAGCTTATTCACTGTGTTTGTTCCCTAGTCCCTCACTTCTACTGATGTTACCTTTACTTCTTCTCCAGAATTTTCAAAGCATTTACTGTGTGTCAGGCTTTGTTCAACACATCTGTATTGGTATTTGGTATGTTGGGACTTAACACTATAGGATAAGCTTTATATCAGTATAACCCCCTTTGTAGGGAAATGGCACATGGAGACTGAGCTGAGCTTTGGAGTTGGGTCTGTTCCATTTTACTGTCTACTCTCTCCCCCATGACACTGTTGATTGCATTATGCCTCATGATTAGAGATGTACTTGAATTTCACTTTGAGAAAGGAATGTCTTTGCATATTTGTGCTATTTCTTTTTTGCAGCATTCTTTTTATTGTCCAGGCTTGTGTTTATTTTCCTACATTTGATTTATTAAGATGGTTTATTGCTGGGTGTGTGGATACACATACAAAATTAACCAAAATTTTCCATTCTCACATCAATCATAGTGTCTTCCTGAGAAACACAAGCATTAAAAAAGAAAGCTATGTTAATCAAAATAGATCAATAAAGCTTATATCCCTTTTTGCTAAGCAATAGGACTGTAAAGTTGTCACTCATCTACTAGTTTTCCAAAAAGATAGAAGAATTTCTGGCATCTTCTTTCCAACAGCTGAAGGGGAATGATAGTCCTAATAATAGT
The DNA here is from genome assembly GCA_006410675.1 of Oreotragus oreotragus. Classification (NCBI taxonomy): domain Eukaryota; kingdom Metazoa; phylum Chordata; class Mammalia; order Artiodactyla; family Bovidae; genus Oreotragus; species Oreotragus oreotragus. The sequence continues at coordinate 74,170 of SJYX01010287.1, forward strand.
GCAAATTCAGAAAGGATTTTTAGCAGAATAATGTTGATGGTTGGTCCTTTGTACATTCCTGTTACATTGAAGAGTATGAAATGAATCAGTTAGCTCTAGGATGACATGAAATGTGTAACTCAAACTGGAAGTAAGTTATAGAATTTGATTGCATTGCTAAAAGGAAGAGTTTCATTATGTTATTTCAATAACAGGTATTTTTGAAGTGTGGAACATTACAGTTGTAGGAAAAAAAACACAGATCATTTTAGTATAGTATTGTTGGAACTTTCAGATAATGCCTTGAGTTTTGCTTTCTACAAGGCTGTCCTTCACTGAATTTAAATTCTATTGTCTTTAAACAAGCCATTGCACCCTTTGTTCACTGATGCTCCCCACCCCTTCCTGGACTGTACCTGCTAAACTTGGTATCTCTTCTCATCTTTATCACAGACCAAACCCCTTCTTTAGATTTGGTTAGGACAGGGTAAGTGCTAAGGCCAAGATTCCTCAAGAGGGCAACTAACCAGGACAGGCAGCATGGCCAAACCCTGAATAAAACTAGGCTTTCACTTCTGATTTGGATTAAACACAATTTCAGTAGGTCTACACGGTCGCCGAAGGGACCAGTTTGCACAGGTTAGTAAAAGGACATGGTGGGGTCAGCTGCACCTGGCAGTGACCTTTGGGTTCCAACATACATTGCTCCCAATTTGTCAGTGTTTAGGTTTTAAAAGTTCTGTTTTTATAGAACTGAGCTTCAGTTATATATATATATATATGNACAATTTCAGTAGGTCTACACGGTCGCCGAAGGGACCAGTTTGCACAGGTTAGTAAAAGGACATGGTGGGGTCAGCTGCACCTGGCAGTGACCTTTGGGTTCCAACATACATTGCTCCCAATTTGTCAGTGTTTAGGTTTTAAAAGTTCTGTTTTTATAGAACTGAGCTTCAGATATATATATATATATATGTTTTATGTATATGACCTTTAGAGTGTGTTTTCCTCAAAACATTACTATGATTCATAGTTCATTTTTGGGAAAACCAGCAATGCCTAATTGACAGATAGTGAAAATGGTATATCACTATTTATCACAACACACAGAACAGTGATTGTTAACCAAAGAGAAATGCATTCATGTATTCTTTTATTTACTGAAGAAGCTTGCAGTTCTCCTTAGCATAGGAGTATAAGGGAGAAAGCGCCAATAAATAAGATTTTGACTTTAAGCAGGGTTCATGGGGAAGTTTCTGAAGGAGAAGTAGGGCTATCTGTACCTAGCACCAGTGACTTAATAAATACATAATGTAGGGATATGTAAATAAGCACATGTTATTCTAATAAAAAGACCAACTGTTTGTAATACCTGAGTAAACCTCTGTTATTTGCCAATCTAGAGGTAAGTCAAATGTAAGGAAAAGAAGCATATAATCCTCAGAGCTAGGCTTCTTTCAGAGACCTCCCCCGTCTCTACCCAGTGCAAAATGTGTCTCTCATGCAGATGTGAGTCTGCAGCTTTCTGTCTGAGGACGAGACTCAGGTGCAGAGCAAGGAAGAGTCTCTGGAGTGTTGAAGGGGCCCTGCACAGCCCCACCCAGACGGGAAAAACCAGAGCAGCACAGGGAGGCCATGGAGCAGTGATGGTGCTGCATGCAATAAAGCCAGCTGGCAGTGCCAGACCTCCACCACCTCCAAGCCCAGCAGTGCTTCAGATGGGTGCAGCCACAGTCAATAGGAAGTTGTGTACATTAAGCATTTCCGTGTTCCTTCCAAGGGGCGTCTCAGTTGGCACTAGTGGTAGAGTCCGCCTGCTAGTACAGAGATGGCGGTTTGATCCCTGGGTTGGGAAGATCCCCTCGAGGAGGGCATGGCAACCCACTCCAGTATTTTTGCCTGGAGTATCTTGTGGACCAAGGAGCCTGGTGGGCTAAAGTCCATGGGGTCGCAGAGTTGGACAGAAATGAAGCGACTTAACACACACATGTATGTCTCTTCCAAAAGCTCACTTGGAAACCTATCACAGCCAAATTAAGCCTTGCCTCTTCCTCATAATGCCAATCAGTAAGTACTGTGTGAGTACTGAATTTCAAGAGTCCTCAAGTAAATTCCATATATTGCCTGAGAGTCACTGCAGCCTCGTGATAGGAAGGTAATGCTTCCACTGAGTGACCAGTGGAGGCATATTACTCAGCTGTGAAAAAGAATGAAATAATATTATTTGCAGGAACATGGATGGACCTAGAGATTGTTGTACCAAGTAAAGTAAGTCAGACAGAGAAAGAAATACATACGACACCACTTATGTGTGAAATCTAAAATATGACACAAATTATATCTAAGAAATAAAATATGCTTAGTGATATAGAGACCAGACTTGTGGCTGCCAAGGAGGAGGAGGAGGGAAGGGGTAAAAACGGTGGAGGTGCAGCCTGGAGTTTAGTCACTGACCAAGCCTGGGTACTTTGCATGAGGTGTGCAGTCCATTTCATTACCCAGGCTGTGGTTTTCATGGTAGTGAACACTTTGTGCCAAGGGAACATTTCATGCAAAGATGGGCTCAATAAAGGACAGAAATGGTAGGGACCTAACAGAAGCAGAAGATATTAAGTAGCGGTGGCAAGAATATACAGAACAATACAAAAAAAGATATTCATGACCCAGATAACCACAATGGTGTGACCACTCACCTAGAGCCAGATATCCTGGAGTGTGAAGTCAAGCGGGCCTTAGGAAACATCACTATGAACAAAGCTAGTGGAAGTGATGGAATTCCACCTGAGGTATTTCAAATCCTAAAAGATGATGGGGAAACAGTGGAAACAGTGTCAGACTTTATTTTTGGGGGCTCCAAAATCACTGCAGATGGTGACTGCAACCATGAAATTAGAAGACGCTTACTCCTTGGAAGAAAAGTTCTGACCAACCTAGATAGTATATTCAAAAGCAGAGACATTACTTTGCCAACAAAGGTCCATCTAGTCAAGGCTATGGTTTTTCCTGTGGTCATGTATGGATGTGAGAGTTGGACTGTTAAGAAGGCTGAGTGCCGAAGAATCGATGCTTTTGAACTGTGGTGTTGGAGAAGACTCTTGAGAGTCCCTTGGACTGCAAGGAGATCCAACCAGTCCATTCTGAAGATCAACCCTGGGATTTCTTTGGAAGGAATGATGCCAAAGCTGAAACTCCAGTACTTTGGCCACCTCATGAGAAGAGTTGACTCATTGGAAAAGACTCTGATGCTGGGAGGGATTGGGGGCAGGAGGAGAAGGGGACGACTGAGGATGAGATGGCTGGATGGCATCACGGACTTGATGGACGTGAGTCTGAGTGAACTCTGAGAGATGGTGATGAACAGGGAGGCCTGGCGTGCTGCGATTCATGGGGTCGCAAAGAGTCAGACACGACTGAGCGACTGAACTGAACTGAACTGAAAAGATGATGCTGTGAAAGTACTACACTCAATATGCCAGCAAATTTGGAAAACTCAGCAGTGGCCACAGGACTGGAAAAGGTCAGTTTTCATTCCACACCTAAAGAATGTTCAAACTACCACACAATTACACTCATCTCACAGGCTAGCAAAGTAATGCTCAAAATTCTTCAAGCTAGGCTTCAAGAGAACATGGACCAAGAACTTGTGGATGTTCAAGCTGGATTTAGAAAAGGCAGAGGAACCAGAGATCAAATTGCCAACATCTGTTGGGTAATAAAAAAGCAAGAGAATTCCAGAAAAGCATCTCCTTCTGCTTCTTTGACTACATTAAAGCCTTTGACTGTGTGGATCACAACAAACTGTGGAAAATTCTTAAAGAGATGGGAATACTAGACTACCTTACTTGCCTCCAGAGAAATCTGTATGCAAGTCAAGAAACAACAGTTAGAACCTGACACGGAGAATGGACTGGTTCCAAACTGGGAAAGGAATATGTCAAGGCTGTATATTGTCACTCTGGTTACTTAACTTATATGCAGAGTATATCATGAGAAATTCTGGGCTGGATAAAGCACAAGCTGGAATCAGGATTGCCAGGAGAAATATCAATAAACTCAGATAGGCAGATGACACCACCCTTATGGCAGAAAGTGAAGAGGAACTGAAGAGCCTCTTGATGAAAGTCAAAGAAGAGAGTGAAAAAGCTGGCTTAAAACCCAACATTCAGAAAACTTAAGATCATGGCATCCAATCTCATCACTCAGGACAAATAGCTGAGGAAACAGTGAGAGATTTATTTTCTTCTGTTCCAAAATCACTGCAGATGATGCCTGCAGCCATGAAATTAAAAGATGCTTGCTTCTTGGAAGAACAACTATGAGCAACCTAGACAGCATATTAAAAAGCAGAGACATTACTTTGCCAACAAAGGTCCATCTAGTCAAAGCTATGGTTTTTTCACTAGTCATGTATGGATGTGAGAGTTGGGCCATAAAGAAAGCTGACTGATGAACAGTTGATGCTTTTGAATTGTGGTGCTGGAGAAGACTCTTGAGAGACCCTTGGATGCAAGGAGATCAAACCAGTCCATCCTAAAGGAAATCAGTCCTGAATACTCATTGGAATGACTGATGCAGAAGCTGAAGCTCCGATACTTTGACCACGTGATGCGAAGAAATGACTTATTGGAAAAGACCCCGATGCTGGGTAAGATTGATGGTAGGAGGAGAAGGGGTCAACAGAGGATGAGATGGTCAGATGGCATCACCGACTTGATGGACATGAGTTTGAGCAAGCTCTGGGAGTTGGTGATGGACAGGGAAGCCTGGTGTGTTGCAGTCCATGGGGTCACAAAGAGTCGGACACGACTGAGTGACTGAACTGAACTGAACACTGTGAACTATTTATAAGTTGACAAAAATCAAATTTCTTTTTCAACTTTGTGAAGATTATTTGACAACTGATTATTGGATTAGTAATATTATTATTATTTTATTGAAACTAATCTGTTAGTTTCCTGTTGCTGTTGTAACAAATTACCACAAACTTAGTGGCTTAAAACTGTACAAATTTATTATCTTCCTGTTCTGGAGACCAGAAATCTGAAACATGTCTCACATTGGGAGGTTTGTGTCTCTTCCAGACTCTCTAGTGGAAAGTTATTTCCTTACCTTCCCCAACTTCTGGAGGCTGCCTGCATCCCTTGATTCATGGTCCTTCATCACTCCTTCCACCATCAGTGCTTCCAGCATCACATCTCCCCCTCCAACTCAGACACTCCTGTCTCCTTATAAGTAGCCTATGTGCCTACATTGGCTTGAGCCCACCCAGATAATTGAGCCCACCCAGATAATCAGGGTAATTGAGCCCACCCAGATAATCAGGGTAATCTCCCCATCTCCAAATCCTTAATTTAATCTCATCTGAAAAGTCCCTTTTGCCATGGTAGGTTTCATGTTCATAAGTAGGAAGAGGAAGGATTAGGACATGAACATCTTTGGCAAAATCAGTGTTTTGCCTACTACAGTCTATGTTCTGCCCCCAAATTCATGCCTGTCACACATGAAAAAAATATTAATCTCATTCCAGTATCCCCCAAAGTCTTAAATTATTACAGAAGCAAATTAAAGTCCATAATCTCAACTAAACCTTATCAGCTCCAAAGTTCCAAGTCTGAATCATGTAAATCAGCTATATGATCTTCCCCAAGACACAGTTCTTCTTATCTGAATTTGTGGAGCTCAGGAAACAAATTTGTTGTTGCTTATTGCCCTCAGCTGCTAAATCATGTGATTCTTTGTGACCCCATGGACTGCAGCACGCCAGGCTCCCCTGTCCTTCATTATTTCCCAGAGTTTGCTCAGATTCATGTCCACCGAGTCGGTGATGCTATCTAATATCTAACCATCTCATCCTCTGTCACCCCCTTCTCCTGCCTTCAACCTTTCCGAGCATCAGGGTCTTTTCCAATGAGTTGGCTCTACTGCATCAGGTGGACAAAGGATTGGAGCTTCAGCTTCAGCCCACAAGTTATTACCCACAGAATACAATGGTGGGACAAGCATAGGATAACAGTTAAAGATATTGCCGTTTGAAAGCAAAGAAACTAATAGGACAAAAGGAAGCAGTGTTCCACCCAAATTTCTAAATCCAGTTAGGCAAACAGCAATAGATTTCAAGGCCTGGGATTAATCACCTGTGACTAAAGCTCTATTCTTGGTGTCATCCTTTCTTTTTCATGAAGGATAGCACATGTTTCCAGTTGAGTAGTTGTTTTCCTACCTATTTCCTACATGTAGAATGTTGGGGTTCTGACAGCCTTCTTTCATTTTGGCTTCTGTCTGTCCTTTTCAGTCTAAACTGACAGTGTTTCTGCTGGTAAAATTTGGAAGAATCATGTAGGTCTCCTGCATATGTCACAAGAATTTACACCACTAGACCTCCTCCATACGTCTTTCATGAATAATTCATTCCTTATTCCTGGCTTTTGGTAACATGGCTGAGACAATCCATGAATCACACATCTAATTTCCTCAAAGAGTCTGAAGCAGTAGCAGAAGGTTGTCCAACCACACCCTTGGTTTCCTTTTAAGCATTTGTTTCCTTCACAATGAATCACCCAAGTATAGCGCCTTTTGTAACCTGGATAAACTGAGAATTTTCCCAAATCAAGCCCTGGTCCCTTTTTCATTGACAGTTCTTACCTTAATCTATTTCTTCTCGCATTTTGCTAAAAGCAATAAAGAGGCCACAGCTTCAACACTTAGCTTGCACTCTCCTCATCTAAGGGTCTAATTTCATTATTGTATCAGTTTCCTATAGCTACTATAAAAAATTTTACCACACACTTGCAGACTTAACACACATTTATTCTGTTGGATTTCTGGAGACCATGAGTCTGAAATCTGTGGCACTGGGGCAAAATCAAGGTTTTTGGCAGGACCCCAGATGCTCTAGGCCAGAGTCTGTTTACTTGCCTTTTCCAGTCTCCAGAGCTGCATACCTGCATTCCTTGGCTCAGGACACCTTCCTGCATCTTCAAAGCCAGCAGCACAGCATCTTCAAATAGCCATGCTTTCATCCCCTCACATTTCTTTTGTCTACGTGTGGTCTGCTTTGCCTTTCCCTTATAAGTGTCTTTATGACGCATTTAGTGCCTGTCTTGTCAGGTTCCCCATCTCAAGACCCTTACCTTAATCACATCTGCAAAGACCCTTTTCCCATATAAGGTAATGTTTGCGACTTCCCGGAATTAGGACCTGATATCTTTAAGAGTCTTTGTTTAGCTTGCTATAACCTTTTATAAGTTCTGCTTCCCACATAAGCCTTCTGTCACTGTACAGCGAGAGTCTCCTATCCTCCAGGTTCCAGTTTCTTAGTTTCCTTCTGAGCCCTCATTATTAGGGCCTTTAATGTCCATACTGCTAGGAAACAGTGCGTTTATTAATGTAGGTTTTAGCTACCTTGCTTCTCACTACAAGTTCTCATTACAGAATCATCAACCTTCACATTTCAAGTACTAGTCTGTTCAGTGTAGTCTAGGTGTTTTCTGTGATGACACTCAGAATTCTTACAGCCTCTTCCTATTGTCCAGTTCTAAATCGTTTCCACATTTTTTAGGTATTTGTTACAGTAGCACCCCACTTCCAGGTAGCAGATTTTGTATTATTTTCCTATTGATGTTGTAATAAATTATCACAAATTTATTGGCTAAAACACAATTTATCTTACAGTTCTTTGGATCAAAAGTCCACAAAGAGGCTAAAAAAGGTCTTATGAGGCTGAAATCAAGTTGCAGGCGGCAAGACTGCATTCCTTCTGGATTCTCTAGGGGAGAAGCCTTTCCTTGCCTCTTCCAGCTTCAAGAAACCATCTGCATCCCTAGGGTTCATGACGGCAGTCTCATTAAATTCGGCTTTTGTCATCCATCACTGCTTTTGTAGGGGAGCAAGTTTCGAGCTGTTTATTAGGAATTAACCTATGAAGAAAGCGAGGAGCAGCTTTGGGCACAAGAAGAAGTCAAACTGCAACGTGGGCCTGACAGGGAGTCAGCCAGCCTCATGAACATTCAGAGGGGCCCACGTTAAGCCCTCTCTCTCTCCACTCCCCTGCTTAGTCACAGACACAAACTTCCTTGGGAAGAGTATGGCCTTGAGGAAGTTGGCTCTCTGCAGCTCAAGGGGATCCTCCAAGAGCTGACAGCGGGGGCTGTCTGCTGACTGTACCCCTGCAATGGGACAAAAGGCCTTCCTTGAGAGGGATCTGGACAACAAAGATCTGCACACACCACACACTCTCTGAGTTCATACTATACAGTCATCATCTACTGTTTTGTTTTGTTTTTTCTACTTCAAAAAATAAAAAAGTTCTGTGTACAGAGCTGAGCCTGCCCTGGCAGAAATCAAAAGCCAGTGTTTGTGAGCAGAGGGAAACTAGCTGGGCTTAGTCGAGTAGGCCTGGATTCTCACTGGTCTTGGAGTAGAAGGAAAGTTTGGATTGCATATCTGTGCAATACTTTTCTTTCACTGTAATATGATAACAAATGACCACATGCTTAGTGGCCTAAAAGAGCACACATTTACTATCTTGTGGTTCTGTAGGTCAGAAATCTAGTGCCTCTGTTTTGGGTCTCCCAGAGCTGAAATCAAGATCTTTGATGATCTGACCTGTTAGCCAGAGACTGTCAGGGAGGATCTGTTCCCAGGCTCACTGGGTTTGTGGGGAGAGAGCAAATTGGCCAGGATGGCGTGTTCAGTTTTCTCACACCACGTTTTGTAAATGATGACTAGGAAACAGTGAGATCGTTTGTAGCACCACGCATGCACAGCACGAGGTACTCGCTTGCTCACGAGCTACTTTGTGCGGTCGGCACATGTGAGCTCCACCTAGAAAGCAGTGGCATTACTGCTGCAACACGCCGTGTCTGTGGGATCAGTCACGAGAAGTGCGACTATAGCGTGTCTACTGCTGTGGCTGCTGCGCCAGCCAGGTGAGAATAAATGCCACTGCAGTTCCTATGGCTCCTCGAGTTTCCTTCCAGCCTCTTAGATGGCGCCTTGTCTACCTGCCTTCAGTGAACAGTGTAAACAGCAAGACAGTGGGCATCACGAACAGGATCAGCAGTGTGAGGCTGTTGGCAGAATTCAGCTTCTTGTGGTCGCAGTGCTGAGGATGTGTTCTTGCTGTCAGCTGGATTCCTCTCTTAGCTCCTTCAGGTCATTTACATTCCTCACCTGTTTCCCTTTATCTTTGAACCAGCAATGATGACGTTGTCTTATGTTTTGAATTGCTCTGACTTTCCCTTCTGCTACGTTTCTTCTTTAAAAAAAAACAAAACCAGTTTTTATTTTGTATTGGAGTGTAACGGATTAACAATGTTGTTACAGTGTCAAATGAACACCAAAGGGATTCAGCCATCCATATAAATGTGTCCATTCTCCCCCAGATTCCTCTCCCTTCCAGGTTGCCACATAACATTGAATAGAGTACAGTAAGTACACTCTGCTGTACAGTAAGTAGGTCCTTGCTGATTATCCATTTTAAATGCAGCAGAGTGTACCTGCGCATCCAAACTCCCCAACTTTCCCTTCCCCCCAAAACCTTTCCCCCTGGCAACCATAAGTTCGTTCTCTAAATGTGTGAGTCTGTTTTATAAATAAGTTAACTCCTATCATGTCTTTTTAGATTCCACATAAAAGGGATGTCATATGATGTTTCTGCTTTGTTTTATTTCACCGAGTATGCAGTCTGCGTCCATCCATGTTGCTGCAAACGACATTATTTCATTCTTTTCTGATGGATGAGTAATATTAAGTAATATTAGATTGTATATATATACCACATCTTTATCCATTCCTCTGTTAATGGACGTTTAGGTTCCTCTCAGGTCTTGGCTGTTGTAAACAGTGCTGCAATAAATACTGTAGTGCACGTATCCTTTCAGACCAGTTTTCTTCCTCTGGATATATGCCCAAGAGTGAGATTTCAGAGTGCTATCATAGCTCTACTTTTAGTTTTTTAAAGAACGTCCATATTCTCCATAGTGTCTGTACCAGCTTCCATTCCCACTATCAGTGTAGGAGGGTTCCCTTCTCTCCACACCCTCTCCAGCATTTATTGGCTGTAGATTTTTTGATGGTAGCCCTTTTGACTGGTGTGAGTTGATATCTCATTGTAGTTTTGATTTGCATTTCTCTAATTATTAGTGATGTTGAACACTTTTTCATGTGCCTCTTGGCCATCTGTATGTCTTCTATTGAGAAAGATCTTTTTAGATCTTCTGACCATTTTTTGATTGGCTTGCTTCAGGAGCTGTTTGTAGATTTTGGAGACTAATCCCTTGTCAGTCACATGATCTGCAAATCTTTTTTACCCAGTCTGTGGTTGTCTTCTTGTTTGGGTTGTTGTTTTCTTTGTTGTGCAAACACTTTTGAGGTTAAGTCAGTCTCATATATGTTTGTTTTAATTTCTGTTATTATGGGAGACATTTAAAAAGATATCGCTGTGATTTCTTCCTGTGTTTTCCTCTAGGAGTTTTAGAGTGTCTGTTTTCACATTTAGGTCTTTTTGGTCTTTAAACATTTTGAGCTTACTTTTGTGTGTGGTGTTAGAGAAGGATATGATTTTGTTTTTTTACAGATAGCTGTCCAGTTTTCACAGCACCATTTGATGAAGAGACAGTCTTTCCAACATTGTGTAGTCTTGCCTCCTTTTCAGAGATTAATTGCCCATAGATGCATGGCTTTATTTCTGGGCTTTCTACCCTGTTCCCTTGATGTATATTTCTATTTCTGTGCCAGTACTATACTGTTTGGATAACTGTATATTTGTGGTATAATATGAAGTCAGAGAGCCATTCTAATTCTGCTATATAGTGTTAGGGAGTGTTCTGATTTCATTATTTTACATGTAGCTGTCCAGTCTTCCCACCACCACTTATTGAAGACACTGCATTTCTCTATTATATATTCTTGCCTCCTTTGTCAAAGATTAGGTGACCACAGGTGTGTGGGTTTACCTCTGGGCATTCTATCTGGTTTCGCTGATCTGTATTTCTGTTTTTGTGCCAGTATCATACTGTCATGATGACTGTAGGTTCATGCTATAGTCTGAAGTCAGGGAGCTTGGTCCTTCCACCTGTGTTTTTCTTTCTCAAAATTGCTTTGCCTATTTGGGGTATTCTAATTCTGTGAAAAATGCCCTTGGTAATTTGATAGGGACTGTACTGAATTTTTAGGTTGCTTTGGGCAGTACAGTCATTTCCACAATGACTTCTTCCAAGCCAAGAACATGGTGTATCTCTCCATCTGTTTGTGTCATCTTTACTTTCATTCCTCAGTGTCTTATTGTTTTCTGAGTACAGGTCTTTTGCCTCCTGGGGCAGGTTAATTCCTAGGATTTTATTCTTGTTACAATGGTAAATGAGATTGTTTCCTTAATTTCTCTTTTGATCTTTCATTGCTAATATATGGAAATGGAAGAGATTTCTGTGTATTAATTTTGTGTCCCAAGCTGCTTGATTAGCTCTAGTAGTTTTCTGGTGGCATCTTAAGGATTTTTTATGTATAGTATCATGTCATCAACAAGCAGTGACAGTTGTACTTCTTTTCCAGTTTGAATTTCTTTTATTTCTTTTTCTTCTCTTGTTTGCCATGGCTAGGACTTCTAAAACTATGTGGAATGAAAGTGGTGAGAGTGCATACCGGTCAGAATGGCCATTATCAAAAAATCTACAAACATACATGCTGAAGAGGGTTTGGAGAAAAGGGAACCCTCTCACACTGTTGGTGGGAATGTAAATTGATACGGCCATTACAGAAGACAGTATGAAGATTCCTTTAAAAAGTAGGAATAAAACTACCATATGACCCAACAAGCTCACTACTGGGCAAATACCCTGAGGAAACCATAACTGAAAAAGACACATGTACCACAGTGTTCACTGAGGCACTATTTACAATAGCTAGGACCTGGAAGCAACCTAGATGTCCATTGACAGATGAATGGATAACGAAGCTGGAGTACATATATACAATGGAATACTGCTGTTCAGTCACCAAGTCATGTCTGACTCTTTGTGACCCCATGGACTGTAGCAAGCCAGGCTTTCCTGTCCCTCAGCATCTCCCAGAGTTTGCCGAGGTTCATGTCCATAGACTCGGTGATGCCATCCAACCACCTCATCTTCTGTCACCCTCTTCTCCTTCTGTCTTCAATAATTCCCAGTATCAGGGTCTTTTCCAATGAGTCATTAAAACTGTGATACATTAGTTCAAAGAACTGTTGAGGCCAAAAATGTCCACAGAATGTAAATCATAAATAAAAATGCTATTTGTAAGCAAATCAGAATATATTACCCTTATATAAAATTAAAATATGACTTTGCCCACAATATTTCATGTAATTCTAGCCACATTATGTCAGAGAACATTTAGTCTGTACAGTAAAAATCAACTAATATTATAAAAGGAGCCAAGAGGGTGTCTTGGCATGAGGAATATAGAGAATGAACTTGATATAATTCACATTTGTGATATCTTTCATGATATCATTGAAGCAAAAAAAAAAACTGATACCCTCATGACAAAAACAAAAAGCCTCCTCCTTGTAGCTCAAGGGGGTAATTTTAGGACAAATGAAAAGCATTTGATTAGTGATTTGCAAGCTCTTGGACCTTCTTTTTCCATTTAGTACATGGCTGACAGGACAGGATTCCTTTGTTTGTTTGTCTGTTTTTAAAAGAAAAAGCGTAAATTTACTTCAGATACAAATTTATAGAACTCATCATAAAGGGTAAAGTATAGGGTGAAGGTACAATTGAAAAACAATAAAAGGATTTAGACAAGTGCATATCTCACACAGCCACAATGTGCTACCAAGGGAAACCAGACTATACTTTAAGACCTGGAAAAAAGCAGTCCCCCCCACCCCATCCCAGCTCTAACAAGTCAACCTCTATTGATCCTCTGTGCTGGTGCACAGATCTGACCTAGCATGCAAGCCCTGAGGCCCTTTTGGATTATCAGTCATTGGGGTAAGTTGTTTCCTCATTCATTTTTAGTTGGGGACTTCCCCGGTGGTTCAGGGGTAAAGAATCTGGGTCGAGAAGATGCCCTGGGGAAGGAAATGGCAATCCACTCCACAATCCCATAGACAGAGGAGCCTGGCGAGGACTCCAGTCCATGGGGTCACAAAGAGTAGGACGCAACTTAGCGAGTCAACCACGGCAACAATCACTCTAAGTGATCCCTACTTGAGATTGTCAATTATATGCCAGTAAAACTGGGGAAGGAAAAACTACGTAAGATATTCTCTCTCCTGTCTGACAACTCTATCATCTGCAGAGCCTGATAAACAGAAAAGTCACAGTAGAGGTTGTTTACTGAGGAATGAGGAGACTGGGGCCCCATTAGGAGACCATGGTGGAACCACATGACCCTTTTTATAAAATGAGGAGATATTTGTATCAGTTCTCTGCCGTCTCTTCGCAGAATCTACACGTGCAATGACAACCCTGAGAAATTACAGATAAAAATCGCAGTGGGTGCTGGATGAGGGTGTTATCGTTAAGGTAGAAGTTGAGTTTGGTTTGGAAGGTGAGGAGGGTACCGAAACCACCTAGAGGTGAATGGGAAGACACCAGCAACCAAGGCAGGACCACCCAGGCCCTCCTGGGGAGGAGTGGTTAAACCATGTGGCAGCCATCCTGGGTTCCCTGTGGCCCTCCTCATATGGAAAACCACAAACCTGCTGGTAGAAGTTGAGTTTGGTTTGGAAGGTGAGGAGGGTACCGAAACCACCTAGAGGTGAATGGGAAGACACCAGCAACCAAGGCAGGACCACCCAGGCCCTCCTGGGGAGGAGTGGTTAAACCATGTGGCAGCCATCCTGGGTTCCCTGTGGCCCTCCTCATATGGAAAACCACAAACCTGCCTTTCAGTGAGTCATGGAAGGAGACACCTGGGAAACAGGTGACGCTGGGCTGCCTGGAGTACTACTGTGAGCCTGTTAGCTTCATGTGCACGGTTGTAAATACCAGGTCACTGTTTGGGTGGAAATTATGGGAGTCTTTGAAGTCCAGAAATAAAATGCTAACTACAGGGCCAAAGGGTTGAAAAAAGAAAAAAATAGATGTCAGTCTTGGGTATTTTATTCTAATGCTCAGTGTATGAAAGTCAACTTTAACCTTTTCAATGCAAATATATGAGCTGCAGTACTATCCAAGGCTTGTACATTTCACTATGCTGTTCAGTCGCTCAGTTGTGTCCAATTCTTTATGACCCCATGGACTGCAGCATGCCAGGTTTCCCTGTCCTTCATCATCTCCCGGAGCTTGCTCAAACTCATGTCTATTGACTCAGCAATGCCATCCAACACCACAGTTCAAAAGCATCAGTTCTTCTGTGCTCAGCAGTCCAACTCTATATCAAGTGAAACACAAACGTTTTCCCAAGGAATCCACATCAAAGACTATGTCTAACGCCTGTCTGATTCACATGCAGGCTTTTCTGGGACTCTCTTGGGGGTCAAGGGTAGGATCTAGTCAGTGGTCTAGAAACTCTTATGCCTTTAATGTCTTTAAAAATTGTAGCCCCTTCAGCACTATTTTGCCCAGGTTTTGTCAGATGCCATCTACTGAAAATAAGCATCAAGACCTGCTTCACCTTCAACGTTCCAAAGTAGATTTTGATGATGAACAGCATGAATACGTCCATATTCAGAGATGCAACAGATGTTCTTTAATGAGATTATGAGTATGTCACCGACAATGCAACCATCAGTCAAAACAAATTTCTATTTAATTGAGCAAACAATAAACAAGAGGAGGTGTCATCAGCTCCTGGCCAGGGTATATAAAAGGCCCAGAGAAGGAGGAAGACACTCACACCTGGGAACACTCAACTCCTCTCACCAGCTCAACCCTACTCGGCCCCACACACCACCATGACCGGCTCCTGCTGCGGCCCCACCTTCTCCTCCCTCAGCTGTGGCGGAGGCTGCCTCCAGCCCTGCTGCTACCGCGACCCCTGCTGCTGCCGCCCAGTGTCCTGCCAGACCACCGTGAGCCGCCCCGTGACCTGCGTGCCCCGCTGCACGCGCCCCATCTGCGAGCCCTGCCGCCGCCCGGTCTGCTGCGACCCCTGCAGCCTGCAGGAGGGCTGCTGCCGCCCCATCACCTGCTGCCCCACGTCCTGCCAGGCCGTGGTCTGCCGGCCCTGCTGCTGGGCCACCACGTGCTGCCAGCCCGTCTCTGTGCAGTCCCCGTGCTGCCGCCCCACCTGCTGCCAGCCCGCCCCCTGCCGCAGCATCTGCCAAACCTTCAGGACCTCCCCCTGCTGCTGAGCACTGCACTGCCTGCGCAGAGCAAGCAACCAACCGTTTGAAAAAGTTTTACCCCCATTTCTCTACCTAACAAACCTCTTGCCCTGAGCCCTTAAGACCTCACATCAGCTAAGAACTGGAGATGCAGGCTCATCTATTAAGGCTTGGGCTATTCTCAAGTAATAGTAACAACTTCCTTCTTCCCTTCTAAGATCTTAAGTCTTGCAGCATGTTTGTTTTCTAATAAACTTCTCCTTTTTGGCCCAGCAAACACAACTTTGGTTTTACTTATTCATTCTATTTTTTGTATTAAGTGTAAGCATAACAAAAATAGATTGCCTAGCGTCTGCAAAGAATAGACTGTATTAAAATTGGGTTAATGTCACCCTATTCAAGAAATTTCCAGGAGATGAAACAAACTCACAGTAATTAACCAACAATTAGAGTATGAAAATGTACAACACTCTGTCAACAGAGAAGTTACTATCAATTGGGGAGACCAAGAAAGATTGAAGAAGAAGCTAACATTTCATATGAGTTAAGATTTAGGTGTCCAGATCTCAGGGAAGATGGCATTTTCAATAATGGAAACAGTACTGACAAAGGTATAGAGAAGCTGTTCAGAGATGATTAAAGTGGAATATAGGTAAAGTAATAATGGAAGATCATTTTAGAAAGTCGGTGTGCTTTTAGAACTAGCCAAAGGAATATGCCATTTATTCAACAAACACAAAGAACTGTTGAAAGCCTTAGGGCAGGGGAATGGCATGGCAGGAGTTGGGCATAAGGATGATTTCTGTGTTAGATGTTTATAAAAACAAAGGGCCAAAGGCTAGACATAATAAGGACTATACAGAAGCAATCAAGAGACCACTGCCATGGTCTAAGTGATACACGGTAAGAGTTAACTGAGATAGTACCATGGAATAAAAAAGACACAAAGAATATGGCAGACATAGAAACCTAGGTGGAGAATTAACCAATCTGAATGTAGGAAACAAGAAACAACTAGGAATAAAATAATTAGAAATTGCAGATCTATAGGAAACTCTTCTGATCAGAAGATACTTAAAACAATTTGTAAATGTTTATACTTACTTGCTGTGTGTTTAAAACCACACAGAAATGTTAGCAGGAAACAGAGAAGACAGTGAGTTTTACTAACTTTAGTCGATCCTGGAAAGCAACCCAGTGTAAAATAAAATGAACTGATTTAGGAATGAAGAATGAAGTTTCATACCCATCTCTTCTGGCTGTGTACTGGCTGTGTGAACGGAGCAAGCTACTAGCCTCCAAAGTGCAGTCAATCCTAAACTCCATAGCATTCTGATATCAACTGATGCTGAGGAGAAATTAGAAATAGTTCACACCACAACATTAATATTTCAATTTAGAACTTTGAGGCTGAATGTTTCCTTCTCTTTTTTTCTGTTTCACAACATCAATCTATTTTCAAATTTATTTATTTTTAATTGGAGGATAATTTCTTTGCCATATTGTGTTGGTTTCTGCCATACATCAACATGAATCAGCCATAGGCACATGTGTGTCCTCTCCCTCTTTAACCTCCTTCTCACTTCCCACCCCATCCCTCTTCTCTAGGCAGTCCCAGAGCACCCAGTTTGAGCTCCCTGTGACATACAGCATATTCCCGCTGGCTATCTGTTTTACATATGGTAATACATATGTTTCAATGCTACTCTCTCTATTTGTCCAGACCTCTCCTTTGCCCACTGGGTCCACAAGTCTGTTCTCTGGTCTGCATCTCCATAGGAACATCCTGTTCCTATGCTCAACTCTGGCTTACTGGTACTACTCCAATTTGTGCACTAGAGTAAGATAGGAGGCAGCAGATTGGGTCTTCCCTTCTACATAATCCTTCAGTGCCCCAGACATAATAGTAGTCAATAAACGTGCTGTTTATAAGAAGAATGATGTCCATTTCCAAACCTATAAAATTAAATGGCTGGACAAAATGATATACTAAGTTTTTGATCTCTAACATTCAGTGATTCCCCTAACCATCCTTTAACATCATACCTGCAGTCATGGTTACCATGATGTGGACATCTTTATTGACACTGCCATGAATCACTCTTTACTGTAATTCTATCGTTGTACAAACCAAACCTCCACCTCATAAAAGCTAACTACGTGCTTCTATTCAGGGTTGGAAGGCAAGAACAAACCTACCACAATTAGCAAAAACCTATGCTTTTGACCTGGTGGCTCAGACGGTAAAGCGTCTGTCTACAATGCGGGAGACCCAGGTTCGAGCCCTGGGTTGGGAAGATCCCCTGGAGAAGGAAATGGCAATCCACTCCAGTACTATTGCCTGGAAAATCCCATGGACAGAGGAGCCTGGTAGGCTACAGTCTGTGGGGCCACAAAGAGTCGGACACGACTGAGTGACTTCACTTCACTTCACTTCACTATGCTTTTGACCACCACTTTTTTCATTTCCTCTTGTATAACTCCAAATTTCTAATGGAAAACTCTCATCCTTTTGGAAACCACCAAGAATTGTTTTGACCTTTGTTTTGCTGAAATTTATCTTAATCTCTTTGCACTTGTATCCACTGAATGACATTTGATCATCCATTCCCTTCGTTGTTGTTCAGTCACTTAAGTGGTATCCAACTCTAATCTACCTTATAAGACTGTGATCCAAAAAAAGTGATTTCTAGCTTCTGCTTCTTCTTTTATTGGGTCTCTTTCCTAAATTCAATTGTCTTGCTCTTTGGTCTAATATCATCCTTTCATAAGAAACAAGTTGTAGTTATATAAAAAATGACATAAATTGAAAATGAATCCCACCTTTGAGAAATAAATACTGTTCAGATAATCCATAGAGAAGTGATTCCTATCCTTCAGAGAGAAATGTCAATTACACATAAAATTTTTGTGACTTTTTTTCCTAATTACTGGGTATGAATTTTAGTCCTCCTTTTAAATTTGTGTTATTAATATTAATAACAAAATATAGTAAATTGGGATGGAGATTTCATACTCTCCTCAGTGATAAGTGTTTCATCAAGTCTGAATGTGTGAAGTTCAAGACAGATCATAGAAATTGGAGAGATCCAATTTCTGGAAAGATCTATGAATTCCTATGAATGTGGAGTTAATCAGTTTCTATCTGGCTGCTTGTAGAAACTATAATTTCAAGTAGTTTAAAAAAGTAGGAAGGCTTAGACACAGGACAATCAATGGTTAATAATTTTATTCTGGAGACTGGAGGTTTGGAAAATACGATCTCATAGTCACATTGTCTTATGAGTGACAGTGATGTAATCATAAGCATAAAACAAAGGCTGAGACTTGAGAAATTACAGCATTATTTGAAAACAAAACATCAGTATTTTTACCAAAGACAAACACATTTGGTGAGTATTAGCTGAGTAATAAGGAAAATCCAATTTGGAGATATATTTAAAATAACTCATTATTTCAAGCAATCAGAGGGCCTTGAAAAGATTGTTTAAAAGAGTAATAAGATAAAAATGCTGTCCATCACAAAAACAGGAAGTGGCAAAATTCTATAAAAGGCCTGGGTGGAACAAGCAGACCAAACTCAGAAACTTCTCCAAGCATCCCAGCTCTCAGCCTAACCCCTGACACCATGGCCTGCTGTTCCACTAGCTTCTGTGGATTTCCCATCTGTTCCACTGCTGGGACCTGTGGCTCCAGCTGCTGCCGATCAACCTGCAGTCAGACCAGCTGTTGCCAGCCAATCTCCATCCAGACCAGCTGCTGCCAGCCAACCTGCCTCCAGACCAGCTGCTGCCAGCCAACCTGCCTCCAGACCAGTGGCTGTGAGACCAGCTGTGGCATTGGTGGCAGCATTGGCTATGGCCAGGGNGATTTCTTTGGAGGGAATGATGCTAAAGCTGAAACTCCAGTACTTTGGCCACCTCATGTGAAAAGTTGACTCATTGGAAAAGACTCTGATGCTGGGAGGGATTGGGGGCAGGAGGAGAAGGGGACAACAGAGGATGAGATGGCTGGATGGCTTCACTGACTCGATGGACGTGAGTCTGAGTGAACTCCGGGAGATGGTGATGGACAGGGAGGCCTGGTGTGCTGCTATTCATGGGATCGCAGAGAGTCGGACACGACTGAGCGACTGAACTGAATGATAGCATTCTTCGAGTTGGTAATTGTAGAATCTTTTTTATGCTTTTACTTTTTTTTTGATGTTTTACTATGTTTTATGTTTTTTCCTCAAAAGAGTTTTCTTTTTAGATCCACTTAAATTTTTCTATCTGTCTCTACCCAGCCTCTCTCCTGCTGTATGCTAAAAGCAGACTCCTTGGTATACGTTCCTTGCCATTGTAAAATGTCAGTGCAGTGATCTTGGCCTAGATCTCAGGGCCAAACAGCCAGAATAAAGCAAGACATAAGATGCTTAGCCCACAGTTACAGAAGGAATGGCTCCTCACCTCCCTTATAGACACAGTGTTAGCCAAGAAAAAGGAGTATGTGAAGAAATGGAGAAAAAGTCAGGAGTGGGCAGAGTGACAAAGGTGGGAGGCCAAGTCTCCCTGCGGGGGTCTTCTCTGATGAATAAGAGCAAACAGCAGGAATGCAGGTGCCCCCTGTGGCCATGAATACTGAAGCAGAGAACCAGCTCCAAGCAAGGGGCAGAGAAGTTAACTATGACTCACCACAGTCCATGGGGTCTCTAGGAGTCGGACACGACTGAGCGACTTCACTTTCACTTTTCACTTTCATGTGTTGGAAAAGGAAATGGCACCCCACTCCTGTGTTCTTGCCTGGAGAATCCCAGGAATGGTGCAGCCTGGTGGGCTGCTGTCTATGGGGTCTCACAGAGTTGGACACGACTGAAGCAACTTAGCAGCAGCACCACCACATTATCAAGAACCCAGCCAACACATCTAGCTCCAAGGCAGCCTCCAGACCCAGTGGGCCAAGGGGTGTTTTCCAAGGGACAGAAGCCCAGTTGTGTGAGCTCCAGCCAAGCTAGTGTCTCGAGAGGAGATTCCGCCACAGAAGGACCCTCTCTATATTACTCTGTGGTGGGAGTGCAGCCAGTAGTTGTTGAGCTGGATGGGGGCAACTTGACGTCTGAAGCACTGGGTCTGCTGGTTGGGGTCTGTGTGCTCTGCAGCAGGGCTAGCCAGTCGGTTCCACCTGAAGCACCCCACTCACTGCCCCGCAGCATTCCTACGGGCTGAGCCCAGCAACTTCCTTACACCAGGGCCGTCAGCTGTTAGAATGGAGGCTGCATGTGAGACAGACTTTCCTAATCATTAGCATTCTCTGTGCTTCCATATCACCATTTCTTCATGTGCTTATTTTCACAGTTATTGCTTTGTACATGGCACTGTAGCTTTGTATATGCGTTCTATTTCCCTACTGTAAATTTATTTCTCAAAAAAATTCTAAATTTACTGGGTCATTGTGATTTTATTCTCTAGAATGTATTTGACTCACTTAAGTTTTTCTGTCCCACTATAGCTTTCAACAAATGGCTTAAGTTTACTAACAACCAAATAGAGTAACACTATTTTCTTTTATGTTGGCTGAATGTCTTCCTCAGGCTGTGGTTTTTAAGTCCTGTTTTCTTAGTTATACTAAATAAATATTCCTTTACCTTACTTATTTCGTAGTCTCTAATAATAATCCATTTAATATAGTTTATGCTTGAAGATGTCCACACATGTACAGATATATCATATCCTACGCATGCTTACAGATCTGCATGCTACAGTTAAATATTGCACCTTTCAGAGTCATGATTCTGTAGAGATTTTAATGATATGGGGAATACCTCTACTCTAATGTTGGGTAACCAAAAGACTGAATTTTAGAAACCAAGAAGAATGAAACGAGAACGTATGTGTCTGTGAAAAATCTGGACAAAATGTATGAGGTGAAATTATAAGTGAAATGATATGTATTTGTAAATTTCTTACTTATAATTTATCTGCATTTTCCATATTCTTCTATGAATGTAGGTGGCATATAATTTTAAATATCATATCCCTGCCTGAATGTGAAACTGTTATGGTATATTCTCATCCACGTGCACTCACATCGCTTAGAACTGACCCCATTTTGGGGAGAGTGGTCCCCTCAGAACACCAGAAAATTTCCTCTCTGTGATGGACTCACACCTTTCTCCCAATGACACATGTTTTAGCTCCATTCAGAGAATACATGCATTGACCACTCCATCTGGAATTGTCAAGCGTGAATTATGTGCCCAATTAAAGAGCAAAAGGTTACATCGCTTAGAACTGACCCCATTTTGGGGAGAGTGGTCCCCTCAGAACACCAGAAAATTTCCTCTCTGTGATGGACTCACACCTTTCTCCCAATGACACATGTTTTAGCTCCATTCAGAGAATACATGCATTGACCACTCCATCTGGAATTGTCAAGCGTGAATTATGTGCCCAATTAAAGAGCAAAAGGTTAATCTATCTTGAAAGAAGGAAGCAGTAAAGACAAAAATGATTGTATATTTTGATTCTCATCCCAGGCATAGGCAAGATCCAGACTTAATATAACAAAATAGAATTGTAACATCCATTTTAAAGTTGAAAATTGTGCAATTTGATTTCATTTTATGTAATTATTTTTCATTTTAAATAATAGAATTAAACATTGAGAAACAGAAGATTAACTCCTAAAGAAATTTAGATTGACTACCTAATTAGCAGTTCTGTAAAGAAATAAAAGCACCACAGATCACTTTTCTAACACCACACACAAAAATAAACTCCAATGGATTAAAGATCTAAACGTAAGACCAGAAACTATAAAACTCCCAGAGGAGAACATAGGCAAAACACTCTCTGACATAAATCACAGCAGGATCCTCTATGACCCACCTCCCAGAATACTGTAAATAAAAGCAAAAATAAACAAGTGGGACCTAACTAAAATTAAAAGCTTCTGCACAACAAAGGAAACTATAAGCAAGGTGAAAAGCCTTTGGAATGGGAGAAAATAATAGAAAATGAAGCAACCGACAAACAACTAATCTCAAAAATATACAAGCAACTCCTGCAGCTCAATTCCAGAAAAATAAACAACCCAATCAAAAAATGGGCCAAAGAACTAAATAGACATTTCTCCAAAGAAGACATACAGATGGCTAACAAATACATGAAAAGATGCTCAACATCACTCATTATCAGAGAAATGCAAATCAGAACCACAATGAGGTTCCATTTCACACCAGTCAGAATGGCTGTGATCCAAAAGTCTACAAGCAATAAATGCTGGAGAGGATGTGGAGAAAAGGGAACCCT
>SJYX01010287.1:97642-117899 GCA_006410675.1 Oreotragus oreotragus
ATGCAAACTAGTACAGCCACTATGGAGAACAGTGTGGAGATTCCTTTAAAAACTGGAAATAGAACTGCCTTATGACTCTGACTGGGAAGGATTGGGGGCAGGAGGAGAAGGGGACAACAGAGGATGAGATGGCTGGATGGCATCACAGACTCAATGAATGTGAGTCTGAGTGAACTCCAGGAGATGGTGATGGACAGGGAGGCCTGGGGTGCTGCGATTCATGGGGTCACAAAGAGTCGGACACGACTGAGAGACTGAACTGAACTGAACTGAACTGATGACCCAACAATCCCACTGCTGGGCACACACACCAAGGAAACCAGAATTGAAAGAGACACGTGTACCCCAATGTTCATCGCTGCACTGTTTATAATACCCAGGATATGGAAGCTACCTAGATGTCAATCAGCAGACGAATGGATAAGAAAGCTGTGGTACATATACACAGTGCAGTATTACTCAGCCATTAAAAAGAATACATTTGAATCAGCTCTAATGAGGTGGATGAAACTGGAGCCGATTATACAGAGTGAAGTAAGCCAGAAAGAAAAACACCAATACAGTATACTAACACATATATATGGAATTTAGAAAGATGGTAATGATAACCCTGTATGCGAGACAGCAAAAAGAGACACAGAGGTATAGAACAGTCTTTTGGACTCTGTGGGAGAGGGCGAGGGTGGGATGATTTGGGAGAATGGCATTGAAACATGTATAATATCATGTAAGAAACAAATCACCAGTCCAGGTTCGATGCAGGGTGCAGGATGCTTGGGGCTGGTGCACTGGGATGACCCGGGGGGATGGTGTGTGAGGGGGGTTCAGGATTGGGAACACGTGTACACCTGTGGTGGATTCATGTTGATGTGTGGCAAAACCAATACAATATTGTAAAGTAAAAAAATATATTAAAAAAAACAACAAAAAAAATAAGAGCCCTCGTCACACACACACACACACACACGCACGCACGGACACACGCACGCACACACTCACACATGCATCACAGGGACAGCTCTGCAAATACAGCCAGCCTCAGGTCACAGAGCCTGTGGGAGGACTTGTTGTTAGGTCTGTGCATTCTTGTCCGGATCCCTTACTCTCTGTGTCTGACTTTCTTGAAACTGGGATGATAACAGCAATAAATCATGCTGTTCTAATTAGATGTGTTAATATAGGTGAAGCACTTAACACAGTGCCTGGCACAGACCGGAAGCTCTTATGACCGGTGCTGTTTCAGTCATTAGTGACAGTGGTAGTGGATGGTATTATTATCTGCAAGACCGGACTTAGATTAAAAACAGGAAGAAAGTTGCTGTTTGACTTACTCTGCAGTTTCATGGTAGCAGCCCTGTACCTGATAATCATAGCCAGCTTCTGGTTAAAGCATGTTGCTGTTGTTCACTCACTCAGTGTGTCCGACTCTTTGCAACCCCATGGACTGCAGCACGCTAGACTTCCCTGTCTCTCACTATTCTTGAAGTTTGCTCAAACTCATATCCATTGAGTCGATGATACCATCCAACCATCTCATCCTCTGCCACCCCCTCCTCCTCATGCACTCAATCTTTCCCAGCATCAGAGTCTTTTCCAATGAGTTGGCTCTTCTCATTAGGTGACCAAAGTATTGGAGCTTCAGCTTCAGCATCTGTCCTTCCAGTGAATATTCAGGGGTCAAAATATGGACTGTGCATTTATTCCACATTTATATTTTTGAGCTTATAAATTGTTTCAGAAAAAAATATATTTTCAGCCTGGTCAAGGGAAGTTTTTTAGATTACTCTTGGTAAGTGATGTGAGAATAAAAGAATAAATTATTTTTAAAGGCATCTCAGATTGCTTTACAAGTGGTAATGTATGTACAGACACATCAAGCCACAGAACTCCTGAGCAGATTTGATTTAAACCTTATTTCTAAATGATGTTCACCTACAATGTAATCCTATGTAATTTAATGCAACATTTTAGAAAATTTCATAAAAGACTTTAATTAAAATAATGAGTGGAGTACTTAATATGCCTTTCTGGAACATGGTGTCCAATAAATAGAGTTGACAAGCCATTGAAAGGTCCCCATCTCTTGTTTTTCAGCTTGACCATCTCTGCAGAGTGCCCAATGCAACTTGAAGACTTTCCAATGGATGCCCATGCCTGCCCTCTGAAATTTGGCAGCTGTAAGTTATTTTCACAAGTAAGAACCATGGATATACTTTGGGGTTATTTCCACATTCATTTAGAAGCATTTAGATACTATATGTAAATAAACTCAAGATGAGCTTCAGTCTGCTTGGGAAGGCTGGAGAGTCAGTAAGGCACACACACTGGTCCTCTCAGAATGATTTCCCTGCCTGTAACTGAGAGAATGCAAGTGGAGGCTTTTGCCCTCTAGGATATGCTCCTGGGGAAACAATTCCTTACCCCTAGACCTGCTCGGACCCACTCCAGTACTCTTGCCTGGAAAATCCCATGGATGGAAGAGCCTGGTGTGCTGCAGTCCATGGGGTCGCTAAGAGCTGAACACAACTGAGCGACTTCACTTTCACTTTTCACTTTCATGCATTGGAGAAGGAAATGGCAAGCCACTCCAGTGTTCTTGCCTGGAGAATCCCAGGGACCGGGGAGCCTGGTGGGCTGCCGTATATGGGGTCGCACAGAGTCGGACATGACTGAAGCGACTTAGCAGCAGCAGCACCACCACCAGGCAGTTCTTTCTTGTTTTCCCTTCTCAGATGCCAGGTCACCTCCTCCAGGGGCCCTTAATGACCCAGTTTCCATTACCCACCTCAGAACTCCGTATTGCATGGTAGTCATTGCTATGTTGAGTCACTTCTTCTCAGATGTTCCATATGAACATTTGATTATTTATATGTGGTTATTTAATTTTTAAACTGTTTGGGATTTTCCTGTTATCGTTCTGCTATCGATTTCTAGTTTAATTCCATTATAATCAGAGGATACCTTCTATGTGATTTCACCTTTCTTACATTTATGGGAGTTTATTTCATGACCCAGAGGATTCATCTTGGTGTTTGTTCTTTGAACACTTGAAATCGTGTATATTTTGCAGTTACTTGGTGGAATGCTCTACAAGTATTGATTAGATCCCGTTGACTATGCTGTTGTGAGTTCTATACTGTTTGTTCATTTTCTGTCTACATCAGTTGTTGAGCAAGAGGTGTTGAAGTCTCCAACTCATTGTGCAATTCACTATTCCTGCTTTCAGTTCAGTACTTTTTTGTTGCATGTATTTCTCACTTTTTCTTGGGTGCACACACATTCAGGATTATAGTCTCTTCTGGGTGAATCAGCCCTTTGTGATTGCATAATATTCCTCCCTGTCTGTGGTAATTTTCTTTGTTTTAAAGTCTACCTTACCTGAAATCTATATAGCCACTCCTGCTTTCTTTTGGTTATATGTGAGTGATATATATGTATATGTATATTTCCATTTGCTTGATCATCATGTTAAAATGAATTTCTTTTAACATGATGAGTAAGTTGGTGTATGTTTGGGTCATAGTTTTAAATTCACTTTGCCAGTCTCTATCTTTTAATTGGTGTATTCTCATAATTGACACTTTCTGGAAGGCTTGTCTGCCACTTAATTTGATTTTTTGGTTTTCTGCTCTCTGTGTTTTCTGTTTATTTTCCTTTTCCTAACTCCACGTGGGTTTGCTGAACATTTATTATGATTCTGTTCTTTTTAAATTTATACTGTTTTGTTTCTGTCTTATACACCTTTTTAGTTACTGCTGTAGATATTACTTTACACATACACGACTTATTACAGTTTACTGTTGTTCTTTGTTTACCAGTTCATATGAAAGCTATGTTCCTTTATCCTAAGATAGTGAAAATACAGTTGTCTTAAACATGTTGTCTATATTCACGTAGAATCACGTCAGAGAGTATTGTGGTGTTTATTTGAGCCATCAAACTTAATTTTGAGATCTCAAGAGAAAAAGGATATTTTTTTCTCTATTTTTACTTATGGTGTTCTTTTATTGTACTCCCAGTGTCCCAAGATTTCTTCTTTTATAACTAAAATTTATTTTATCATAAAAATAAAACGTTTTGAAATAAATGTTATTTTAAAACTGGGCTTCCCTGGTGACTCAGATGGTTAAGAATCTGCCTTTGATGTGGGAGACCTGAGTTCTATCCCTGGGTTGGGAAGATCCCCTGGAGGCGGGCATAGCAACCCACTCCAGTGTTTTTGCCTGGAGAATCCCCATGGACAGAGGAGCCTGGAGGGCTACAGCCTCCTTTATAACTTCTTAGCAAACTTCCTTTAACCATTCTTTTAGGATAGACTTCTGGCAATAAATTCTCTTAGTTTTTCTTCATCTGAAAATATCTTGATTTCTCTCTTCAGACCTGAAGAACATTTTTAATGAATATAAGACTCTGTTCTGACAGTTCTGTGGCATTTGAAAAATGTGCTACTTTATTCTTGCCTCCGTGGTTTCTGATGAGAAATCTGCTGTAATTCAAACCATATTTTCCTTATAGGTGAGCTATCTTTTCTCTTTGTTGCTTTCAAGCTTTTTTTTTTTTTTTTTTTTTTTTATGAATTTTGTTTATTATGTGTATTTGTTTGTGNTATTCTTGCCTCCGTGGTTTCTGATGAGAAATCTGCTGTAATTCAAACCATATTTTCCTTATAGGTGAGCTATCTTTTCTCTTTGTTGCTTTCAAGTTTTTTTTTTTTTTTTTTGTCTTTAAAGAAGTTTGACTATGATGTGTATTAGTGTGGATTTCTTCAGGTTTATCTGATTTGAGATTTGCTCTACTTCTTGAATCTATAGGTTTTGGTCGAATTTAGGAAGTTTGAGCAGTTATTACTTTGAATACTTTTTCTGCCCCATCCTCTTTCTCTTCTCTCTTGACTCCAATGACGTGAATCTTAAACCTTTTGTTGTATTGCCACAAGTTCTGAGGCTCTTTGCCTTTTTTCCTATTGCATCTGTGTACAGTCAGGCTCCTCAAGATGGCTGTTCTCTTGTTCTCTGCATATCCCCTGCCTGGCCATTGGATATACACCTACACCCTACTCACACGACTGACTTAGATACTTGTCCCAGGCCCCAGCTAACAACTGTTCTAGCTTTAGGTCAGAACTCAACTCTCCTTTCCTCTTATCAAAGGGCTGGTGGGGACTGGTGGTCTCCCTGGTAACTGATGAGCCAACTTGGTACCATTTCCCCCTGTAACTGGCAATCTCCCCTTCCCCCTGAGCAAAGGGGGCTACCATGTTCTGCCGGCCACCCAGCACACATGGTGGGGTGCTGCCCCAGGACCTTGCTTCAGACGTGTGAGCTCCCTCATCCTTTAAACCACTGACACCTCTGTCACTACCTGTTTCTTCAGTCTAGAGGATGGTTGAGTACAGGCCTCCTAGGCCTAAGAGGTGCAATCCAATACTCTATTTTTCAGATAAACTTAATTTTTATTGTTGTATATTTAATTTTACTGATACTTTCTTTTGTTCCCTCCTTCTTGCTGATGAACCCATTTAGTGAGCTTCTTATTATGGTTATAGGTTATTATTTTCTTTAATTTTATGTGTCCACATGACTGGGCCACAGGATGCCTAGATACTTGTTCAACATTATTCTGGGTGTGCATGTGAGGATATTTTTTAATAAGTTAACATTTAGATTGGTTGACTGAATAAAGTAGATTGCCCTCCCTAATGTGGGTGGACCTTGTNAACATTTTCACCCACAGCCAACTTGGCAATTCATCACTGCTTTCTGAGCAGCTCTGTCCCCGGGTTGACACCTCCTATCTGTCCTCTTCTGGCACTGCAAATCCTGAATAAATGGCCACAATGGCACATCAACCCCTTGTTTACAAGGCCTTTTAGAAGCCACGAGTTTTTGTCTAACGATGAGAGAAACATTTTGGCATGATCCCGACCGTCACTGTTCTGTTCTAAGCTCCACTTTGTCATCTGCAGATTGAGGGGAACAGCCTGGAGGTGCTCAGGGCAACATGAACTCGTGACAACCAAGTATTCACCATGTGCCTGATACGCAGTAGATCCACAGTCAACAGCGACCAAGGAACAGAGCCATAGGTTGGACAGAAGTTTTGTTTGGTATCAAATCCAGTCTCATGAGAAGGTCTTTGTACATGAATTCACCTTCTAATTGTCAAAAGCAAACCGAGTGTGTGGGACCCACTGGTTAGTCTTACGACTGTGAGGACAGCAAGGAAGCCTCTTCTACTCTGTGCATTCACTGCCTATGTTAGAAGAAATACAGGTTAGCAGGTGATCAGAATTTCGACGACTGGCAAACTGTACAGGATTTTAGTTGTCTGAAGCCCATGTCCTCAGTCTTCCTCCTTCTTCTAAAACTGAGGTAGGAATCGGCAGAGTACCTGTCCCAGGCGACCTCAGCAACCATCACCTGTGTGACCCACCTGTCTTCCACTGCCCCGTCAGTCTCCTGAACTGAAAACCAAGCCAACACCTGACCCATCAATTCCATAATCTAAATTGGAAACTTTGTAAAAATATAAATGTCTGTGGATACATGACCTCTAATGACCTATGAGACACTCCGCATCCCTGCTTTCAATCGAGCAGGTACCAATGAGATCAGTGGGGCTTTGCCAGGCCTCTTTCCCTGTCCAGAGCCAGCTGANCTGTGGATACATGACCTCTAATGACCTATGAGACACTCCGCATCCCTGCTTTCAATCGAGCAGGTACCAATGAGATCAGTGGGGCTTTGCCAGGCCTCTTTCCCTGTCCAGAGCCAGCTGAGAAGTGAGTGCAGCTCTCTGCAGATGGAGATGAACAGATAACAGTGCTGCTATGTTACCCAGAAAGCAAAAGTGGAAGACTGAGATTTGCTAGTCAGATGGCCCAACACCACCCCACAGCTGGGTCTCTGTAAAATTACATGGGGTCACTGACTGCCCACCGGTCTGAGGCAGAGTTGGGAGACCACACTCTCTGTGTCTACAGACTTACGTGGAAGCAAATCAGGGAAGAAGACAAAGGATGGTCACCCTCCCAGTAGAAGGTGAAGAAGAGTGAGAAGCAAGTCAAAGGCCAGAATATGAGGATCAAATCCCTCCTTTCCTGTTCCTTTCATAAACCAATTAGCTTTTTACGCATTCACACCAGTAGCTCCTTCCAATCACTTCCCAATTTCTCATAGAAACTAGCATTTTGCAAGTCACCTGGTCTTAAGTCACGGTGCCGTCTTTGACTCATACATGGGCCCAGAGCCCACCTCATAATCGACTTGTCACACCGGCCCCCACCCTGCTCGCAGCTCTCATCACCTCCACTGCTTCGTGACCTTCCAAGCACTTGTTTTCACTTCCGAAACAATGACTTCAGCACATCCTCCCCTTACTCCACATCACTTCTCTTTCTGTTTCTACGTTTTGGAATTTAAGGCCCTTCCTCTCTGGGAGCAGAGACTAAGACGTTAGATAGCATCACTGACTCAATGAACACGAATTTCAGCAAACTCTGGGAGACCGTGGAGGACAAAGGAGCCTGGCGTGCTGCAGTCCGTGGAGAGAGTGACTTAGTGAATAAACAACAACAGCAGCAGCACGAGATCACAAAGAGACATGACTGAGCGACTGGACAATAACAACATCTGAACTGTGACACTGCCCTGTCTCTTCCCCAAAGGGGGAAGTCCGTGCCTCCACAAACCGATCACCTGTCAACCGTGTTTTATCCTTTATCCACTATGCCTTCTTCCATCCAAATCCTCCAGGCTCAGTTCAAAATACGACCCCCATGAGCTTCCCCCAGCAGCCCTCAGTTTCACAAGGGTTTTCACTGAATTATTTAATCTGCCCAGGATTCGCTCCTGGAACCCTGGCCGTGCCTGTTTCCTACTATACCTCGCAGGGTGCTGAGAGCAGAGCACCCCCAACACAGGTGCCAGACAGTAATCAAGGTCAACCAACGCACAACACAGATAAAGCTCCAGCGTGTCTCCATGACCTCACACCAGGCTCCCTGAAACCTGCACTCTAGACACCCACAGACCAGTGGAGTCGCTCCATACTGGCATGACCAAAGCAGCAGCAGAGCTGTTTTCTCACATGTTTGAACACTCTAACAGCTCAGCCTCATGACACTTATGGCCTGGAACTGTGTCTACTGGAGATCCACCAAAATAGTGTCCACGTCTAATTTAGAGTACATTCTCATCAATTCAGATGATTTCTCATGAAACTTAATCTACTACTTAAGGTATAACTTCACAAATAAAATGAACAACAAAAAAAGGACTATTTCCTTCTCTAAATAGCCTTGATTTGTTTAAGGGCTCACTTCCAAATTTAAGCCACGCCATTAGACCCTGATGCTGGGAAAGGTTGAAGGCAGGAGGAGCAGGGGATGCCAGAGGATGAGATGGTTGGATGGCATCACCGACTCAGTGGACATGAGTTTGGGTAAACGCCGGGAGTTGGTGATGGACAGGGAGGCCTGGCGTGCTGCAGTCCATGGGGTTGCAAAGAGTCGGACATGACTGAGCGACTGAACTGAACTGAATTACAGACTGGGAAATATAGCTCTAGAAGCCAGGGCTAATTTTAATAACTGTTTGAATTCTTGAGAGTAGATATAACAATAAGAGAAACGTATGTTAATTCAGGTCTGCGTTAGAGAAGGCAGAGCATGTGGCTCATCAGAATAATGACGACTATCTGCATTGCTTTGTCTCCTAGCAGCAGAGAGTTGTCGGACTGGGTAATTTGAAACTCATTACATTATCACATTTAGCCTCTGCAGCCTTGGATGCCAAGGGTAGAAGTGAGCTATTTGACCAAGCAGCTATTTTTAGTAAATCCAAAAGATAAAACACAAGTAAGAAAAACACTTCACTGAATAGTATTTCTCCTCCTAAAGCTATTTAGTTCTGAGTTGAAACCATAGGTGAGGAAGAGTGAAGTCTATGAAGTTTTCTAGCTTTTGGTCAATTCAAACATGATATATGAGGAAAATCTTCTAAGTTGCCTTGCATATCATAGTAATGATAGTAACAGCAAATATAAATAAGTGATCATATCAATTTCAAACCAATCTTAAAATATCAGGAAGATAATAAAATAAATCAGGTATGAGAGTTAAGAAATGTTTATATTGGTTTTGTCTCTCTAGGAAGTTCAAGAAATGCATACATTTGTGTATACACAAATTTTTATATTTTATATATATATATATATATATATAAAAATTGATGTTGTTTGGCTGAATGTAGAAATGAAGAGGTCCTATTAGATATACATTTTAGCTTTTAATATTATAAATTATATAACCATAGTTGGGGAGTCACTGAATATGAGATGATATAAAGAATGTTTAAAAGCTCACATAATTTATTTCCCCAAAAATCGCTTTGTGCTGCCTGCCCTGCACACCACTGCCATTAAATCTGAACATCACACTGACTTGAATTTATTTAGATAATGATGAAAAGTAACAGTCTTTGACTTTTAGTGTTCTACCTTTGATCAAATGAAGAGCATAATTTTCTGGTGCAGAGTGGCATAATTTTAAGTGCCATAATGACTCAGAGTTTCCTAACTGAGGTGCCCCAGGGACCTTTTGAAGGGTTTGTCCCAACTACTGATGTGCTCAGCCACCAACGGCAGTAGGAGTTTAAATAAATTCTAGTGAGAGTCCCTTCCTATTATACTGCTTTCCCCAAGTAAACCTATGTGTTATCTCTACATGGCATTTGAAGATCATAATTTGAAAAAAAATGATTTATTCCCATAAATTAACTTAATTTTGGTTCATCACACATACTTCTAATCCCCCAAATCCCTTTGGAATTAAAGAAGGAAATGAATTTTAAAGGAAACCCTCAGAATTAAAGGAAGTTCCCTGCCAGTAATGGCAGAGTGGCTATTAGTAGGTAATAACTATTAACTTTGGACACCATATGAAAAATAACTCCTTGAAGGAAATGGAGAGTGAACAAGGGCAGGAGGGCCCCAGAGAGGAGCTGGCACTTGGATGCACGGAGTGGCTTCTCTTTAAAAGAGCTAAAGAAAAAGACAGAAAATAATCACTTGACTCCAGTCAAATACCACAGAAAAGATGCTGCCCTGCCCCAACCCAGGCCTGCAAAGAGAGTGGGGAGCTAGGCTTTCCCCTCAGCAGCTATGAGGACAGGTCCAGCCTGAGGGCAGGGCCTCTGTCGGTGGGCAGCACTGACACCCACTCTCTGCAGGGGCGAGAGGGCGAGGGGAGCCTGGACCCCGACCGATGAGCAGCAGCAGTCCTCCTGTCATCTGCTGGGGCTGTGTCACAGGAGGCCCAGTGGAAGCTCAGACTCCTATCACCCAGAGGCTAGCCGACCCACATGGTGTCAGGGGACACTGGTACGGAGCTCGAGGTCCTGTATCTACCAGCAGCAGCCAGAACCCAGGCCCCCCTCTGTCAATGGAAGCTGGGGGGAAGCCTCAGTTCAGTTCAGTCCAGTTGCTCAGTCGTGTCCGACTCCTCGCAACTCCATGAACTGCAGCACGCCAGGGCTCCCTGTCCATCACCAACTCCTGGAGTCTACTCAGACTCATGTCCATCGAGTCAGTGATGCCATCCAGCCATCTCATCCTCTGTGGTCCCCTTCTTCTCCTGCCTTCAGTCTTTCCCAGCATCAGAGGGGAAGTCTACCTGGCAGTAAGAAGTCTGTGCTACACCTTTCCCTGCAGAGCAGTGATTTTAAGTCTAGCTAAAACAGAAG
Organism: Oreotragus oreotragus; assembly: GCA_006410675.1. Taxonomy (NCBI): domain Eukaryota; kingdom Metazoa; phylum Chordata; class Mammalia; order Artiodactyla; family Bovidae; genus Oreotragus; species Oreotragus oreotragus. Next base: position 108,385 of record SJYX01010287.1, read on the forward strand.
CTTTCAATAAATCTAGAGTGTTATAATATAATACATGAAATGTCCAGGTTCCGATAAAAACACATGTGTCCTAATCATAACCAGAAAGATCAAACTGAATTTTTAGAAAATCAATAGATGTCAAGGAAGATATGACAAAGATGTTAGAATTACCTGACAGTTTTTTAAGCAGCCACTGTAAAATGCCACAATGATCAATTACAAAACATGCTTGAAACAAATGAAAAAATAGAAAGTCTCAGCAAAGAAATAAAAGAGAGAAACAAAACTCAAGCATAAGTTTTAGTATTTGTGTTTGTCTGCTTGGGCTACCATAACAAAGTACTATAGACTGGTTGACTTAATCAAAATTTATTTTCTCACAGTTCTGGAGGCTGGCAAGTCCAAGATGAAGGTGTTAGCAGATTCTGGTGCGGACTCTTGTCCTGATTTACAGAGGGCAGCCTTCTCCCTGTGTACTCACATGGCCTCTCCTTGTTGCATGCATGTGGAGACAGAAAGATCTCTCTCTTCCTTTGCTTTTAAAGGCACCAATCCTATCAGATGAGGGTTGTACCTTTATGACCTCCATTAACTTTAGTTACAAAGGCTCTATGCTCAAATGCAGTAACACTGAGGATTAGGGTTTCAAAATATGAATTTGGGAGGCATAATTCAGTTCATATCATTCTACCACTGGCCCCCACAAAATTCATGTCCTTCTCACATGCAAAATATATTCATTCCATCCTGCTGCTGCTGCTGCTAAGTCGTTTCAGTCGTATCTGACTCTGTGCGACCCCAGAGACGGCAGCCCACCAGGCTCCCCCGTCCCTGGGATTCTCCAGGCAAGAACACTGGAGTGGGCTGCCATTTCCTTCTCCAATGCATGAAAGTGAAAGTGAAGTCGCTCAGTAGTGTCTGACTCCTAGCGACCCCATGGACTGCAGCCTACCAGGCTCCTCCATCCATGGGATTTTCCAGGCAAGAGTACTGGAGTGGGTTGCCATTGCCTTCTCCACATTCCATCCTAGTAAGCCCCAAAGTCTTAAATCTTTCCAAGCATCAACTCTAATGTCTGAAGTCCAAAGTCTCACCTAAACATCATCTAAATCAGATATCCGTTAGATTCAGTTCATCCTAAGGCAAAATTTGTCTCCAGCTGTGAACTTGTGAAACAAGTTATTTTGTTCTAAAATATAATGGTGGCATGGGTATAGGATAGAAATTCCCCTTTCAAAAGGAAAAGAAGGGCTGATAAGTCTCAAGCAAGTCCAAAACCTAGCAAGGCAAGTTTCACTAGATCTTAAAGCTCAAACATAATCCTCTCTGGTTCAGTGTTCAGGGAGCAGCCTCACACCCACTGCCTTGCAGGGAGCATCACTCAGGGTTCTGCTGATGGCAGAGGAGAGGCCACCTCACTCCCTGGCCCATGCATGCTGCACCTGAGCCAGGACTGGGAGCTTTGAATCACTTTGGGGCTCTGAATCACTTTGGGGCTCATTCTTCCTGCTTCTGTTGAGATGGCTAACACCATGGGAACCTTTTTTTTTTTTTTTTTTTTTTTGGTGTTCTATCATGAACAAACTTCTTCACTTTTGCAATATGAGTATAAGAATTTCCCAAATCTTTCAGTTCTGGAATTTGTTTTCATTTTTTTGTTTTGGTTTAACAATTCCTTCTTTAATTCATCTGTTGCCTCTCAAGAGGAACCAAACAACTCCGCCAGCACTTTAGAAATTTCCTCAACTAAATACCCAACTTCATTACTCACAAGGTTTACCTTCTACAAAGCACTAGAATACAAATTAGTCAAGTGCTTTGCTGATTCATAACAAGGAGCATCTTTTCACCATTTTCCAAAAACCTGTTTCACATTTCTTTCTGAGACCTCACCAGAAAACCTTTAATATACAAGTTTCAAGCAGCATTCTATTCATGATTATTTGGGTATTCTCTGCTGCTGCTGCTAAGTCACTTCAGTCGTGTCCGACTCTGTGTGACCCCATAGACGGCAGCCTGCCGGGCTCCCCCATCCCTGGGATTCTCCAGGCAAGAATACTGGAGTGGGTTGCCATTTCCTTCTCCAATGCATGAAAGAGAAAAGTGAAAGTGAAGTCGCTCAGTCTGTCCGACTGTTAGCGACCCCATGGACTGCAGCCCACCAGGCTCCTCCATCCATGGGATTTTCCAGGCAAGAGTACTGGGATGGGGTGCCATTGCCTTCCCCGTTGGGTATTCTCTAAGAATATGAAAATTTTCTCTCTAGCGTTTTTTTTTTTTTCCTTTTGGAGCCCTAACCAATATCTTCAACATCCTCATTTCAGCCAACAACAGTCCCTTCATAGCAACCTCAGCTTTTCTAAACATTCACTACAAAACTCTCCAGCCGCTATCCCTTACCCAGTTCTAAATCCATATTCACATTTTCAGGCATTTGCCAGAGTAGCACCTACTTCTCATAACCAAAATCTGTATTAGTTAGGGTTCTCCAGAGATAGAGAAACAATAGGATATGTATGTGTATATCATCTCTATATATACATACATATATATGACTAATTATAAGATATACATAGTTATGTATATGATTTATTCTAAGGTGTTGCCTCATGTAGCTTGAAGTCCGAAGATCTGCAGTCAGTAAGCTGAAGACCCAGGGAAGCTGATGGTGCAGTTCCAGTTTGAGAACTGTTAGGCTGGAGACCTAAGAATAGCTGTTTCAGTTTGGATCCAAAGGCAGGAAAAGACCAACATTTCTGCTCAGGGCAGTCAGGGAGGAGGGGTTTCTTCAGTTCAGTTCAGTCGCTCAGTCGTGTCCGACTCTTTATGACTCCATGAGTCGCAGCACGCCAAGCCTCCCTGTCCATCACCATCTCCCGGAGTTCACCCAGACTCACGTCCATTGAGTCCATGATGCCATCCAGCCATCTCATCCTCGGTCGTCCCCTTCTCCTCCTGCCCCCAATCCCTCCCAGCATCAGAGTCTTTTCCAATGAGTCAACTCTTCGCATGAGGTGGCCAAAGTACTGGAGTTTCAGCTNCAGATTCTTTACTGCTGAGCCACCAGGGAAGTCTACATGTACTATTACAGCTCTACGAAAACTTTTTTTAACTTAAAAATGGATATTGAGGAAACAAATCTGTTTCTATAATTTTGTGTCTTATCTGATAAAACTTATTATAAATATTTTACTTAAACATGGGAGAGGCTACTTGCTCTATCATAGAATATTACAAAAGTCCAGAACGGAGGCCACTTTCCCAACTATTTATACTAGAACTTGAATTTTTATAGTTGTGACCTACAGTCAGTCCTAAAAATAAATTCCCTCAAATTCCTCTGGCTGCCCAGAAATACTCACTTGACTCAGCCTGTACTGAGTTCCAGCTTCCTCCTTTTCTAAACTCATTCTCTGTTCACTAGAAGAATCCATAACTGCACTTCAAATACAAAATGCTCAGCTTAGAAAGTCTTCAAAAAAGGTGGCGATTTTCAGTGTTGCATTAATTAAGAGAATTTGTTACCTTTTAAGAACAACTGTCCTCCAACTGTGACTGGTAAACATCATCAGTGAATCTGTTATTAGTGAAAATTCCACTGCTTCTTCCCTTGGGGTAAAGTCTTGGAATCTGTATTTTACCAGGCTCCTTGGGGGTGATTCTGATACAGTTGGTCAGAGATCTAATACAGAGTTGGTCAACGGTATTCTAATACAGTAGGTCTAGTGCAGTTTTCACTCTGAGAAACATCACTTGAAGGTTATCATGATTGCGTGGATGGAAAGTAATGAGTAAAGAAACAGTGTCTGGGAAGGGCCTGACACAGCCCAGGCTCAAGGCACATGCTGGAGCCAGTGTGACTAGTTTAAGTATAACCTGAATGACCTCAGAGAGGGTTGCACTTGGGTAGAAAGTTAATTGTTACAGGCTTGTAGACCATATCCAGGCATTTTGGGTCACTCTTACACAATCTCCATTCATTCTCAACAATAGCAAAGCCTGGCCTATCAGAAAGAGCCTGGATCTGAATCCCAAACCTGCCATTCATTAGCTGTGTACCCAAGAAAGACACCTGCCTTTTCTAAGCCTTCTTTTCCTCATCTGTAAAACAGTGGTAATATAATCTACCTTGCTCTCATAGTGTGACGATTTAACGAAATTCAGCAACAGCATTTTCCTACCTGACTTTTGCCCTTTGCTAACCCCCTTTCCTGCCCCTCCCCCAGATGGGAACATTTAGCACAGGGCTGTCAGGACACAGCACAGATGCACTTTCACAACTCTGACAATGGTTAGCAGTCGGGTGGCTCTCTGAGCTAAGAAAACTCGAACATGAAAAGGGGCAAAAAAGAGGCAGATTAAAAGGCTGGTGACTAGAAGATCACAGGCTTACTTCTGAACGCAAACCTCAGCATGAGAGCAGTGAAACTCAAGTGAAGGAAAAAAACGCTTAAATCATGGTGCTTTGATATATTTAGGGGGAGACAGGAAGGAATACCAAGGTCAAATCTAAAAGGAGATCAATGAGAAGTGATCGTTTCTGCCATCCCAGGAGAGAGGCACTGAGTATCCAATTATGCTGCTTAGATGGAATCATACAATTCCATCCAGCAAATACTACCTGCTGAGGCATTTCTGGCGTATTTTGCTGCAATGGACATCAAGTGTGTGAGTGAGTAAGTGTCTAGGAATGGTGAAATTACTTCTGCAGGAATCGTATAGGCATTTTTACTTTAAATCAGCTAATCAACAGATACTCTAAAATTATGAGTCTCTTTCTGATTCCTTTTATACCCACTTCCTACTTGAGCTTTGGGGTTGAAAGATTAGTTCTGTGACCTTGAAGGCAAGTTACTTTACCTCATTGAACCTTTTGTTTTATTCTCACTTCAATTCTATTAACTATATTCTTCAGGGATATGAGGTATAGAGGGTACTCTACCCAAGGTCACCTAGAAAGCGAGTGTCAGACAGAGACCGGACAGGCTTCTCTGTGTTCTCACTTATGCCATCTCTGGGCATTTGCCCACGCTTAGTGCGCCGGCCCGGCTCTCGCAAGCGGGAAGCCATGAAATTAAAAGACGCTTACTCCTTGGAAGAAAAGTCATGACCAACCTGGATAGTATATCCAAAAGCAGAGACATTACTTTGCCGACTAAGGTCCGCCTAGTCAAGGCTATGGTTTTTCCTGTGGTCATGTATGGATGTGAAAGTTGGACTGTGAAGAAAGCTGAGCGCCGAAGAATCGATGCTTTTGAACTGTGGTGTTGGAGAAGACTCTTGAGAGTCCCTTGGACTGCAAGGAGATCCAACCAGTCCATTCTGAAGGAGATCAGCCCTGGGATTTCTTTGGAAGGAATGATGGTAAAGCTGAAACTCCAGTACTTTGGCCACCTCATGCGAAGAGTTGACTCATTGGAAAAGACTCTGATGCTGGGAGGGATTGGGGGCAGGAGGAGAAGGGGACGAATGAGGATGAGATGGCTGGATGGCATCACGGACTCGATGGACGTGAGTCTGAGTGAACTCCGGGAGATGGTGATGGACAGGGAGGCCTGGCGTGCTGCGCCATGGGGTCGCAAAGAGTTGGACACGACTGAGAGACTGAACTGAACTGAATTGGGCATTTGCCCAAGGATACCAAGTCAGGTGGGCAAGATCTCCTTTAAGTTTTTTTCCTGGGTCTTTCCATATCCAACCATCTGGGATTATAATTTGCCAGAATTGTTTTGTGCAAAGGTGTGTAAAGAAAGGCCTCTCAGAAATGGACAGTAACAAGTAAAGCTGGCTCCGTGAACTTGATCTTCTCCCCCAATTCTTAGACATAAGTCAATATGTTTATCCCTCTTCTTTCTGCTTTTCTCACAGAATAAACATACTTCAGTTACCATCATTTCTGCTTTCTTTTGCCAGTCTACAATCTACTGTTTTCTAACTGTCTACTATTCAAAAAAAGGCAGAATGACCTCACGAGCATAGATAACAAAATGTCAGGTAAAGAGTAGGAATCTTCTGGACCAGGAAAAGGTGGAAAGAAGAAACTAGAACCTACCAGGAGATTTAATGCTGTGGAAATGTGGTGGGATTTTAGAGCTGGTAGATTGTGGAGATGATTCAACCCAGTATATTAGTTATATAGATTGGGAAAATGAAGTGGTGAGAGGGAGAGTAACTCCTTGGAGTCACATAAAAGCTAGTGGCAGAGATGGAAACAGCATTCAAGCCTCTCAACTCCTAGTCCAGGTTTTTTTTTTTTCCTTGAAACAGAATAGACTGATTATTATTATTACTTAACTTTTTATTTTACATTGGAGTATAGCTGACTAGCAATGTAGTGACAGTTTCAGAATAGACTGATTATTTTAAAGTTGCTAATATATGCTGTTAAAAACAAGAAATAATACTTGCACACAAGCTAACAAACAGGTTGCAACGCAGGTTACAGAAATGTTTCACCTGAGTCACCTTAGAGGGCATTAGAAATCATCCCACTGTGTCTTCCGGGTTCCCTGGCGTTTGCTCATAAATCCCCACCCCATAGCATGTGTGAAGGCCAATGACCCTTTCAACAGATCTACCTGCATATTGTTCTTTAGGTTAACCCTCCCATGGCTTGAAATTAAATCTCTCTCTTTTGGCAGATACACTGAGCAAACAGGATTTTCCATCAGTAAGTACTGAGGGATGGCTGAGTGATGCTCAGTAATTAACTCATTCATTTATTTGATGTGTATTAACCTAGATTCTGTGGACAGGAGATTGGGATACAATAGAGGTCAGAACAGATCAAGTCCCTGCTGCCTTGGACAGAATGACATACATTATGGTGCGGGGAGATGGGCCATAGATCACCAAGCAGTTGTATAATAAATGGTGGCGAGTTCTAACAAGACTAATAAAAGTGAGGGAGAGTCACAGGTGCCTGGGTGTGCTGTGCTAGAAAGTGCCAGGCCAGCATCTCCGATGAAGGGACACTTGGCAGAGACCTGATGAAGTGACCCTTGTAAATGAGTGGGGAAGATTACTCCAGACAGGATACTGAGATGTGAGGAACCAAGGCCAGCGTCCATGGACTGGAGTAAGGCTTCAGGCAGGGAGGGGGCAGTGGGAGACAGGAGCAGGAAAGAACAGACAGGTCGGGTGGGCCTTGCACACGTGACTGAGGGATCTGGTTTCATTCTGTGAGAGTTGGGAGCCACTGCAGGATTTGAAAAGACCTCATCTGGTGCTGAGCAACACGATTTGGTGGTCATTTTAGGAGGCGAAGAACAGACGCTACTTATGCAAGGAGGAATCAGGGAGGCCGGGGAGAGGCTATGTCAATAGTCTCCATGAGAGATCACAGGTGAGTGGCCTGCAGTAGCTGTGTCCCGATCCCAGGCCAGCCAGATGAGACCCTGAGTGAGATGGGTGCTGAATGAATGAGTCATCTTTTACGGTATCTATGTGAACAGTGCTAAAGGCAAATACAGGAGAAAACTTATTTCACTTTATGGGAAAGGGGGCAGAAATGTCAAAGAGGTGATGAGTTCCATCTTGACGCTTAAGAATGCACCAAAGATGGGGAACATGGGGTTTTCATGGCTAAAATGGTAAAAATGAATTCACAAAGACCCATGTGGTCTGTGTCCTGAGGGAAGAGAACAAGGGGGTGTACAGCAGTCAATGGCCAGATGGTGGGGATCCAGACTAGTTGTGCTGAGCAGCCCCTTCTCATTGCTCCATTCTTCAGGCTAAGAGTCAGGCCGGGAAGGTCTGGGCAGGACGAAGCCTTGGCCCCCAGGGGCTTCTGACCTGGTTTCAGCAAAAGGACTTTGAGGTGCTGGCACCGGGGACCCGTGACCCGGATGCTAGCTCCCTTACCGGGAGTGCCTTTTCCAGTTTTATGAGGCCTTCCCCCACATCCCACCCCTCCCCTGCCCCTACCATGGCCGGGATGAGGGGCAGGGGGGCATGTGAGGCTGCTCAGCATCATTGTTGCTGCTCTTCATTTCTAGAACTTTTAGGGGGCTCACTCAGGAATGGGCTCTTCCGACCACAAGAAAAAACTTAGACATGTGTTGATTAAGAGTTATGCCAACACTTTTCAAAATATCATGCAGGAAAAAAATTCTCCCTTTTCCTCTAGTGAGGCTTCAAGGCCTGTGAAAACTGCACTTGTCATTTGTAATTTCTTTGCTATAAAGAGACACCCCTTTTATTATTCTTTCGCAGAGCTTTTTCACACCAAATTACTAATGAGGAAATTATCAACATGATAATTACTGCATGATTACTAGGGAGGTGCAAGGGAAATGCAGAACAGAAGCAGCAGCCAGGGTCTGGGTGGTTTCATCAGAGATTCAGTAAGAATGGTCTCTAGGAAAGGCAGTAACTGAAAGTTTTTCAGTTCATAAACCAAGAGCTACATCCAGGGTTTTATAAAGTAATTAGTTAGGATCATGCCTTTTAGCCTCAGCCCTGGGAATCAGCTATGACAAACCTAGAGAGAGTATTAAAAAGCAGAGCCATCACTTTGCCGACAAAGGTCTGTATAGTCAAAGCTATGGTTTTTCCAGAAGTCAAATATGGATGTGAGAATTGGACCATAAAGAAGGCTGAGTGCCAAAGAACTCATGCTTTTGAACTGTGGTGCTGGAATAGACTCTTGAGAGTCCCCCAGACAGCAAGGAGATCAAACCAGTCCATCCTAAAGGAAATCAACCCTGAATATTCACTGGAAGGACTGATGTTGAAGCTGAAGCTCCAGTACTTTGGCTATCTGATGGGAGGCACTGACTTCATTGCAAAAGACCCTGATGCTGGGAAAGACTGATGGCAGGAGGAGAAGGAGGTGACAGATGGTTGGATGGCATCACCAACTCAGTGGACATGAGTATGAGCAAACTCCAGGAGATGGTGAAGAACAGAGAAGGCTGGCGAGCAGCAGTCCATGGGGTCGGAAAGAGTGGTACGCAACTGAGCGACTGAACACCAGCAAGAACCGGGGATCCAGCATCTTCTTGAGGCAGACTGGCCAGGAAAGCAAGGGGCCCCTGGAATCCCTCCTTACCCCTTCCTTCCGTGAAACCTACATGAGCCTCACGAATTAGAGACACAACAATGTCGTGGGGAAACACACCTCGGAGGCCTTCTAGGAGGATTAACACAGCAATGCCAAGGCCAGGCAACACTACTCACTGAGTCTTCCTCTCCCAGTCACCACCAGTTCCTATAGCGCCAGCTGCCAAGACCCCAGTTAGGCAAGGCCAGAGGACCCAGCATTATTCATAATTCTTACATATTTTCCTTTAAAAGTGCCCAAATCACTCTCAGCTAGTCTGTCAGATCTTATTTTTAAAAATCGGAGCTAAAAATACAAACTCTGTGGGTAAACATGGAATTTGAAAGACCAAACAGCTACGCTGGAGGCCAAGCCATGTGTCGAGCCTCCTGGCCATCTGAGGGGAACTGGGCTCCTTGGCTGTGTCCTTCCTCGGGCCATCAGAGAATCTGTACCATCAGCCTCCCCCAGCAGTTAGCTGCAGACAGCC
>SJYX01010288.1:11065-111039 GCA_006410675.1 Oreotragus oreotragus
TATTATGCATCATACTGTTACCAAATCCAGGTCTGGCAGCTCATTGATCAAAAGCCATTAGAGTTCAGGCTGGTGGAAAGGAAATTTGCTTTATTTTGGATGCCAGCAATTGTGTGTGTGTGTGGGGGGGGTGGGGGGTGGGGGGGGATGCCTGTCCAAAATCCAACTCCCCCAAACTAACAATCAGTGGGCAAGAGCTTTTATAGACAGAGGGAGGCGGCTACATGCAGCAACAATACAGTCAGCTCTGACGGCCACCTTGAAATTGGCCACTGGTGGTCTGACCAGCGTCGTCTCGATTGTTTTAGGTAGTTAGTCTTCCATTTCAGTTTGTTCCAATTTTCTTGAGGTCGGTTCTCAGAATTGTGGCAGCTTATGTCATGGCTAATTATAGACAGAGGGAGGCGGCTACATGCAGCAACAGTACAGTCAGCTCTGACGGCCGTCTTGAAATTGGCCACCGGTGGTCTGACCAGCGTCGTCTCGATTGTTTTAGGTAGTTAGTCTTCCGTTTCAGTTTGTTCCAATTTTCTTGAGGCCGGTTCTCAGACTTGTGGCAGCTTATGTCATGGCTACATTCTGGTCGCCATGTAGTTAATTTTTTCCACCTGGTGGGGATTTCAGTATCTATAAGGCAGGTCACAGAATCCGGCTCAGAATACTACCTATTTACCTATTACCTATATTGAGAAGGAATTAAAATGTCCATGAAATTCTCTAGGCAAGAATACTGGGGTGGGCAGCCGTTCTCTTCTCCAGGGGATCTTCCTGACCCAGGGATCAACCCAGGTCTCCTGCATTGCAGGCAGATTCTTTCCCATCTGAGCCACCAGGGAAGTCTGTTTAATGACTACGTTGTTATCATTCGGTCTCCTTTCGCTGTTTTCCTTTGTTTCTGCATTTTCCCATTTCTCTGATTAACTTTATTTTTTGGCTAAAGTTTCTCCACAGACAAAAGGCAGGCTGAGGACCTGAGGGGCAAGGATCATAGGAGGGTGCTCCATTTCAATACTTCTTCGCATATAAGTCTGCTTTCCAAAGCTTCAGAGGTAGTGGTAAAGACTTTTTGAATTCATTGCCTCAGCTTTCCTTTGGCGATCCCAGTCTCTAGGTATTCACAGGGAATACAGCAGGAGCAGGAAGTGCTCACTGGGAAGGAGGTGGGTCATTTCACACCCAGTGAACCTACTGGATGAAAATTGTGAGGCATGAGTATGACACTGCCTGCTCCTAGGGGAGTTGACCTAAGAGGTCTGAGACTTGAAACCCTGGCTCTCTCTAACCTCAGCGACATTTTTGACTCAGATCTTACTTACAACCCAAACATCATGGTGCTTGTTTAAAGTCTGATAATTATTAATAGGTCTATCTTTGTTGAAGTTTGTAGCTGAGCAGTGTAAGGTAGAACTGCCCAACGTACCTGGCCATAAATCACCCCAGGCACTTGTAATACTTGCAAATTTATATGCCTTTTCCTGAGAATTCTGGTGCAGATGGGTTAGATGTGACCCATGGTGTGGCAACAAATCCTGTTTTCAGACCTGGCAGGATATCTCAGTTCTGGTTGGGTCCCCAATATATTACTACCAGCAAATCATTTATCCTGTGATTTTGTTTCCATATCAGTAACAGTGGGAATGTAATTAAAGTTGGAAAATTCAGCATTCACGAGGCTTATTTTTGTTATACCATTGAGGGCCTACTTAAGGGTGGTCTCATGAATGCTAGAGAAATGCACCCTTGTTTGGATGTGCATTTGTGTTATAACGATCGGTTACTGTTCTTAGTCTTATTCCCTGACTTACATGAAAACAGTCTTTGTTGTTGTTCAGTCACTCAGTCGTGTCTGACTCTTTGCGACCCCCTGGACTGCAGCACGCCAGGCTTCCCTGTCCTTCACCATCTCCCAGAACTTGCTTAAACTCACATCCATTGAGTGAGTAATGTCAGCCAGCCATCTCACCCTCTGTGGTCCTCTTCTCCTCCTGCCTTCAATATTTCCCAGCATCAGGGTCTTTCTAATGAGTTGGCTCTTCACATCAGGTGGCCAAAGTATTGGAGCTTCAAGACCCATGGTGTGGCAACAAATCCTGTTTTCAGACCTGGCAGGATATCTCAGTTCTGGTTGGGTCCCCAATATATTACTACCAGCAAATCATTTATCCTGTGATTTTGTTTCCATATCAGTAACAGTGGGAATGTAATTAAAGTTGGAAAATTCAGCATTCACGAGGCTTATTTTTGTTATACCATTGAGGGCCTACTTAAGGGTGGTCTCATGAATGCTAGAGAAATGCACCCTTGTTTGGATGTGCATTTGTGTTATAACGATCGGTTACTGTTCTTAGTCTTATTCCCTGACTTACATGAAAACAGTCTTTGTTGTTGTTCAGTCACTCAGTCGTGTCTGACTCTTTGCGACCCCCTGGACTGCAGCACGCCAGGCTTCCCTGTCCTTCACCATCTCCCAGAACTTGCTTAAACTCACATCCATTGAGTGAGTAATGTCAGCCAGCCATCTCACCCTCTGTGGTCCTCTTCTCCTCCTGCCTTCAATATTTCCCAGCATCAGGGTCTTTCTAATGAGTTGGCTCTTCACATCAGGTGGCCAAAGTATTGGAGCTTCAGCTTCAGCATCAGTCTTTCCTATGAATATTCAGGGTTGGTTTCCTTTAGGATTGACAGGTTCGATCTCCTTGCTGTTGGGTCATTATATATTAAACAGAGAAAGAGAGACCACTGACTTCATACATTACACTATCTTATTTAAACTCTATAAAAATTTGATTGAGTAGTGATTAACATTTGTGTTTAACAGACCAAGAGAAGGTTAAGAATGTTGATAAGGTAGCACAGTAGACGTGAAACCCAATTCCAGATTTATCAGACTCCAAACCTCTGTTTCCCATCAGTATTAGCACCATAATCCTCATCACCTGTCTCAGGCTGACAAAGGGAAAGACAAAATCTACAATTTAACCCATAAACTCAAGTAACTGGGAAACCAAAGCATAGAAAGATTACATAAGTATGAAATTGTTTCAGAGAATCTAGACTTTCTTTCCAGATAAAGTTTCCTTTATTGCCCTCAATAAATACTAACAATGTATTGCTATCACATCAGGTTCTTGCTGTTACTCAGTATCATGCAACATCTTCACAGCATCAACAACTCTCTGAAGCATTCAATAGACATTTTATTGACAGAGATTCAAACTCTAGACTAGGCTCACAAGCAAATAGGTGGATGATAGAAGGGCTATTTTCTTGATCCTCAGCCATGTATAGAATGTGGAAGAATATCTTTTTCAAAGGGAATTGTGTCCTTTACATCAGTCTAAATACTGACTTAGTTCAAAATATTGAACTCTCAATATACTTGTATATACACAGAAAAGTTAATGAAGAAGAAATCACTCCCTTAATAACACTTTTGTCATAGTTCTTGAAATCCAGTTCTAATCCTGCAGCATTTTAGTTTCAAAAACAGGGAATTTTGCAAGAAGTCGTTAATAATAAAAACTATGGAATTCATCATCGATCACTTCATAAAATACAGTTATTTTACGGGTTTATGATTTATCCAAAATAGAAATGAATCTTTTCATCTTTGAAACCATGACTAAGAGTATTCAAATATTATTATATTCACTTGCTATCTACTAAATGGAAAATCAATACACATTCTTTTCCCAAGTACCAAAAAAACAACTTGCAATGTTTCCTTAAAATATTTCCTCTAAAAAATAGAAAGACTGTTTTATTTTATAGGTTAATTATAAGCCTAATCTTAATCATGATTATTTATTGAGTTCACTTACTATGTAATAATCAATTATTAAAGTCTCAGAATAGAAATTGTTGAATGTTAAATTAGAAAATACTGTTTAATAAGAATTTCAAAATACAGTTTTATATTTATAGTGAGCCATGGTTTTGTGTGTTATTTTCATATTCAAGTACTTTGCGGAGTCCCAGAAATCTGCATTCTAACAGAGCTGTAGTGGTCTAAAGCTATTCTGAACTTCATTTATGAAATCCTATGCCTTATTTCTAAAACTGGATGAAAGTATGGGCTTCTGTAATGAAAAGTGAACAATGCTACTTCTTTTCTTTATAAAAACCAAAGACTATCAAGAAAAATAGTGTCACAAAAACTCTGATACATTCAAATGTGCTTAGGAATTGAAGAGAAAGAGCATTCTCCAGATTACTTATTTTTGTAGGAGACAATCTGCAAGATTTATAATTCAGTCATACACACACACATGCACTTGCACATTTTAATGTCCACCCTATAAAGAATCCCTTTCATCTCCAAAATTCTGAATGGACAAAATGGTTGAAATACAATGAGTTATCAAATTGCAGGTAATAATGTAACAAAGATGTGTCAACATGCTGGAAATCAACCAGGTGAGGATTCATATATGAAAAGCTATTATTTATAAAACCCCTTCTTAAGAGAGGGGAACTATGAATGTATCTCTTTTGGCATTTCTGAAACAAGTTAATCTTTAAGAAATTTAGCAGTGTTTAATTATATCAATAAGGAACATAGAATGACTTATCCATCTAAATTATAATTTAATGTTGCTCCAACTTTCTTTTAACAGATTAATTTTCTAAATTGGGGTTAGCTATTTTTTTTCTCTGTGAAAAGCCAGGTAGTGAATATTTTAGGTTCTGGGAGCCAGACAGTTTCCCTCACAAAGGTGAATACCTCTCCTGCTTGTGCACTAAACCAGCATGAAAAATTAAGTAAGTGAATGGGCATGTCTGTGTTTTCATAAAACTTTACAAAAAAGAGGCTGTGGGCCATAGTTTGCAGTTCCTGTTCTAAACAATTTGTTCCTTAAGCTCAGAAGGCAGTATCACTTATAGATACCACATAAGACGCATGCCCTATGAACTCTGACACCTATTTGGGTGCATAAATTTCTTTTCTCTTTTCTTCTGGGCTCTCAGCAATTGAGGGTCTAGGTTACCATACATACATGTGCCCTCTGAATCATAAGGGTGCTGGTGTTCAAGGCAGTCTGTAGGTAAAGCTTGATAAAAATACAGTGTTTTCAGAGTCAGTTCATGGTCAGAGAAGGGTCAAGTTTGTCAGGAAAGCTGCCTTGTAAGGCAGGAAAGATGCCTGTTCTCTTGGAGAAGGAAATGGCAACCCACTCCAGTATTCTTGCCTGGAAAATCCCACGGACAGAGGAGCCTGGTAGATTCCCAGTCCATGGGGTCCTAAGAGTCAGACACAACTTAGTGACTAAACCAAGGTATTCAGTCTTAGATCTGCTCTGAAAGGATAAAGGTAGACATTGTATTGGAAGACAGATTGGGGGGAAGGAGCAATTAGGAGGACGTTGGGATGACTGAGGGAGGTGACGGCGGTGGTAGGGAAGAGAATGAATAAGCTCTGTGAAGCAAAAGGAAATTGTTAAGAATTGGCCAGTGTGGTTGGAATGGTGGTTAAGAGTCTGCACTCTGGAGCCCTAGTGGCCAGCTTTGACCCCCCTCCCCCCATCTCTTCTACTTTCTCAGGCAAGTTACTCAAGCTTTCTGGGCTTCAGTTTTCCACCCCAGTGAAATGGGGATAGCTAGCACCTACCTTATAGGAATTTTATGAGGTTGCAAATAAACTAAAAGACACACAATAGCTATAACAGTGCCTGTTATGCTGTTAGAACTCAACAAAATGTTAGAAAGAAAAGAGTGGGAGAACAGAGAACTACCCAAGGGCAGCTGTGCTGAGACACCAAAAAAAAAAAAAGGCAGAAACAAAACCAAAAACCCTGTGGCTAAAATTTCTTAAGTGGAAGGAAGTAATCGACATCCCTCCCTTCAGTGATATAAAACTTCTTCCAGGAAGACTTTCTAGTCATACCTGCTGACTGCATGTCCGACTCTTTGCAACCCTATGGACTGCAGCCCACCAAAGCTCCTCTGTCCATGGGATTCTCCAGGCAAGAATACTGGAGTGGATTGCCATGTCCTCCCTCCTCCAGGGGATCTTCCTGACTCAGGGATCAAACCCGCATCTCCTATGTCTCCTACATTGCAGGTGGATTCTTTACTGCTGAGTCATCAGGGAAACGCCAGCTGCTGACTAGTTATTAGTAAACATTTGAACTTAACTCCTGAGAATGTGACATCATTCCTTATAGCTTTCACCAGCAGTATGTATTCCTTTGACACTGAATGTAATACAAGATTTCTAAACATCAATGTGAAGTGAAACCGTTTCATACCATGGACACAGGAGTAGAAAGGAGAATGTAGAGCTAAAAATAATTCTCAAATCACAAGTTTGGGGAATGAGGGAGCTAGTGGTGCCCCTGGGAGTCGGAGAAGGGTGATGATAGAATTCTTAGCTCCCAACTGCCAGGCAGACAAAACCATCAGTTTCCTTTCTGAACAGTTGCTGGATTAACTCACACCATTTTAGGGAAATTGGGTAAGTGGTTGCAGATTATAGTTGGTTTTTTTTTTTTTTTAAGTGAATTTTGGATGATGCAACCAACTCTTTCAGAAACATTCCTTTCAAAATAATTAATAAATAACTCACTGTATTTAAAATCCAAGTCTCTCTCATGATGACTCAGAGTAGTGTTAAAATATAGATGGGAAAGTCTGAAACTGCTATCCTGAAGTCCCCTATCCTTTGCCCTCCCTTGTAATCTTCATGGTCCAAACGGGGATCACAAGATAAAGCACACTGCCACACTTCCTTCTTGCTCTCTTAAGCCTTGGCTTCCCACAATTGCTGGTAAGTAGAAGGTGAAGATTACTGCTTTATCATCTGCTGGGAAGTAATCATATTAATCATTCCTGTTGATGGAATTTCCAGGCCATTCCAGCAACAACGATGTCCTTGGCAGCGAGGAAAAGAGCGTGCTGCAACAACAAAACCGGGGTGAGCACAGTGCAGCTGGTCTGGGAGCAGAAGGGCAGAAGCAGTTCCTGGCACCTCAGCAAAGTCGCCGAGGCGTCAGCACCAACTGCATCAACTGTGTGGCTCCAGTGGCGGGACTGGTCCTAGACACGTGCTGTTTAGGAGGATTTCTATGATAATACTGAGACTGAAGTTTGTCTTTCTGCTTTCTCAAGAAACTTTATTTTTGGAGCCAGCTTTTGGGCCTTTCCTCAATCTTCAGTTTCAGTCTAAAGGTTTTCAAAGAAAGATTTATAAGTCACTCTCAGAGCTGTAATCAGTTTCATAATACTCAAGGACTCGTTATTTTTGTGATGTGTATAAAATACTCAGGGAAAAGTACTCTCAGTTTTCTTATGCACGTGAAAGACTGGTTTACTAGGATCAGAATGTTTTATGCAGTTAAAAGAGAACATCACATTTTTTCCCCCAAACATTTTGGTATGTATAAGATTGTTTAAGATTGTAACTAAGTCAAAAGTAAAGGAGGACTTCCCTAGTGGTCCAGTGGTTAAGACTCTCACACCTCCAGTGCAGGGGGCTCAGGTTCGATCCCTGGCCTGGTTAGGGAACTAAGAACCCACATGCCATTTGGTGTGGCAAAAAAAGAGAAACTTTGAAAAGTAAAGAAAATTAATTATTTACTAACCTTTGCTCACTGTGTGTATGTTAGTCGCTCAGTCGTGTATGACTCTTTGCAACCCCGTGGACTATAGCCTGCCAGGCTCCTCTGTCCAAGGGATTCTCCAGGCAATAATGCTGGAGTGGGTTGCCATTTCCTTTTCCAGTCTCTCACTGTACTCAGAACATTTTCAAGCATGTTGTCTTATTTTTCTGAAAATCCATGTTTTATGATTTCTGTTTTGTTGACTGAGAAATTAATCCTCAGAGAAAGCAAATAACTGCCAGTGTTGCGCCATTAGCAGGGAGATTTGGATCCACACCACCACCATCAAATTCCAAAATTCCCAGTCTTTATGCCATGAACATGGTTACACAGTAACTCTGAGGACTCCTCTCACAATTCTTTAAGGAAGCAAGCAGATCAATAAACCAGAAATCACAGTAAATATTCCTGGCTGAGTCTTAAGGTTTTAAAGCAGTGATTCTCAGCCTGATGGGAACATTAGAACCACCTAGGGAAAATGTTCAAAATACCCATGGCTTGTGGCCCTCCCTAAGATTCTGTATCAATATTTTTCAAAAGCACCTTAAGTGATTCTAATATGATCCCAGGGGTAAGAGCCACCGTTTAAAAGTGTACATATTTGTAACCATAAACTAGAAAATTAATTTAAAAAATACCTTTTCTGACATTTGGTATTTATCTAGCATCAGTCCATGGGGTCGCAAAGAGTCAGACACGACTGAGCGACTTCACTTTCACTTTTCACTTTCATGCATTGGAGAAGGCAATGGCAACCCACTTCAGTGTTCTTGCCTTGAGAATCCCAGGGACAGGGGAGCCTGGTGGGCTGCCATCTATTGGGTCGCACAGAGTCGGACACGACTGAAGTGACTTAGCAGCAGCATAGTTACTTTGCTAGTTATTTATAGTCTCTCTCTGGTTCTGACACATTGTAGTGGTCCACTGAAATGGACAACATAAAAGTTCAGGTTTTTCAGAAACAATGGCAATGATCATTTTTTTCAGTTGTGCCTGCAGTGGGTCTTTGCTGCTATCTGTGGGCTTTCTCTAGCTACAGCATGTGAACTTCTCTTGTTGTGGGCTCTAGGCATGTGGGGTCAGTAGTGGTGCATAGGCATAGTAGCCCCATGGCACGTGGGATCTTCCCAGACCAGAGATCAAACCTGTATCCCCTATATTGGTAGGCAAGTTCCTAAGCACGGGACCACCAGGGAAGTCCAAGACCAACGATCTTTTGAAGAGTCTAATCGAATGGCAGGGACCTTGCCCTCTGCTTTCTTGCATAAATCCCACCTAATCACACCTAGATCCTAAGATCAAGGTCTGGAAAGCAGCTGGACAATGGCAGCGGTGGATGATAAAGACCACATATGCTGCTGAAACTTGTAACAGACTACACTCATGTAATAATGTGTGCAAACGTGCCTACTTAATTTTTCAGATGTTTCTTTCATCACTTCTGAATGCCATCACAGTCACTGGAGCTGCGTACTGCCTGCTGGTGTCCATCCAGGCTCTCGCGGAGGGCCCTCTCATTTGCAACTCTCAAAGCAACGCAACTTCCAGTTGTGAATTTTCACTTGAAAACTTAACGTGAGTAACTGTTTGCTTCCTTACACAGCTGCAGCTAATTAGGTTAGAAGACTGTGGTGCTGACCTGGTGCCGTGTTTTCTTTCATGGGACAGTCTTAGGGATTTAGTACAGTAATCCCAGCTGGCGCAACCTCAGAGAAATGGAGGAATCACTGTATTCAGAATGCTTTGGGTATGGGCTTGGCTAAAAGGAGCAGTCTTAGATGGATTATCCTGTCTTCCAAAAATCTATGGCAGCATATGTGCATGTATATAAAAAATTTCTGAAAATGTGCACCAGAAACTTTCATCCTTGAAGAATGGTAATGGAGGATGCCCTCGGGGAAGGAAAGGAGCACTACCTCTGATCACAGTAAACTTGTAGCAAAATGGGTGAAAGTGTTAAGTCACTCAGTCATGTCTGACTCTATGAGACCCCATGGACTGTAGACCGCCAGGCTCCTCTGTCCATGGAATTTTCCAGGCAAGAATACTGGAATGGTTTGCCATTTCCAACTCCAGGGGATCTTCCTGAACCAGGGATCAAACCCAGGTCTTCTGCATTACAGGTGGATTCTTTACCATCTGAGCCACGAGGGAGGCCCAATTATACTTGTAAAACCTAAGCCTATATTACTTTGAAAATCTGAGCAAAAACACAGTGAGTAAATAAAATCTAGAGGCTTACCACTAAGCCCTAAAAAAGAAACAAAGCAGCAGCCAGTGGAATCGTGCAAACATAATATAAATACACTACGGGCATGGGGAAGAGTGAAAAGTTTAAGTCACGCAGTAGCAAGTAATGCCGAGGAGGTACATGGAAACGGTTCATTTCAGTCTTGTAAAATGGTTCTGTGCCTGAATCTAGGCACAACTGGTAAAACTGAAAGAAAATAAGAATCTCATTCGTTAATTATATATTGTTCAGTATGGAAAACAACTAGAATTCACTTTTGTGGTTACAGGAAAAAAAAAAAACGGCTCCCCTTTTTCCTTATCTTGAATGGTTAAAAAAGAAAACTCTCTCAAAATTTGCATACCACAGTTGTGAATCAAAATCCAAAGCAACTCCCTTTTCTAATAGAGTTGGAACAGGAAATCAGAAGGCTTCCCTCTGGGTGGCTGAGTGATAAAGAACCTGCCTGCCAATGCAGGAGACTTGGGTTGGGCTCCTGGTTTGGGAAGATCCCCTGGAGAAGGAACCCACCACTTTCAGTTTTCTTATTTACGGCTATACTGCTGCTTGGGCTTTCCTCTAGCTGCAGCAAGTGGGGGCGACTGCTGCAGAGCACAGGCACTAGGGCTCACAGGCTAAGCAGCTGTGCCTGAGGTGCCGGCTTAGCTGCTCCGCAGCATGTGGGCTCTTCCAGGACCAGGGATCAAACCTGTGTCCCCTGCACTGGCAGGCAGTTTCTTTATCACTGAGCCACTGGGGAATCCCTAGAAGTGCTTGTTGATGAGATACACAATGAATCAACCTTTTATAGCTGTTAAGCGTACAAGGGTACATTCTCTGGAACCCTGATCCTAGCTACAGTTTCTGGGCACAATATTTTTAAAGCAGTGTCTGTTTTACTGGACATGTCCTTTTCTGGAGGCCATGATGCATTGGTAGACTTCCCTGGTGGCTCAGATGGTAAAGCATCTGCCTACAATGTGGGAGACCTGGGTTCGATCCCTGGGTTGGGAAGATCTCCTGGAGAAGGAAATGGCAACCCACTCCAGTACTCTTGCCTGGAGAATCCCATGGATGGAGGAACCTGGTGGGCTAAAGTCCATGGGGTCGCAGAGTCTGACACAGCTGAGCGACTTCACTTTACTTCACTTCATGATGCATTCTTGAGATGGTCAGTGGTATTTCTGAATTTTTTTTCATCATTTCTTTCCTTTTTTTTTCAGTGCCAGTTATCACGAATCCTTTGATCTGCAGTGGTTCTTTGAAGACTCTTGTGTTTCTCGTACGGATTTCAATAATCCTTCCATCACCAACACAACAGCCAGTAACCGGAGAGTATACAACTTGCACTTCAATTCTATAGAAAACAAACATAGGATTATCCATTTCTCAGTATTTTTAGGTCTACTGCTTGTGGGCATTCTCGAGATGCTGTTTGGACTCAGTCAGATAATCATCGGCTTCCTTGGCTGTCTATGTGGAGGAGTCTCCAAGCGAAGAAGCCAAATCGTGTAGTTTAGTAACAATAAAACGGAAATACAAGTTTAAATCATTGGAGAACATTTAAAAGACATGCTTGTAGAAGTTCAATAACAGAATATTATCTAGAAAGCTGTGGATGAGTCAGTTTACTCCAAAGGTTGTTTTTAAAGTCCATTTTGATATAATTAAAAAACAAATCACATTTAAGCATGCTGGTAAATGCAAATTCTCATACGGAAAGAAAAATATCAGTCATTGACTTTGGAGAAAAGTGGAGAGAAGCTTTCTGGTTATTTGTGTCTTTCTGTACTTGTGTATTATTTGGATTTTCTAACATATTCCCATATGTGGAGAAAGAGAGGGAGAGTAAGCAGAAGTTACAATAGAAGTCAAAGTATGGGATTTTTCTTTTTTTTTCTTTATAATTAAAAAAGATAAATATATACAATTGACCCTTGAACAATTCAGGTTTCGACTGTGCTTCAACTTATAAAGCAGATTTTCCCCAAAAGTAAATACCAGAGTACCACATGATTTTCAGTGCTGTTGGTTGAATCTGTGGGTACAAGAGCCCTGGATACAGTCGAACCAAGGGTATGGAAAAACCAGGCATATTATTTGGAGGGCCAGCCACATTTTCTTGCCTGGAAAATCTCATGGTCAGAGGAGCATGGAAGGCTACATTCATGGGGTGGCAGATTCAGACACCACTGAGCAACTAACACTTCTAACATTTGATTGTGTAGAGAGTTGGTGCCCCTAAACCTCCAAGCTGTTCAAGTGCGAAAGGTAATCTGAATATAATCAAGTTTTCAGACCTCATTCAGCTTACAGGAAATCCAAGAAAAGAGGACGTATTCAGACAAATTCAAAAGGTGGGACAGCACATAACAGTCAACTGTTTTCAACAAGAAAATGTAGTACAAGAAAGAAAACAAAAAGTTGGATGGGTTGAGGGAACTATTCTAGATTAACAGACCAAAGAGATGGGTATGATTCAACCCAATGGACTATGCGGACCTTGTCAGGGTAACTGGGGGAACATGTACAAGGACTGGTTTAGGTATGATTAAGGACTTATTGTTCGTTTTTTATGCCTGATGACGGTTTTATGGTTATGCAGGAAAATGTCTTTTTCAGAAATGCCTATTTATGCGTTTGGGGAAAACTTCATGTTTTTTAAGGTATTTCAGCTAAAAATGAAGCAATGGAAAAATGTTGTTATATTTAGGTGACAGGTATATGGCAATTCATCACATGCTCCAATTTTCTTATGTTTGCGTTTTTCATAGTAATTAAAAAACAATAAATACCTAGGGGGGAAATCAAGTCTTTCACAATCTGGCTTATACATATGCCAAGTTCAAAAGACAGGATAACAAACCAGTGTATTGGCCATATTAAAATGTTATAGACAAAACTCAAAATCTACCATTTTCTGAATTATGATCATGCCTGCATTTTTATTTCAATTATTTATAAATTATATTCACTGGGCTTAAGATTCTAGAAATAATTTACAATTCCTACAGCTGCCTGCGTCCCCCAATCAGTAACATCAAGAGCTTACAGCCATTTTTTTTCTGAACCAATTTATTGTATAAAGATCTCCTCCCTATGCTCCGATAAACACCTATTTACCATTAAATATCTCCTACTTGAGAAAGCCTTCCCAGAATGATTTTTTAAAAAATCAGCAGGTACCGAAACCACTGTTATCATATCTCATCCCATGTCACAGTGTAACAAGTTACTGGATCTGAGAGGCTTTCCCTAATAGCCTGATGAAAAGTGGGCTTCCCATCCTCTCTCCTTCAGCATTCTTTCATTTATAGTACTTATAGCAATGGCAACAGCATTTTAACTTCCCCTTGTTCCTTAAATTTCACTCTTCCCCATAAGACCATAAGCTGCACGGGGTACAAGGATGTTTCTTTTTTTCACTTGGGTAGAGTCAGTACCAAGTACAGTACCTGATACAAAGTAACAACCCTATGAATACTTTATTGAATGTGAATCCTATTTTTAGAACTCAGCTTTTAGCCAAGACTCTGCATATTAAATGAAGGCCAAACTGCTAAGAGTCATACAATTAAAACACCAGTAAATGTGACAGCTCCCGGTACTTGACTGGTCAGTGATGATGCATATAATCCTTATCAGCCTGGCAATGGCTGAGAGATGACCCCAGTTCTCTACAGGGTCATGAGCAGAGACCTGAGCCTCTCGTTTCGGAGGGCTCAAGAAAGGATGGTTGACAGCACAACTGGCTGAAATGGCTGGTAAGCTATTTCTTTGCTAGTTTGGTCTTGTGGAAACTGCTGCCACGGTGTATAGCAGATACATCTAAATGCCTTTAAATGCCTAAAGCTGATGGGCCACTTGCGGTGGGTTGGCTACGTGTCATCTCTGCCCTGGTACCTAAAATTGCAAATGCATGTCTGTACAAATGACTCCCCACCCTGGCCCGACCCCAACAACATACACCTACACTTGAAAGTGTTAGTCACTCAATCGTGTCCAGCTCTTTGTGACCCCAAGGATTGTAGCCTGCCAGGCTCCTTTGTCCACAGGATTCTCCAGGCAAGATTACTTGAGAGGGTAGCCATTCCCTTCTCGAGGGGATCTTCCTGACCTGGGATTGAACCTGGGTCTTCTGCATTGCAGGCTGATTCTTTATTGTCTGAGCCACCAGGGAAGCCTAACATGCACCTAAGTCACTTAAGCTCATTGCTTTTTATTTCTCACTTCCATCCCCATGTTCAATCTCATTTTGGAATTTTTTTTTTACTGTATCCACCATCTGAAACAGTCTCTCCCTATTCTACAGCATATATCTCAAGTTCCTTCTCCTTCATAAAATATTTTTATAATCCTCTAATTCATTAATGAGCCTTATTTCCGTTCTCCTCCATCAATCTATCAATTTCTTAACAGTGGGGCTTGTGGTGGTGTATCTGCTGTAACTGTTTACTGCTGAGGTCAGTGCTGTGCGCACAGGAGTGTCTGCTTATTGACATAAACTGTAAGTAAAAGAACAGTTACAGTAATTAAATTTTTCTAAACTTGAGGCCAGAAAAAGCTCAAATTCAATGACAACTATAATTAAGAAGTTGGATAACAGACATTCATGCAGGAAAGGAAGGAAAGTTCTCTTGCAAATATATTTTCATAAAATCATCCCCCAAATGTAAATAACCAGCAAATGCTTTAACAAATATTCCAAGAAGTGACAAAAAAATCCCACCTTTAAACAGAGTTCCGAAAGTAGTGGCACAACACACTTGCTACACTTGTACTTGCTACTTAGTTGTCATGACCCTAGTGAGCCTGGGAGGCTGAACAATGGGTTACTGGCCCTAACTATATCCTTTTCTCCCAGTGTTTCCTGCATCTGAAATCTTTTCTTTATTTTCTGCTTGTTGAAATCTCGTCTTTATTTACTTTGAGATTCAGCTTGAATTGAGATTCAGCTTGAATATCTAAGATGTATTTCCTGACCATCCTGACTGTTTTAAAAATCATTTTGTAGGTTCAATTATTCACAGAAATTAGCTTGAGATATAAAGAGAATTGCTATAATAAATGATATCACCAGGATATTATTAATGTAAAAGTCAGAAGACTTCCATGGGTAAAAAAAAAAAAAATTATCACCAAACTCATGATACACTCTAAGAATTAAAGAAAAGAATCCCTCCTCCAAGTATTTTTTGAAGGACAGGGAAGAAGCAAGAAAAGAACAGCTGAATACACCTTTAAGGAATTTCCCTTAACTGCCTTTCTCAAAACTCACTGCCTCGGTAAAAAGATACTGAAGATGTATGGTGAATGCTGTACCTAAGTAAAATTCTATCCATTTCTAAACCAAAAAAAAAAAAGGAAAAAACGAATAGTTTGGGAACTAAAGGCTCCCAGCACTTGGTCTCCTTGATGCTTTTAATCTCATGAAATGTAGAGCGCCAGCTACACAACGGAAAGAGCAACGGAACCGACGGTGTTCCTGTCTGAATCGCTCTACAGACGCTACGCGCTAGAAAAGCAGCCGTATCAAAGCCAGCGCCTACCGCTGCCGGGACAGAGACCTGACTTGCTACCTGCCATGCCATTAACTGTACCAGCTGCTCCAGAGATGGGAAGACTCAGGTGCATATAAAGAAATATGACATGGAATACAGCACACAGCACAATATGGTGAAATAAAATCTTTCAACAGACAAATACAGCTTTGGTTGACAGTTTATTAAATACACTACACTTGTACCTTATTCTGTAGTTTTTTAAATCATTCACACACGGATTTAGTAAAAATGTACTTTATAGAAAACCATCTGCAAAAGAAAAATAAAAATGCACATTTTTGCCCACATTTTAGATAAACCGCTAAAAATGTTAGGATTATTTTATTGGAGGTGATCATGAAACATGGGGTGGCTTGATTTTATTAAATCTGACACCAGACCAGGACTTCAGTAGTGTTAATGTTGAAATGTGGATGCAAAAATGTCTACTAACTAAACTGTTTAATCTAATAGGGTTTGAAAAATCACCACAAATAGGACAAAATGAAGTACTATTTATCCTTTACAGACATTTCGCTAAACCCATTTTCTATACACTTTCTCATACTCAGAATTAGTGGTGCAGACTGAAGAGGCAAAAAAAAAAAAATTCCTTAAAAAAAAAACAAAAACTAGATCCTATTTACAAAACATGCAAAGTGTGAATTTTAAGTAGGTGTTATGGCAGAACTGGTTAAAAGTAAATACAGTCAAGTGACAGAATATACCTTACTTCTGTACATGTAAGTCCTTCCCCCTCCTTTCTGGGAGAAATACATTTTCAGGGCGTGACTGTGAAACGGCATACAATGCAAAGACAGAAAACAAAGAAGTTTGCAAATTCTTTATATTTCCAGCTGTTGAGACAATATTTCTGAGAGCTGAGGTTACCTCTAGCGGCGAAACCAGAGCCAGCTATTAAGCAGCCAGAATGCGACAGTAATTGAATACATGACCATTTCTCTTTTAGCCCGTTCTTTGTTCTCCTCTTCCAGAAGTTGTAGACGTCTATTTAGTTTGATTATCTGAGTGAAAAACAACATCGAAAAACGAATAGAAGCTTTAATGCATGAGGCATTCAGATTCTTATTAAGTAGTTTAATTTCTTAAAAGAATTGTTACAAACATGAGAAGTTTCATTTGGCGCCAAAAAAGAAAGTTGTATATAGGGGAAAAAAAGGTTACTCATGACAGCTTAAATTAATTAAATTCTTTTAAGAGCTTCTGTCACTCAGCTTCAGTTTTTCCTATTTAACCTGCTTTAACTGCTTTATGCTTTCTCTGAGTTACTCAGAGGACCCCCATGTTTTAACCTACTGGAGTGGGCCCTGCAATCTGCAACCCAGGCCCTTCAGGACTAAAATGCTAATTCTCCACCTGCCAGGAGTGTCACTGGTCAACAGCACTGTTCCTGGCTGTTAGTCCTTACTATGAGCAGCCCTGGGCCAGACAACTGTCTTGCCAAGTTCATGCTCCCTTATGAAGACAGTGTGCATCCAACACTGGTTTGTGATGGCGTTAAAGGCCCAGGTTCCTTGCTCCACCTCTGAAGGGTTATCCCAGCTTCAGAGCAATATACAGCTGTACAGATCTGCTTAAAATGTTAACACCCCGTGTTACTGGCTACAATTACACCAATCCATTTTGGTGATACTGTTTTATGCTGATGAAAACCTGTAAACTGTGATTTAATATATCTTTAATCAAAATGGGAATATCAATTATGGTTTAATAGTTAGATAGAGAAAGTATTTCAATTCATGGGTTACAATGGAGAGAAAACTGATAAAATGGATAAAATGTTAGGAACTACCACTTTACATGTAACATGAATGGAATTTAGGGTCGCGTGCTGTTTGGCACATTAAATACCTGTCGTCTTAATGAAGTTGCATCTACAACTGTCATGTCTTCTGAAGTTCCTTCAATCATTGCATCTATATTTGAAATGCCATACCTGAGAAATAAAACATGATTTAATATTAGAACAGAACTAAAAGTACCTTGCAAGTCACATAACATATTATGTAATGCTCAGAGGGCTGTTATAANTGCATCTACAACTGTCATGTCTTCTGAAGTTCCTTCAATCATTGCATCTATATTTGAAATGCCATACCTGAGAAATAAAACATGATTTAATATTAGAACAGAACTAAAAGTACCTTGCAAGTCACATAACATATTATGTAATGCTCAGAGGGCTGTTATAAAGACTGGTATTTAACAGTACAAATTATTAAAATATTTATCAATCTGAATGGGTATTAATAAAGAGAAGAGCTTAAGGGAACAACTACCTACAATCTTGGGAAAGTGTCTTGAAGGTCAGAGAAAGAGAAGAAACTCTGACTAAGGATGTAAATAAGGAGACATTTTTCAACTCAGAGATTGGCAGTGTTAAAAAAGGATACCTCGTTGAAAAGATCTGAGAGTTGTCATTCTGCTCAGAAGTCCCTGCTGAGACTCACTGGCAGGGAACACAAAGTAAACAAGCTCCAGCTAAAAGACCAAGACTGATGATCTTTTATTTCCCCATCTCTTCTCACTGCCATTTCTACTTTCCCTCTCGCCATTCCTACACTTCTTATTTCCAATTATCTAATCTCTCCTCTATCTCCAGAGAAGCGGTTCTAGAATAACCTGAACACACCTTGCCACTACATTCAGATCCAGAATTTAAGTACCATAAATAAGGAGCTGTGTATAAAATAATGCTGGAAGGCCACGAAGACAAACTCTTGAGAAAACATTAAAAAGTTCTTGTTCAAATGCAGTTACTTCTAAAGGGGCATTGGTTTTTAAATAAATGACAATCAACTACTGAGAAACACACAAATGCTATTATTGCTCTTTGCCTCGACTTCCATTTTAAGATACAATTTACATACCTGATAATTCACTTCACACGTGTACAGTCTATTTACACTGTATGGCTATTTCAATAAAATGGCTCACTAACTTTTCTGAATGAGCAGATTATAAATAAATCAGATTTAAAAGTTACTATGTGATCTAAAGTTGGCACATACATTGTGTTTTTAATACTTTAAGCAAGTCCCCATAACAAAAAGCACATTACCATACAAAGGGGTACAAAGGAGTATGAAGAGAATTATATTTTTCATTCAGACATGTTAAAGACAAGCCTATTTAGAAAATCCTTTTGCTATAAATGCTACTGAAAATAATTCAAAAATACTTTAATAAATAATGTGAAACAATTTTTAATTTTATAATCCTGCAGTTCCATCATTCTGAACACCGATTAGAATTATATAGGTTGCGGTTTCAGTGACACTTGGTGTGTACTGACTTTAGATAACCTAGAATGATCTCTAAATACTCCTTTTATGGCTAAGTTAACTTGCTTTCTCCTAATCTGCCCTTTCCTTTATGGGGGAATAGAGCAAATATACTGGAATATTGACAGTAACTGCATCAGGTAGATAAGTAAGCTACCAAGTCAGCAGGTGATCTGCCCTTTCCGTCATGGGAATAGAACAAATATACTGGAATACTGAGAATAACAGCATTGGGTAGAGAAGTAAGCTACTAAGTCAGTAGGTGCTAGAACTATGGGTTTACAAACATCTGAATTCCTCTTAACATTAAGCAGAATTATTAAACGGTTAGTGGAAAAAAAATAAAGGTTGAAGATTTCTCTTCTCTACACTTTATCCTCAAAAGTTTTCTATTTCTATGAGGTCATATATGAGATGAATAATTGGGGGGAAAAAAATCAAACAACAGAAGCAAGTGCTTAAAAGGTAAACAGACCCAGACTGAATGCAGAGAAATGAACTGTAACTGAAAGGAACTCCCCACAACTTACATTCTGAACTAACTATAGTTTTAAATATCTGTAAAGGGGAGAGCGAGAGGGAGAGGGAGAGGGAGAGGGTGGGATGACTTGGGAGAATAGCATTGAAATATGTATACTACCATGTAAGAAACGAATCGCCAGTCTATGTTCAATGCAGGATGCAGGATGCTTGGGGCTGGTGTATGGGGATGATCCGGAGGGATGATGTAGGGTGGGAGGTGGGAGGGGGGTTCATGTTTGGGAGTTCGTGTACACCCGTGGCAGATTCATGTCAATGTATGCCAAAACCAATAGAGTACCGTAAAGTAAAATAAAGTAAAATGGAAGCTCTAAAAAAAAAAGAAAAGAAAAAGAAAAAGCAAGAGAGTTCCAGAAAAAAAAATAAAATAAAATAAGTTTTGGAAAGACTTAATAAATGTAACTCAATAAATTGGAAAAAAAAAAATCTGTAAAGGAAATCTTCATTTGCTAAAAAATCTAAGGATATGCAAAAGACTCTACCTGTATAATTCAACTAAAAATATGTGTGTTTTAACCAAAACATGTATTTATCAGACCTAAAATCTCTGTAAGAAATTCTAAGTCAGATTACTGGCTGAAAATACCAGAAAAATAAAAAGATCAAAAATTTATGAGAAATACACAAGGAAAAACTAGTTAATAATGTAAAAGTAAACTAGTCAGTTGAGTGGAATGGGACTCCTAAGGACACATTTTTCAATTTTCCAATCAGAAGCTAGTATTAATGAGAAACCCATGTTTCCCTCTTCTGCCTAAAGATGAATGTGCCAGCTCACTTCCTCTCATCATTGAAATAATGCTGCCAAGTTTGAAATCTACTGCTGCAGATTTGCTTCAAATGAATAAAACTGGCTCTGAAAAAATTACAGTAATGGTATCATTATTGTACCAACCATTTTTTTTTTTTTTTGGTACCAACCATTTTTTTTTTAACTGTACAACTTGGGAAATGAGAATTTGGGTACTTGAGAACGTTAAGTATTAGTATGTGCCATTCTATCTGTCCTTATGCATAACAGGAAGAAATACCTACTTTAGGCTAAGTATAACTCACAGTGAAAGGGACAAAATAAGAGAGAAAAGCTTCATCAACAGATGACAAAAATGCTTCAAAACCAAATTCTCTTTCTAAACATTTGACCTCTCAGGCTGTCAATCCTAATTTCCCCAATTTAAAATGATGTTTACAGACATGTTTATCTATACAGTGAAAGTGACCAAGTGACATGATAGACAATCAACAACTAAAAAGGAAATGCTGGACAGAACCTCAGGCAACAATTAACATAACGCGCATGAAGCAAGATTCTTTTTTTCCGTGTACTAGCATGATCGTCCGTTAAAACTGTGCTTAAATACACCGTCTTAGATGTTCACATGGAAATGTATTATAACTTTTTCTTTATACTCTCTTGGCCAAATGTCACGAATGATTAGACTCACTGTTCTCAGAAAAGCAGGGGGTCCACCTAGAGAAAACTCTTGAAGTTAAAGCTATAATCTAAAGGCATGGCTACTGCATGCGTTATGTCCTGCAAAATAAAACACATTCGACCAACTGTTCATCCTGGTAATTACAAAGTCTCAGAGTTTACCTGACGCTGTCATGATGAGGGTTAGGAGCGGCGGCAGCAGACCCGCCACGCAACACAGGTCTAAGGCGGGTTTTTGCAGGAGAAGGCACAAGACAGAATCGGGAAGCAGAGAGGAATAAAGGCAAAAATAAGACAAATGAATGTCAAGTAGGATTGTGTTGTATGTTTCAATACAATATAACATATTTCAAATACTTTACGTATCTTGGTCTCGCTGTCCTCCATGTTATGACTTTCACGAACTGAGCATTTTACAATGAGTTAGAAAACAAAGGGAACCTCTTATTTTCGTAACAAAATAGCACCAACATATAAAATAATTTTTTGGTGCTCGTACTTGACATCCTACTAATTCTGTTCAAAACCTGTAACTCCTCTCTCCGAGGTGGAAAAGAAAAACGCCACCGGCAACTTTAGAAGCACAAGAACTGGTTAGTAGCACCTGCGTGGCCATGCTGCTCATCTGCTATCGACAGCGATCTTGAAAGCTAAAAATCTGAAGCGATTCCCACCTCCCACAATTCCTTGCAAACACCTCAGTAATTTTGCTTAGTGCCTCGTATCCTAACACAGCCGGGTCTCATGCAAACCCTCAGCTCCCAAGAGCAGAACTGGAGCTCAGTTCTGGAGCTGAGGAGGTTGGGGACAGGTCTTGAGGGCATAACACAGCACATCACAGGAAGTGCCACTGAATGAGTGCGTCTGATCCTGAGAGGCAACCAGGAGTGACATACCGGGCTGCTGGAAATGAAGACTAAGGCGCACTGGAGAACTTTGTGGGGATTTTCACTGAGTACATACTTTGAATCTAGAGGACAATTAGTTCTCTACCGGTAAGAGGTAACCTTTTCAATAAATTTTACTTTTTAAATCAGGAAACAAAGGCTCTATGTGGTCATTGGTCAACTCCCCAAAAGTAATCAGCAATACTTATAACCAGAGAAAGGAGGTTGGGGTGCAGAAGCCACATTAAGGATTTGAAGAATTATTATTCTATTTTGAATGTCTCATTCTCTACAGGCTGATCAGGTTTTACCCGAATTTAAGTATCAACACAATTCTTAGAGGAAACATTTAATACCAAATGCTACTACTTTTTTTTCTAAGTTGGCACAACTGTAGAATTTTTGTTACAATATAGACCACTATTTTATGTCAAGTCAGTTTATAAGAGAAAATCTTAATGCTTAGGTTGTATGTTTCCTAAAGACACTGCTGGTGCTTAAAGAAATTTACAGAACCTAGAGGGGAAGGGACTTTTGAGTCAGATATTGGACTTCTTTGTCGGCTTAAGAACGGTAAGAAATCATAATGCTTGAGGCAGGTTTTTTAATTCATCCCATCCTACTAATTCATTTATTCTGTGACATTAGGAAAACTTACTTTCTGATCCTATATCACACTAACATGAGAAAGGTTAAAAGTGAAGCCACTGCTGTGTGCTACCTAAAGTTTTAAAAAATTCAAGAATATGCTCAAAAGGATCTGCCATATCCAACATATTCCACCACAGAGATTTCCCTTTTATAATGCAGAGCCAGAAAATAATACAGTCTTTACCTTTCACAACGTGTTTCATTTTGCCTTCTCACACTGGCAATTGACACATATAATATAAAAGTAAATTAGACAGGCGTTTGGCAAAGTTAGAAAATTTATTCAAGTACCACTTTCTACTGTAAATATGACTTAATACATTAAAGAATCATTTTAAGTTTGAAAATAAGTAAGATTTAATATATTAAAAAATCTTTTTAGGTTTGAAAATATTTTTGTAATTAAAGTGGTAAAAGGGAATGAGATTCAAGGCTCTTCCAGTATTAACTTGTATATCTACATTTTTCAGTAAATAAATGGTCTTAGAATTTTTTTGCTAAAAACAAAAACATGGAAACTGCTACAGTAAGTAAACAAGGTACATGTACCAGGAATTACATGTATTTTTTAAAAAGACAAATTATAAATAGCAGATACCGTCTCAACTGCAACTCTTGAATTTCTAGGTCTTCCAAGTAATGTATTTACATGGATAATTGCAAAAAATATAAATTTTTTAAAAATTGGCTTCTTATTCTATTGAATCAAAGCTAGAAATAATCAAGCCCCTTCTTTTTTTGACTGTGCTTGACAGCATGTGGGATATTAGTTCCTTGACCAGGGCTCGGACTTACGTCCCCAGCAGCTGTAGTGAGGAGTGGAGTCTTAATTACTGGACTGTCAGGGAAGTCCCTCAAGTATAAAACTTAAGCACGCTTAGCATGAATAATCTGAGTACTTAAATAGTGTTCTTTCAGAGGTACTAAGTTTCTTTTTTAAAACATTAATATTTTGTATTGGAGAGTGAGATACAGAGCTCTAGAAGGTGTCAGGAGATGTGAGCATTTCCTAACCAACAAGGACTAAACAGCATTTTTTGAACACATCTGGTACTTGCTGTTTCAGATGTTTTGGTAAATTTTTTTTCTTATACCTCAGTTTTCCAAATGCACAGCACTGACCTATGTAAGTAAACTTTTCTAATGTATACCTAGAATTTAACTTTGTTTTCACGTTGAACTTGGTTTTGGGTCATGTAAGTTCTCAAGATGAGAAAACAAAAACAAAACACATAAATCTTTCAACAGTGACCCTCAGCGCATAAACTAAAAATAGTTCTTATGCCAAGCAACTGCAAAAATGCATTATTTTATGATAATAAAACAAGCAGAAGGGTTTTTTTCATTCTTTCTGTCAAACAGTTCTAACTTTATTAACTGTATCTAATGCTATGGCTTAAGACCAAAGGTAAGACACTGTATTAGCATAACAGCCAGGAATAAAAAATAGAAAAGAAAAAAAAAAGACGTACAGAGCAAGGAACATAAAAGCACTTCAAACTTTATATGCAATATTATTTAATAGTCATGCAAGTAGAACATTATCCAAATTTCACATTCCTATTTCTTGTATCTGATAAGTCAAGCTAGACAGTTCTACTAGTAGAAATAAAAACTAATTTGACATCTACAACTCTGATTAAATCTTGAACAACACTTAGATTAGTAAATACAATGGGGAAAAGAAAAACCTTTCAAGTTGAAATCAACCTAATGATAATCTTCTCTTCCAGGTTCCGAGGTATATATACAGGAGCAAAGAATTATTACTTTATGAATTTTTAAAAAATCTCACTTAAGTGAATAAGAAAAATACGTCCTTCCCAGAAAAGAGAATTTTAAAATTATCAATTTATTTCAACTAAAAAAAAATCACTTAAAGCTCAAGATAATTTTTTATAAATAAAAGAATAGAAAGCAAATTTTACAACTAATAAGATTTCTTATTTTATACTTTTGAATTAAGGCAAAACTGTTCCATTATGGATAAAAAAAAAACAACAACTATTTTNCCTTCCCAGAAAAGAGAATTTTAAAATTATCAATTTATTTCAACTAAAAAAAAATCACTTAAAGCTCAAGATAATTTTTTATAAATAAAAGAATAGAAAGCAAATTTTACAACTAATAAGATTTCTTATTTTATACTTTTGAATTAAGGCAAAACTGTTCCATTATGGATAAAAAAAAAACAACAACTATTTTTCCACATACTGCATTGAGCTGTGTGTATGCAGGGGAACAGATCTTTGTCATCTATACAGGATTTATAAAACATCTTTCCCATTCATATATTTTTACTGTAATAGCATTTGATATAATAGAATTTGACCTAATAATCTAGCCTCTTCTAAGGACCCATTACAATTAAAAAGTTAAAGAGGATACCTGATAAAGAATAAATCTATGTTAGGGAGGGAGAAGAAAACAGGCATTTGGAAATATTAGTCAAGTGCCAGGTACTTTATATTCCATATCTTTTAAAGTATCTCTCATGACACTAAACAAAAAATTTGAGGCCATCTTTCTATCTTAAAATAAAGACAGGGGAGGAAAGAAGAGTCCCCACAAAAATCCAGAAAACTAGGTAATATTAGTATCAACAGGTGAAGAAAACAAGGCCCAGAGAAGCTAGGCAATTTGTCCAAGGTCAGCATGTGGCTAATTACTCAGTGCGGTGGATCAAGATTAAATCCGATCCCTTTAATCCAAGCTTTTTGTTCTAAACCATGATGTTTCTTATAATCTAATATAGTTCTTGAAGCTTTAAAGAGTGTAAGAGGGACTCTAAACCCTTAGGGAGGGATATATATATACACATATATATCCCATATTCATAATATGGGTATATATACACCCACACACACCTGCACCTATACATGAATACATGTACACATAAATGCAATTTTGCCCCTGCCATGAGCTTTCTCTGTTATGCTCTTTCTAGTATGGCTTTACGTCCCTGGGCCCACACGTATGGGAACCCTGGGAAGGGTCAGGAACCCTAGTCCAGTGGAACGACGGGTGTTCATCAAAGATGGTGAAAACACCTGGGGCTTGTGTGAGGCTCCAGAGCAGGTAATAAGCAAAAGTGTGTTCAGAGCAAGTCACGAGACATGTCAGTTCCAAAGGTAAGAAAGAAGGTTTACTGGAAAGGCCTGCTTAATTTATTGGGAATTCTTCAAAAAGCAAAGTTAATAGCCTAATAAAACGATTATGAAAATTCAAGCACTGACTCAACAGAGTTACTACTACATAAAATGTTTATAGAGTTGAAGTGAAATTGACTGTACTTTCCTCACATTCTGCCAAAAAGTTCTCAAATTTCATCTTTTCAAAACACTATCTACTAATGAAGCAAGGAGAAAAAGGTATTCAAAATAATAGCAAAAAAATTTATTTGAATGAACAGTTCTAGGTATACTACTAGTGATTTTACCTGGAGACACTCAGAAGGGAGACATGCCATCCATCCTGAGAACCATCATTATTCATAAAAAGACAACAGCACCTGGGACTTTCAGCACAGGCTTAGAAATCCCGAGTGAGGAGGGAAGTGAAAAAAAAAAAGGCCCTAGCAGCTACACTGACTTCATCTTCTCAGATTTGCTTACTAATCCAATCACATTAGTATCATAAATGATTAAAGACTCATTAACAAAACTGAGTACAATTCAGCCTAACATCCCACACTGGATACAAAAGTACCCCTCAGTATATCCAAAATGGAATCAAGTACTTAGAACAGCTCAGCAAGTCTTGGGGGGGAAAAAAAAACCTATACTTCCCTTGTATAGGTAGTTATTAACTGTATCCCATCCCCTCCCGCCATACCTCGACTGAAGAGAAGCTAACAGAATCTTCTGAAATGTGAATTTTGGACAATAACTTCAAATTAAAAGAAAGCAAAGCAAGCTCTTTAAATCATTGCATCTGAGAAGGAGAAAAAGGTGCAAACATAAAAGGAAGACACCACAGTCCACTAATAACGAGCCAAAAAATGATGCAGAAAAGTTGGCAAGAGTCAGTGATGGCCAGTCACCTGCGATTTTCATCCAGCACATCCAAGATCTGCTGGTAAGCCCTACGAGTGGAAGACTGGATAAGCGACAAAATGCCACGAGCAGAGGAGAGATTAGCTCCGTCTTCAGGTAGCATACGGGGAGGGCAAACCCGGACCTGTGGTGGCGACGGTGTCACACTGTTCACACAAGCACAGCAAATGAAGAGAAAACACTCAGGTCAGATTTTTGTACAACCCCAGCTCAACATTTTCCCCAAACACTCATATTTTAAAAATTAGCTGAGTTTTCTTGCCCATTTCCCCCACCCTTCATTTTCCCCCAAAAGAGCCAGGCCAAATAAGTTAATAAACACGTTAAATTGTTTCTGTGGTTTTTTTAAAACCCAGCTACCATGAAGCATCTGTAACTGTGTAGCTTTACGCATCAAATTAAAAGACTGAATATGAAAGGACAACTTTAAGAGGGAAGAGAACTACGGCAGAGCATCTGCAACCCCCAGCTCTGGAGAAGCAGCATTCTTTACTTAGCGTAAACCCAAGCCTCTAACAAAACAACAGGGCACTGCAGCTTACAGACGATCACAAGAGTAAGATAGGGAATTTCAGGATACAGGTGTCAGGCAAAGTTTACGTGCATAAAACGAAAGGGATTCCATGAAAACGCCAATTTCAAATACTTCACAAAGACAATGAAGAAATTAGTTTATGACGAGTAAATTTAAAGATGAACCAAAGTTTTGGAAAGCTAACAAAAAGCATTTTGATTACTCAATCAAAGCATACGTTCCCTGGCTAAATGACCAATTCTGTGAATACATTGAAAAGGCAAAGATACTTTTTAAATTATCCAGGTGGAGGTTAAATGATCTTTTTTTTTTTTGTTTCTTAGTGACAATAATCTTGGTCATTCTTTTATGTGTGCGTTGAGACTTACAATGTCTTTGATTCCACTTACATTTCTCCTAAAAGCTAAGCACATTTCAATGAAGTGATTTTATAGTTCTAATCTGGATTCTTATTTTCAGAGAACTAATTTTAGAGCATGATCAGCAATATGAGGTATTTAACTGATTTAAGGACTTGGCATCTGATTTGTTACAATGTTTTGTTACAATAAGAGAACTATGGGATGTGGGCTCAATAATTTTTCTCAGTATCAGGGCAAGAACACCTTAGACTAAGCCTCATCCTTGCATATAATATATAAAAGAGTGAAGGTGGAGAACACAGTGAACAACTGAAAAATAAAAGATTGTACTTTGATCCGTGTAATCTTTTCTTACTTAATATTTTTGGGAACCAAGAAATGAGCAGGGTAATTTTTGAAAGGGTAACTGTCATCTAATATTATTCCCAGAGTCCCAGAAAATTAAAAACAAAATCTTCTCCATAATTTTGTGAATAATTTCAATGTCTTGATGATCCAAAGGAAAAAGTACAAAATACATGAAAACCATGCTTTCCAAAGACTACTTAAAAGAGATTTAAGCCAAATCTTGGCATACTGAGAAAGTAATCTGTCAGGGTTGATTCACCATATGAATGAGGCTTCACGGTGTCAAGATAAATGCAAGTTTTCAGATGCAGACTCATGGATAGTCACCTGAAACATCTGCCCACAGACTAGGAATCTTCTGGAATATATATAGCTTATCAACAATAATAAATATCAACTGATCCATGGTACTCTGCTGCTGCTAAGTCACTTCAGTCGTGTTCAACTCTGTGCGACCCCAGAGATGGCAGCCCATCCCTGGGATTCTCCAGGCAAGAATACTGGAGTGGGTTGCGATTTCCTTCTCCAATGCATGAAACTGAAAAGTGAAAGTGAAGTCGCTCAGTCGTGTCCGGCTCTGTGAGACCCCACAGATCGCAGCCCACCAGGCTCCCCCGTCCCTGGGATTCTCCAGGCAAGAACACTGAAGTGGGTTGCCATTTCCTTCTCCAATGCAGGAAAGTGAAAAGTGAAAGTGAAGTCGCTCAGTCATGTCCGACTCCTAGTGACCCCATAAGCTGCAGCCTACCAGGCTCCTCCATCCATGGGATTTTCCAGGCAAGAGTACTGGAGTGGGTTGCCATTGCCTTCTCCGTCCATGGTACTCGGCAGAATCCAAACTGGGTATCCAAAAAGAGTAAAAGAAACAGTATTTCTGGGACTCAAAGTCTAGGTATTAGGCTTGTACTCAACGTTCTCTTCAGGCAGCATAGAGGATACCTGAAGTTCTTGCTCCTTCTAAGAAAACAGACTCCATTCATGTTAGAAAAGTGTCACCAGAGGCAGGAATAAAATTGTCAGTTCTTCACCAACATAAACAGGCATCAATCTGACACTGTTCTTGACAGCAACACCATCATACCTAGCTAAACTGACTTAAGCAAGTTTTAAAAGACTATTCAGGACAGTATCTATTGACATAATTGAAGCTTTTGCCTTCATATTCTGGGACTTAAATTGAACACTGTATATACCAATTTGAAATAGTATATAAATGAGCTACCTATATAAAGTCTATAATGATCACTATTTAGAATTATAATATCAGAGCAAAAATGCCAACAAACTGAATCCAAATCCATGAAAAAACTGATGGACTTTTGCCCATCAGAATTCAAAAGGAAAGAAGGCTTCCTTGGAGAAAACTCACTTTGTCAGAAATAAGCAATAGGAATTGTTTATTTAAATTCTAAAAGTACAAGTGTTTCCTGTCCATACATGGGAAATCAGGTCATCAAGCATAAATTATTTTCAGATTAACTGCAAAGCATTCTTCAGATGGAATGCACAGAAGACTGAGTTTTTGAAAGTCTAAAAGATCATCTTCAATTCTAAGATTCTATGATCATATAAAATTAGAATATGGTATTAAGTGGAAAAAAAAACATACACAGTCCTCAGTGGTAACTTAATAAGAAAACATATTAATGTAAAAGGATAAAATTAAAATTAACACTAGTAAAGATATTTCATCAAAGATTAACATCAAAAACATATTTGGATTTCAGGTTGTTTCTCAAAAGAAAACTTTCTCTCAAAACTTTCAAAGATTAGTTAAGAAACTTAACTTTTCATAAACAATCTTTCATAAACAGCAAAATCAGAGTAGGAAGTATTCATACACTGATGATCTGTTTGGGCAGTATACGTACAGATTAAATGCCCTTAATGGTTAATCTATTTCTATCTACAGATGAACTGAATGATTAAATCATAAGATGACCCTAGCTACACTAACTAGAAGAAAGAATGTAGTAATTCTTTCTTTTCAAAGCTTTAAGCAGTCTTGCAAGTCTCTTTAAAAATAAACAAATCTAAGAACAGAAAAAGAATAAGCCTCATGTTAGTGATAGGCCTGGTGCTAGCTGGGATGCCCAGCACTGGGGGCATTAACCGTGACAGGAAACAGTGCTTTCAGAGCTGAGTTTCATCTCTGCCCACCCACCCAAAGTGGAGTGACTTTGGTTTTTTGTTTTCACACATGAACTCCTGTGAAAAATACGTAAACATATTGCAAAGGCACTGAGATTATTCAAGCAAATGTTACCGTATTAGTGATTTAATAAAAATGCATGTTGATGATAAATTCATCCTAGTAATGTTACGAAATGGCAAAATCTCAGCTTTACCTTTTTCTTTTATAAACGTAAGGAAATTTTGAAGAATGTACTTATGTTTGTCGTATTATTTCATTAGTAATAGCTCTCTATTATATAGATAAATAAATAGTTAAATAGTTCATGTCTGTATGAACTCTTACTGTGCGAGTGTTGAATAAACAACACTAGCCAATGTGAGAACTCAAATTTAAATGAAAATTGACTTGGCATAACTATTATTATAATGTAAGTCCAAAGTCAAACACCTCTTTTTTCCATGGGTTTTCATAGGAATAGTGTTTCTCAAACTGTGAGGATAATCTCGTTGGTGAGGCTCCAGTCTCTTCCAAAAATATAGTAAAGTTAAAACAGTCAGAAAGGGAAGAAAAAGTTTTCAGTGAATCACAAATTTTGCACCATTTCTCTTGAAAGTTTAAATACAGATAAAGTTTTAATTTCTTGCCACTAAGGTAATTTACTAGTTCTTAGAAGTATAATAAGAGAATCAGAATTAAGAGAGAAATGACTGGTTTCAGAACGGTTTCTGCTTGAGAACTACACTAGCTGTTGAATCTTATACTGCAGGCCAAAGTGTCGCCTCCCCTTAAGAGGCCACTCATTCCCATCCCTTGCTGTGTCACACACACAGAAAGAGTGGGTTTAATGATCTGAAAATATTCTTCCAAAGCTTAACTTTAAAATATGGAATTAAAAACAACTTAAATGACTCATTACACTTAGGCTCCTTTTCTCCTTCTGAGTGAAAACGAACAACAAAAGACAGTGTGCTAAAATTTTCTTAAGACTGAAACCACTGAATC
Source organism: Oreotragus oreotragus (assembly GCA_006410675.1). Taxonomy (NCBI): domain Eukaryota; kingdom Metazoa; phylum Chordata; class Mammalia; order Artiodactyla; family Bovidae; genus Oreotragus; species Oreotragus oreotragus. Next base: position 41,694 of record SJYX01010288.1, read on the forward strand.
TGGCTGAAGTGAATCCACGGAGAACTAACACGCCAGCCAAAGCAAAGCAGAGGAACCAGAAAGGAGTTTTGGTATGAATTATTCCACTCTACTTTCACCATTATACTGCAAACCATATCCAACTTCCTTAGCTGGTCTAGATTTTTTTTTTTTTTTAAACAAAGAGTATGGTAACAGCTTGAGAAATCCTGAAACAGAGGTATTTAAAAGCCAAACAGTCAGAGAATTAGGGCAGTACATGCCAATTACCTGGTGAAATATTAGTGTCACAAAGCCTGCAAAATTAAAACTCCTAATCGTGAAAAGCGGAGCAGATAGATAAAATCTTACGTGTACTCCAGTGTAGAAATCGGAGCCTGGAACCTTGAGATTTTATTTCTTGGGGCAGAATCTGATCTGTGCCACCTTAAATAATAAGTATGCTTCTTTTACATATTCAGCTTTTATAACACAAAGGAAAAAGCGAAATAGGAATCTACTGATCATTTTCGTGTCAGTAATAAGCCCTATTATCTCTTTGAAAGTAGGTGAGAGAACAAGGCCACCGCTCCTGCTCTTATACTCCTATGGACTTCTATTCCTAAATACAAGGAATAAAATAAAGTGGAGGCAGGCAAAGGTTCATGCACAATGACACATAATCAGATTACATCACAGAGAAAAGGCTGAAGTAGGTAAAGACAGGAAGAGTCCAATAATTACTCTGGTAGAGGTAAAATACAGCTGAACCATGTTTATAGTTTCTTCCTTACCATATTACCAGCATTAAATACATACTTTTGCTCATTATATAAAAATTTGAAAGTTTATCAAATGTAGATTCTTAAAGATGAATCCAATTATAAATAATAAAATTAATAACAGCAGCAGAAGAAAGGGCAAGGTCACACTATCAACAAAAAGATGGTTAAGTATCTTACCATGGTAACATACCTAACTACCAAAACAAAAAGTATGGTTAAGGAAGGTAAGCATTCTATTGCAAAAACTGTATAGTTAAATATTCATGCTATTTTTACAACCAAAAATTAAAACATGAAATTGTTTTATTAAACATCTAGAATAGCAGTCCCCAACCTTTTTGGTACCAAAGACTGGTTGCATGTAACAATTTTTCTACAGATAGGGGGCAGGGGCGGGGATGTTTTCAGCATGATTCAAGCACATTACATTTATTGTGCATTTTATTTCTATTTTGTGGCAATCTCAGGACATTCTGCCTTGATGCTAGGGTTAGTTTGTGGCCTAAGAGAACATCACTGATCTGACAGAAGGTGGAGCTCAGGCTGTAATGTGACCGACAGGAAGTGGCTGTAAATACAGAAGAAGCTTTGCAGGCTTGCTCATTTCCTGCTGTGTGGCCTGGTTCCTAACAGGCCATGGACAAGTACTGGTTGTGGCCTGGGGACTGGGGTACCCCTGATCTAGAAAATGCCTTTCAAGGGACTTAAATAATTCAAATATTAGCTAACTTTGTTCATCTTTTCTGAGGAACTTTTATCACATAACTGCAAAAATGTCTATGAACTAAGTCATTTACTTTAACTCATGCTTCACAAGGCTGGTTTTTATATATTATAGAGCAGAGCAGTCTTCTTTCTTGTCAACTGAACTTAGCTATCAGTAATATATACTGTGCAAGGGAAAAAACCAAAAGTGATACTATAGTAAAATAGTCCTATTTTTATTTCATTATGGGAAATTTCAAAGTAATCATGGACCTAAATAAAAAGCAATATCTTTATATAACAAGAAAGTTAATTAGAAACTTTTGGTGCCTTAAAAAATATTACAAATAGAAAATAACAAAAGCCCTTAGGTCTATGTTTAATCATTCTCAGAGAGTTCTAAATATCAAGAAGCTACCTTCACCATAAATTAGGTAGTCTTTTCACCATTTGTGAAACATATTTTAACATAGTCTAAAAAAAGGAATTCCATGGACTGGCCATCACTGCTAGCCATGGACCTGCAGGAAAACATACAATTATCACAAAAAATTTCATTATTAAAAATGGCTGGACCTTTCAGATAAGCCTTTCCTGAAGAAGACATATATTCTTTCAAACTTCTTATCTTCCTATTTTATGCTTCAGAATAATTTTAACCACTTTAGGAAGCATTTCAAGATTCCCCAAGAAATGAAAAGTTACAATTCTCCTCTGCACCTCATGCAAAAAAAGAGACTCAATCCCCATCAAAGTCCCTTCTGCGTCCCTATATTCTTTAGTCAAGCCCAAGTTAAAACTTCATATGGTTTAATACAAATGGCATAATTGTACTGTATGCTATTTTCCATGTAAATTTAAATGTCTTGCTTTTTATCTAGATTTGCAAGCTATGAGAGACATTATCACCTCCTGATTCTTTCTTAGTTCCCAGAGAAATTAACGTGATGCCTGACATCAAATCAGGTTCATGATAAATGAGTGTATGAAAGTTGAAAATTTAATGAGGAAGAAACAATAACTTATATAATTTAAATCACCAATGGCTTTGAAACTTAAAAAATTCTGACCAGTTTTTAAAGGGATATTTTATTTTAAAAACCAATCAATTTTAATAAAACAACAAAAATCACTTGTCCAATTTAAAACATCTAATGGTGGGGGTAGTTTTTAAGATCAGGGTATGATAATGAAACCAAATGAGAAAGAAAGGTTTACACAAACAGTCCTTTAAACAATGTACTTAAATTTTTAGAAAATGAAAAGGGTCTAAAGAATTCTGTGACTCAGGAGGAAGAGAGCTAAAAAAAATAATCCTGGAAAGCAAAAAAAAAAAAAAAAAAAAAACATTTGCTTATGCTATATTCTTTACCATGGCTCATTAGAAGCAGAGCCGGCTAGTCCTTTTACAATCTAATCACAAATTAAGTAACCTGAAAATGAAGATGTTTCCTTAACAAAGTGTTTATGCTTTATTTTCTTTCCCCAAATTTAAGGTTATAAAGAGTACTACAAAAATATAAAACTGATGTATATGTATTACATAATAAACTGCAAACACTATTAGAAGTAAATGACTTTTTTCTTCAGGTTCTTAGGTATAAAACATACACTTCATCCTTTTTTTTTTTTAAATATTTGAGAGTAAGTAAATCATTTAGAAAAGGATGGGACAGGCAGTGTATAGAGACAACTTATGAATGAGATACAATGCTTAGTGGTTCTACTCACATGGAGTCAGTTTTGACCAGCTGTCCATTTTGGCGAACAGCATTTTCACTCATAGAGCGTTCTCTTTTTAGCCTGCCAACTGCACGGATCTGTTAGGCACAAAGAAAGGGAAAGGAACAGAAAATATTCTTAGTAGTCTAGTATTTGCTTAACATCAAAAGGACCTTAATCTAAGGCTACTCACAAAATTAAAAAAGAACACAACCATGAATTGCTACTCAGTGTGTGTATTATATGCAGGGCATGTTAAGGAAAAAACCTCTACTTACTATAATGCAGATAAACTTAGGAATGCTTATCTTCTTTATGAAAATAGTGACTTCTAGTTGCTTTTTTAAGTCTCAATCTTACCTGGTACAATTATTAATATTTTTATTTATTATAATTATGCAATATACTTACATTCAGTTCAGTTCAGTCACATCTCTTTGCGACCCCATGAACCATAGCACGCCAGGCCTCCCTGTCCATCACCAACTCCCAGAGTTTACCCAAACTCATGTCCATTGAGCCGGTGATGCCATCCAACCATCTCATCCTCTGTTGTTCCCTTCTCTTCCTGCCCTCAATCTTTCCCAGCATCAATACTTGCATTACTTAACGAACAATTCACAACAGCTTTTAAAGGCACTTACACTATAGGAAATGGGATAGATTTGTAAGTAGTACAAATAAGGCTTCTGAAGTTAAAACAAATTCAGATTAGTTTAGATATTTGAAAACTAAAAGAAATCTCACATGCTTAAATGTTTTAGCATTCTAGAAATAGTTACAATCTTCCATTTAACATGCTCTTTGTACAAAATGTTATCATTGATCTCTTTCCATTAAAGAGATGGAATTAAAGGATGAATCTGTTTCCTTCCCTTGAAATTAGGTGGGCTAGTGGCTGCTACAAAGATGATAAATGTGACTTCTAAGGTTAAGTTAGAAACAACACTAAGGCTTCTGCTTTTTTCCCCTTTCATTGTTTGGCACAACAGCACCAAGACCCAATTGGCCAGACAGAAAGGCTATGTGCGGTTATAGCAGTCAGTAATCCTGGCTGAGGTCTACACAATAGATAGTATCAACTGACCTATGAGTGAGTAAGCCTTCAGATGAATGCAGCCTCAAGCTGTTGAGTCATCCCGAGCCTTTGAGACTTCCTAGCCTAGGCCCAGATAATAAACAACAGAAACAAGCTTTCCCTACTATGCTTGATGCAAATATCTTACCCACAAAATCCATGAGCAAAATAAGCAATTTCTATTTCAAGCCACTAACTTTAGGGTGGTTTAATGGGCAGCAGGAGGTAACTGGGGCTTCCTTGGTAGCTTAGACAGTAAAGAATCTGCCTGGAATGTGGGAGTCCAGGTTCGATCCCTGGTTTGGGAAGATCCCCTGGAGAAGAAAATGGCAACCTACTCCAGTATTTTGCCTGGAGAATTCCATTGACAGAGAAGCCTGGCAAGCTACAGTCCATGGGGGTCACAAAGAGTCGGACACGACTGAGTGGCTAATACACATACACACACAGGAGATAACTGAAACAATGGTAATCATGAACTTTTCTGCTTAAAAAATTTTTTTTTTAAATTTTTTACTGGAAACACCTCTGGCAACTTAAAAGTTTTTATTATAAATGACAACTGGTGTGTGAACCACAGACTTGAAGATTAACATTCTCAAAAATACAAACCCAGTATCTATTAATGCTCTTAAAAAAGACTTGGGAATAGATCACCAGGGTATAAGCACCATCAGAGCAGAAAAAAATCCTGTATTTTATGCCAACAAAACTTAAAATCATACTAAGCAGCACATAACTTCAAAGCATGGTTTAAATTTGGTTATGATTATTAACCACTTACCCATCTGAACAAAAGGAAAAAAAAAAACAGAAAAGGAGTTGGCTTGGTGCCTACTGCCAAGAGTTCTTTACAGTTAAACCAAAAGTCAAAATTACTTGAAGGCATTTATATATAAAAACTAATCTTGGACAAATCAATGTCCACGAGGTCTTTGTTTACTGGTTTTCCAGATTTACTCAGATCTTATCTCTCCCTCAAGAATCTGCTCAGATGCCTTAGTATTTTCCCCTATAATGGTCCCCTTTTTTTTTCATATCATTTTTAAAAGTTACCCTCTATTTATAGTTATTACAGAATACTGACTATATTCCTGGTGTTGTACAATACATCCTGGTAGCCTATCTTATCGGGGAAGGCAAATGGCACCCCACCCCAGTACTCTTGCCTGGAAAATCCAATGGACGGAGTAGCCTGGTGGGCCGCAGTCCATGGGTCGCTAACAGTCGGACAGACTGAACGACTTCACTTTCACTTTTCTCTTTCATGCATTGGAGAAGGAAATGGCAACCCACTCCAGTATTCTTGCCTGGAGAATCCCAGGGATGGGGGAGCCTGGTGGGCTGCCGTCTGTGGGGTCACACAGAGTCGGACACGACTGAAGTGACTTAGCAGCAGCAGCAGCCTATCTTATACCCAATAGTTTGTACCTCCCACTCTCCAATTCTTAATGTCGACCCCTCCACTAATAACCGCTAGTTTGTTCTCCGTATCTGAGAGCCTGCTTCTTTTCTGCTACAGCCACTAGTTTGTTGCTTGTTTCAGATTCCACACGTAAGTGATATCATATTTGTCTTTCTCTGACTTATTTCACTTAGCGTAATGCACTTAAGTCTATCCATGCTGCTGTAAACGGCAAATTTTCATTTTTTATGGCTGAGTAGTATTCCATTGTGTCTGTGTGTATCTCACATTTTCTTTATCCATTCATCTGTTGATAAGACACTTATTTCCATATTTTCTGCCAGAAGATGCTAACTTTCATAACAATGATATTTCTAACTATTGATCATCAATTAGAGCCATGTGCTAGACATACTATACATATTATTACACCATACTATACATATTATTATACCTAATTACATACTATACATACATCAATAATCTTATGTACTTGGCATTATTCTCTTCTTTATTTTAGAGATGAGCCTTGCCTTGGAACAGTTAAACAACTAGATGAAAGTTATGTGGTTAGTAAGCAGCAAAGTAGGCCCTCAAAATTAAGACTAATTCTCAGGCTCAGTTTTTCACTTCAGCGCTATACACTTTGGACATTTGTCACATTTGACTAAATACCATAATGACTGTAGGAGTAAACCCCACACAGGCTTAGAATCTAGGTCTACTGAGGGAAATCTTGTTAAAAAATTTTTTATCACTCATCCTTAATCATCCAAAAAAAGGAGGTGATTTATAAAAACATAAATCCATTCTGAAGGAGATCAACCCTGGGATTTCTTTGGAAGGAATGATGCTAAAGCTGAAACTCTAGTACTTTGGCCACCTCATGCGAAGAGCTAACTCACTGGAAAAGACTCTGATGCTGGGAGGGATTGGGGGCAGGGGAAGGGGATGACTGAGGAGGAGATGGCTGGATGGCATCACGGACTCAATGGGCGTGAGTCTGAGTGAACTCCGGGAGATGGTGATGAACAGGGAGGCCTGGCGTGCTGCGATTCATGGGGTCGCAAAGAGTCGGACACGACTGAGTGACTGAACTGAAGTGCCACTTATTTATTATTTTAAAATAAAATATTATTTTAATAAAAAAATAGTCATTCATGACAGTGCTCAGCTTGTTTTCAGGCTGGTTGTTCACACCAAGCAGTGTCTAAAACAGTGGGATCATGAAGATCAGAAGGCAAATAAAAACTAAAGGAATATCAAAGGGAGGGTTTCTCTTCTGGCAGAATCCTCATTCCAAGACAGTACTATTCACAGCCGTAAAGGTCTTTCCCTCACTCAGACCACTGTGAAGGAAGCATGTCTCACTGCACTGTCTTACACAAAAGCTCAAAAGATGTCTGTTAAATACAGTCCTGCTGTATTTACCTTAGTGCCTTTTCATCATGTGAAGATTCAAAGTTAGTACTTTTCATCAAGCAAATATATGGAATGTCTAAACTGGCACCTATATTATCTGAGTCACCTCAGCACAAACTTCCAGCCTAGGAAGAGGCTATACCTAGTACTGGGAAACTGCACTCCTGTAGATTATATGCCTGATCTACCTCCTAGGAAGGACTATATGAAGGATCAAAGACAAAGGCAGTTTCATTACCAATAAAAACTTATCTTCGCATATTGTCTTTTATTAGAATCATGACAACATAGGAATTTAGGAATTATAATGAAAAAGTTGCAACTACAGAAATCACAGCAAAGGAGTTTTACAAGACTGGCCCTAAATCAACAGCAAAGGCAAAACCTGAACTTCGCTACTAACATCTTAGTAAGTCCATACACTGCCATATTGAGATCAAAAGGGCTAGTAATCTTACATAACACGGTAACTAACTCAGTAGAAACTTCGGAGCAAGCAAGAGGATAGGTAGTGTCAAGGGGATAAAAAAAGCTTTTGCCAACTGCCAGACAGCGTTTATAACAAAGTGATGCATTAATTTTTTCCCATGCTAAACTTCCCCAAATTTTCTGTATTGCTTAAAGTGACTCCTAGCCATAAAAGCTCTTCCTTCAAGACCCCATGAATGTTAATGCCTTCCACAAAACTGTCATTTTCCTGAAACATGATATTTAAATTTTTAAAAAAAGCACAGTATCTTGAGTATCTATAAACCAGAATTTATAGCAATCAATGGTTCGTGCAGAAGGATATCATTACATATTGCTAATGACATGATTTATAGGCTCTTGATGCCTCTTTCACTTTTGCTGTTGTCTATGTTATTTCAAATTCAGATACTGTTAAAACTCTAGTACTTACTTCTTCATTTTGAGGGGTTGGAGCAGGTCTTTCTAAATCCAGAAAATCTAGCGGTCTTTCACTCAGCGTAAGCACACGAGGTGGTGTTTTTAGAGCCAGAGGCTTAAAGGGAGTTGACTGTATAAGGTCAAGATCTGCTGGTCTTGAAAATGGAATGTCTTCATTATTTCCTGACAGTAAAAAAAATAAAGAGGAGGGAGGTTTTTAAAAAGATACTGGTTTTATTCAAATGTATTTGCCACTACACACCCACCAGGAATAGCTAAAATTAAAAAGGCTAACAATACAAAGTGCTGGCAAGGATGCGGAGCAAATGGAGTGCTCGTATGTCACTGATGGGAATATAGCAGGGTACAACCAATTTCAAAAATAGTTTGACAGCTGTTCTTAATATAATGTGATCTAGCAACTTATTCCTAAGCCATATGGAAACACGTGTCTTCATAGCAGCTTTATTCTTAATAGCACTAAAAAAGGAACAACTCAAATGTTCACCAACAAGTGAATACATAAACTAATTGTGGTATATCCACACAGTGGCATATTAAAAATAAAATGGAAGATCAATATAAGCAATAATAATCGAAGACTCTCAAAAACATAACACTACGCAAAAGAAGCCAGACCCAAGAGTATATAATATAGTGTTATCATTCTAGTCATACAAAACTCTGGGAAAGATAAATCTGATCTTTGGTTATTAAAAGGAGATTATGGTTGCCTGGAATTGAGAGGTAAGAACTAAATAAAAAACTGTTCAGGGTGAGATAATGAGAAGTTCTATATCTGGACTGTGGTAGAGTTACATAGGAGTATACTTTTCTCAAGAATCATCAGCTATACAATTTAAAATTACACACATTTTATGTATGTAAATAATACTTCAATAATTAGTTGAACTATTAACAAATACTATTTGAAATTTTAGACTATGATAATTAATAAACTTTTTGAAGAAAATGTCAAGTTGCATTTCTCAACCATTTTTCTCTGTGCTCAGTCGCTTAGCTGTATCCAACTCTTTGCAACTATGATGCCATCCAACCATCTCATCCTCTGTTGTTCCCTTCTCTTCCTGCCCTCAATCTTTCCCAGCATCAATACTTGCATTACTTAACGAACAATTCACAACAGCTTTTAAAGGCACTTACACTATAGGAAATGGGATAGATTTGTAAGTAGTACAAATAAGGCTTCTGAAGTTAAAACAAATTCAGATTAGTTTAGATATTTGAAAACTAAAAGAAATCTCACATGCTTAAATGTTTTAGCATTCTAGAAATAGTTACAATCTTCCATTTAACATGCTCTTTGTACAAAATGTTATCATTGATCTCTTTCCATTAAAGAGATGGAATTAAAGGATGAATCTGTTTCCTTCCCTTGAAATTAGGTGGGCTAGTGGCTGCTACAAAGATGATAAATGTGACTTCTAAGGTTAAGTTAGAAACAACACTAAGGCTTCTGCTTTTTTCCCCTTTCATTGTTTGGCACAACAGCACCAAGACCCAATTGGCCAGACAGAAAGGCTATGTGCGGTTATAGCAGTCAGTAATCCTGGCTGAGGTCTACACAATAGATAGTATCAACTGACCTATGAGTGAGTAAGCCTTCAGATGAATGCAGCCTCAAGCTGTTGAGTCATCCCGAGCCTTTGAGACTTCCTAGCCTAGGCCCAGATAATAAACAACAGAAACAAGCTTTCCCTACTATGCTTGATGCAAATATCTTACCCACAAAATCCATGAGCAAAATAAGCAATTTCTATTTCAAGCCACTAACTTTAGGGTGGTTTAATGGGCAGCAGGAGGTAACTGGGGCTTCCTTGGTAGCTTAGACAGTAAAGAATCTGCCTGGAATGTGGGAGTCCAGGTTCGATCCCTGGTTTGGGAAGATCCCCTGGAGAAGAAAATGGCAACCTACTCCAGTATTTTGCCTGGAGAATTCCATTGACAGAGAAGCCTGGCAAGCTACAGTCCATGGGGGTCACAAAGAGTCGGACACGACTGAGTGGCTAATACACATACACACACAGGAGATAACTGAAACAATGGTAATCATGAACTTTTCTGCTTAAAAAATTTTTTTTTTAAATTTTTTACTGGAAACACCTCTGGCAACTTAAAAGTTTTTATTATAAATGACAACTGGTGTGTGAACCACAGACTTGAAGATTAACATTCTCAAAAATACAAACCCAGTATCTATTAATGCTCTTAAAAAAGACTTGGGAATAGATCACCAGGGTATAAGCACCATCAGAGCAGAAAAAAATCCTGTATTTTATGCCAACAAAACTTAAAATCATACTAAGCAGCACATAACTTCAAAGCATGGTTTAAATTTGGTTATGATTATTAACCACTTACCCATCTGAACAAAAGGAAAAAAAAAAACAGAAAAGGAGTTGGCTTGGTGCCTACTGCCAAGAGTTCTTTACAGTTAAACCAAAAGTCAAAATTACTTGAAGGCATTTATATATAAAAACTAATCTTGGACAAATCAATGTCCACGAGGTCTTTGTTTACTGGTTTTCCAGATTTACTCAGATCTTATCTCTCCCTCAAGAATCTGCTCAGATGCCTTAGTATTTTCCCCTATAATGGTCCCCTTTTTTTTTCATATCATTTTTAAAAGTTACCCTCTATTTATAGTTATTACAGAATACTGACTATATTCCTGGTGTTGTACAATACATCCTGGTAGCCTATCTTATCGGGGAAGGCAAATGGCACCCCACCCCAGTACTCTTGCCTGGAAAATCCAATGGACGGAGTAGCCTGGTGGGCCGCAGTCCATGGGTCGCTAACAGTCGGACAGACTGAACGACTTCACTTTCACTTTTCTCTTTCATGCATTGGAGAAGGAAATGGCAACCCACTCCAGTATTCTTGCCTGGAGAATCCCAGGGATGGGGGAGCCTGGTGGGCTGCCGTCTGTGGGGTCACACAGAGTCGGACACGACTGAAGTGACTTAGCAGCAGCAGCAGCCTATCTTATACCCAATAGTTTGTACCTCCCACTCTCCAATTCTTAATGTCGACCCCTCCACTAATAACCGCTAGTTTGTTCTCCGTATCTGAGAGCCTGCTTCTTTTCTGCTACAGCCACTAGTTTGTTGCTTGTTTCAGATTCCACACGTAAGTGATATCATATTTGTCTTTCTCTGACTTATTTCACTTAGCGTAATGCACTTAAGTCTATCCATGCTGCTGTAAACGGCAAATTTTCATTTTTTATGGCTGAGTAGTATTCCATTGTGTCTGTGTGTATCTCACATTTTCTTTATCCATTCATCTGTTGATAAGACACTTATTTCCATATTTTCTGCCAGAAGATGCTAACTTTCATAACAATGATATTTCTAACTATTGATCATCAATTAGAGCCATGTGCTAGACATACTATACATATTATTACACCATACTATACATATTATTATACCTAATTACATACTATACATACATCAATAATCTTATGTACTTGGCATTATTCTCTTCTTTATTTTAGAGATGAGCCTTGCCTTGGAACAGTTAAACAACTAGATGAAAGTTATGTGGTTAGTAAGCAGCAAAGTAGGCCCTCAAAATTAAGACTAATTCTCAGGCTCAGTTTTTCACTTCAGCGCTATACACTTTGGACATTTGTCACATTTGACTAAATACCATAATGACTGTAGGAGTAAACCCCACACAGGCTTAGAATCTAGGTCTACTGAGGGAAATCTTGTTAAAAAATTTTTTATCACTCATCCTTAATCATCCAAAAAAAGGAGGTGATTTATAAAAACATAAATCCATTCTGAAGGAGATCAACCCTGGGATTTCTTTGGAAGGAATGATGCTAAAGCTGAAACTCTAGTACTTTGGCCACCTCATGCGAAGAGCTAACTCACTGGAAAAGACTCTGATGCTGGGAGGGATTGGGGGCAGGGGAAGGGGATGACTGAGGAGGAGATGGCTGGATGGCATCACGGACTCAATGGGCGTGAGTCTGAGTGAACTCCGGGAGATGGTGATGAACAGGGAGGCCTGGCGTGCTGCGATTCATGGGGTCGCAAAGAGTCGGACACGACTGAGTGACTGAACTGAAGTGCCACTTATTTATTATTTTAAAATAAAATATTATTTTAATAAAAAAATAGTCATTCATGACAGTGCTCAGCTTGTTTTCAGGCTGGTTGTTCACACCAAGCAGTGTCTAAAACAGTGGGATCATGAAGATCAGAAGGCAAATAAAAACTAAAGGAATATCAAAGGGAGGGTTTCTCTTCTGGCAGAATCCTCATTCCAAGACAGTACTATTCACAGCCGTAAAGGTCTTTCCCTCACTCAGACCACTGTGAAGGAAGCATGTCTCACTGCACTGTCTTACACAAAAGCTCAAAAGATGTCTGTTAAATACAGTCCTGCTGTATTTACCTTAGTGCCTTTTCATCATGTGAAGATTCAAAGTTAGTACTTTTCATCAAGCAAATATATGGAATGTCTAAACTGGCACCTATATTATCTGAGTCACCTCAGCACAAACTTCCAGCCTAGGAAGAGGCTATACCTAGTACTGGGAAACTGCACTCCTGTAGATTATATGCCTGATCTACCTCCTAGGAAGGACTATATGAAGGATCAAAGACAAAGGCAGTTTCATTACCAATAAAAACTTATCTTCGCATATTGTCTTTTATTAGAATCATGACAACATAGGAATTTAGGAATTATAATGAAAAAGTTGCAACTACAGAAATCACAGCAAAGGAGTTTTACAAGACTGGCCCTAAATCAACAGCAAAGGCAAAACCTGAACTTCGCTACTAACATCTTAGTAAGTCCATACACTGCCATATTGAGATCAAAAGGGCTAGTAATCTTACATAACACGGTAACTAACTCAGTAGAAACTTCGGAGCAAGCAAGAGGATAGGTAGTGTCAAGGGGATAAAAAAAGCTTTTGCCAACTGCCAGACAGCGTTTATAACAAAGTGATGCATTAATTTTTTCCCATGCTAAACTTCCCCAAATTTTCTGTATTGCTTAAAGTGACTCCTAGCCATAAAAGCTCTTCCTTCAAGACCCCATGAATGTTAATGCCTTCCACAAAACTGTCATTTTCCTGAAACATGATATTTAAATTTTTAAAAAAAGCACAGTATCTTGAGTATCTATAAACCAGAATTTATAGCAATCAATGGTTCGTGCAGAAGGATATCATTACATATTGCTAATGACATGATTTATAGGCTCTTGATGCCTCTTTCACTTTTGCTGTTGTCTATGTTATTTCAAATTCAGATACTGTTAAAACTCTAGTACTTACTTCTTCATTTTGAGGGGTTGGAGCAGGTCTTTCTAAATCCAGAAAATCTAGCGGTCTTTCACTCAGCGTATTATAGCAATCAATGGTTCGTGCAGAAGGATATCATTACATATTGCTAATGACATGATTTATAGGCTCTTGATGCCTCTTTCACTTTTGCTGTTGTCTATGTTATTTCAAATTCAGATACTGTTAAAACTCTAGTACTTACTTCTTCATTTTGAGGGGTTGGAGCAGGTCTTTCTAAATCCAGAAAATCTAGCGGTCTTTCACTCAGCGTAAGCACACGAGGTGGTGTTTTTAGAGCCAGAGGCTTAAAGGGAGTTGACTGTATAAGGTCAAGATCTGCTGGTCTTGAAAATGGAATGTCTTCATTATTTCCTGACAGTAAAAAAAATAAAGAGGAGGGAGGTTTTTAAAAAGATACTGGTTTTATTCAAATGTATTTGCCACTACACACCCACCAGGAATAGCTAAAATTAAAAAGGCTAACAATACAAAGTGCTGGCAAGGATGCGGAGCAAATGGAGTGCTCGTATGTCACTGATGGGAATATAGCAGGGTACAACCAATTTCAAAAATAGTTTGACAGCTGTTCTTAATATAATGTGATCTAGCAACTTATTCCTAAGCCATATGGAAACACGTGTCTTCATAGCAGCTTTATTCTTAATAGCACTAAAAAAGGAACAACTCAAATGTTCACCAACAAGTGAATACATAAACTAATTGTGGTATATCCACACAGTGGCATATTAAAAATAAAATGGAAGATCAATATAAGCAATAATAATCGAAGACTCTCAAAAACATAACACTACGCAAAAGAAGCCAGACCCAAGAGTATATAATATAGTGTTATCATTCTAGTCATACAAAACTCTGGGAAAGATAAATCTGATCTTTGGTTATTAAAAGGAGATTATGGTTGCCTGGAATTGAGAGGTAAGAACTAAATAAAAAACTGTTCAGGGTGAGATAATGAGAAGTTCTATATCTGGACTGTGGTAGAGTTACATAGGAGTATACTTTTCTCAAGAATCATCAGCTATACAATTTAAAATTACACACATTTTATGTATGTAAATAATACTTCAATAATTAGTTGAACTATTAACAAATACTATTTGAAATTTTAGACTATGATAATTAATAAACTTTTTGAAGAAAATGTCAAGTTGCATTTCTCAACCATTTTTCTCTGTGCTCAGTCGCTTAGCTGTATCCAACTCTTTGCAACTCCATGGACTACAGCCCATCAGGCTCCTCTGTCCATGGAATTTTCCAGGCAACAATACTGGAGTGGGCCCCAATCCATTTTCTAAATATTTTGAAAAGTTCCAAAAGTTTTCATAAAAATATACAAAATAAAGGTTTATCAGACAACTTTATAAACAAATATAAAATACCTGCTACCACAATTCTCTCTGGAACTTGCATAATCACACTAGCGTTTGAAACTCCTTCTTGAAATCCTTGTTCCAGGTCAGCGTTTGGTGGTGCTACCTTTAACTTTTCTGGGACCCTCATTCGCTGACTAATACCTTCGGTGTATTCCATCTCATACTGAATTCGACTAATTTCCGCCATCTCAGAAGCAGTGGGAGAAGGAAAGGCCGCCCCACTCACTCTGTGGGCAAAAAATTTACAGATGGGGTGAATGAGTGCTGAAATGCCCGTCTTCCCTATGTAGTGAAGTTAGAAGACAATACCTTTTAGAAAGAGCACAAGAAGACTTCTCATTTGTGAGTACTGAACACATACAAAGGAAAAACACAAGATTGAAGAAAATGCTTTTTTCAACAAAATACCTTCGCACTTAGTTGAAGTTGCACCTTGAGTTTATTACTTAGAAGCAAATTTTTAAAATTTGTGTATAACTACAACATGAATATGCCCACACATACACTCTCCTCCTCACTGCACGAAGAGATAGGCATGCTGCTTATAACTAAAAACTGCCGAAAATAAAACTCAAATAGAAATTTCCTAGTCAATTATTTGAAGGGTAGAAACTACTATCATGCATGGAAAAAATAAAACTTTTTAATGATGAAAATCAGATTCAGAAGGTAAATAATGTTAATTCTAAATTTACTAAAAAGAAGCAACCCCCTGAGTTTCACAAAATACAAATTAAAACCTCTCTTACTGAATGTATACCTGATGACTGAGATGAAATTTTGAAAATCAAATAACGAACATACATTAATAAATCCTTAATGTATGCATTCATTTTGAGGGACCATAGTGTGAAAAGTTCACACTATTCACCATTTGTACTGAATGTATTTGCATGTATATTTAAAAAAAACATGACATGCCTTCAAAGGGAAAGGCAAAACATATGCACTGCAAAATCTTCTAAATTAGAGAAGAATCCATGCTCTAAGGAAAAGCAGCAGAAAGGAAGTTGCCCGAGATAAAAAAATATTGATCACAATGTAAAAGATGATTAGCGTGTGGGCAATCAGCTTTAAAGCCACTATGTCTCAAGCCTATAATACCAGCTCAACTGAATAAAATGTCACTGACCTTCCTAGTGATGTGTCATTGCTTGTTCTTTTACTCATTTTTAATACAGTAAATACACGTCTATAAAAGCTATTTAAAATACTGCTACCCTGGAGTTTACTTTACACAACAATTCCCCTACAGATCTGAACTTTTTTGGAGGTGTACATAACAACACGGACACTGCTTTTCCAGCTGTAAAAAAGAAAGAATAAAAATCAGTATTTCAACAATTAATTGCATATGAAAACTACGAATCAAAGTAAATATCTACTTAAAATTATTTTTGGATTTCAACCAAAACCACTGTTCAAATCTCTCCTAAAAAGAGTTCTTCTCTACCTCAAAAGCCACAAGGGCCATTTTAAGCATAGTCACTATACTATGATTTTGCAAACAGGGTCAAGAAAAGCTAAACAAACATATATACAAATGTGAAGTCAGATTAGAAGACAACATTTTGTCACAAAATTCCTCTAGGTATTATATTCTGAAAGGAGGCGGGGATCCTTTTCTTATTTAGACTAAGTACAAATGAAGAAATCACAAAGATAATGTAAAGGGCAGAAAAATGTATTTGTGGTAACATATCTGATGTATAAGTAATGATTTCTTTAAAAACAAATAACTTTGAAAACTAAATTACACTAAGTTTTCAGCGAAAGATATTATATTTAAGTCAAAGTCAATAAAAATTAAAGACAATTAAAAAATTAAGGAGTATAAATTTAAGTCACAGTGGGAACATTGCTTAAACTCCATGTCAGAGACACATCACACATCTCAAACCACGTCACCGACATGCTTTGGAGAGATCTCAGAGGTTGGCTAAGGGGCTACAACCCTAACAACTGGTTAATTATGACTGCTAACTTGCACCTTTTATTTTTTACCAAAATGTGTGAATTTTAAGGATCTGGCATGCAGATGGTTTAAAGACTAACACAATGGACCCAAAAGAGACAATTTTTACTCACAAATGTGTATCAATTACTGGGTGCTCTTTGGCATTATCTGCTTCTGTGCTTCATATTAAATCCATTAACTTGCCTCAGTATGCATGTGCTGGATTTAGAGCCACTTTTGTCCCTGGGGGAGAAAAAACAGGAGCTAACTGAAAAACTAGATGATACTGACACCAGAGATTCATTGCTGGAAATCCTCTGAATGATGAAAGCCACTAAAGATGCATAGCCTTACACTGAAAAAGCCACTAAAATAATAAAGAAAAAAATGAACAAATTTACCACCAATTTTAGGCCTGGAGACAGAACCCTACAACCATTCACTAGTTAATACAAGATAAAAGACTACCGTTTCTGATTTGAATTTAGAAAAACATAGCTGATGAAATATATATATGTTTAACAGAATCTTAATACTTAGGCGTATACATAAGTGTATATATACATACACAAATTAAGGAGAAACAAATGCACTGGCGAAATTTTCATCCAGCTACTTTCATTCAGTATTTAATTTCATTCATAACTTTAATTCAGTATTTAATTAGAACCAGTAACACATGCACACAGTACAAAGTACACAAGAACATACAGAATAATAGTGTCCCACTGATCCTATGCTATATAACAACTCAGGTCCCCAGAGGTAACCTCTCATCAATTTCTGTGCATCATTCTAAATAAGAAATGAGACACCTTTCTTATACTTACATATACATGTACCTGAAGCACAGTAAAAGCTTGTATTTGGAAATAACACTGAAAGAGACACGTCAAAAGGCGTATAGTCTTAAGACATTATAAACTGAAATTTTATAATAATAAACAAGGGATGCAAATTGCTAGAACAGTATCTCCCCAAAACGTGCTATTCTCTTCACTCCATTTACTACATTTCAGCCTTTGTATTAACTTTCCACTACTACATACCACAGGTCTCAACATTTCATTCTACAGCAACATCTTTGCTTATAAGACTTTCTGAGTTTGTAAAGTATCATGGATTTAAATCACCAAAGATGGACACTGAAAAGACAACTTCTAGAAAAAGCCAAATTCTCCTGTAGCCAATCTGAGCTACTTACAAGGTAGATTAAACTTTTCTACTAAGATTTAACATTGTACTGTTCCAATTACTGGCTTTTCTACTTAAGCAAATTCGATCAAAATCTCATCACCCCCCACCCCCATTAGACTATGACATTTTTGGTAGTATCTTTTGGCAAAAAAGAAAATAAATTTCTCATCTGGAGTTAAGACATTAACTCCAGTTCTGTCACTTCCAATCTACTGGGTACATGAGTCTCTGTGATATAACTAAAGAGACAAAATCCTTCAACGCACACACACAAAAGCAGGTAACAAAAACATAACTCTTACAAAGACCCCTCACCCGCAAACCACCTAGAGTCAAGTCACATCCACTTTCCCATGATGGAAAGTGTCCCCAATTTGGGGACATAATGAATCAAGGTTTATGTTCTCATTTTCTGTATTAGAATGCTGGGATTGAACGACACAGCCCAGCAAGTCACAGAAAGAACTTGGGTCAAATTGATTGTGGTTACAAAGATTTCTATAATTCCCCAAATACCAAGTCAAGTTGTTTGTCACTTATTGTGTAGACCTAGTTCAAGGCTTTTATACTGGTCACCCTATTTCAGTTCTCTTTTCAAGAAACTATACTTAAAGAATATGTCTGCAATGTGGGAGACCTGGGTTTGATTCCTGGGTTGGGAAGATCCCCTGGAGAAGGGAAAGGCTACCCACTCCGGTATTCTGGCCTGGAGAATTCCATAGACTGTATAGCCCATGGGGTCGCAAAGAGTTGGACTGACTGATTGACTTTCACATTTAAATAATGGGTGTAGAAGAAAATCACAGCGTAGTAACCCAGTATTTATTTTTATTTTTAAAGAAAAGTCACTGAAAAGATGGAAAAATACTAGTTAATGAATTTTAAAATAAGGCTATCAATCCACAGGAAACAAGTTTCAACACCAAAGGGAAGACAGTAACCGCTAAACTTTGTAATCATAAAATGCGGTAGCCCTATCAGACAAGAAGGTACAGAAAACACAATTTCCTTTGGGAAAAAAAAAAACAAAAGAGCAAAACCAACTCACAAGTGCTTGCAACCAAAAAGATAGCAGGTCTTACACACAATTTAATTATACGTACAGAGACTCCGAGGCACAACTAAATCGTTCTAATTCTCTCCGAATCTATTTTCCTAAGGGTTTTTCCTTTGGGATCTCATTAGGTGATGCAATCAACACCGAAAGAAATGTTTTTTCCATCTAGGGAGAGAAAACATTTCAGATCCTTCAGTTAAAGTCCCTCTGTGGGGTGAGAGGCCTGTATACAACTGGTTCATATTTGAAACAAAGGCGGTAAGGCTTTTTATCTTCGGCAACTAAAAGACGCCACCACTTTTGAAAGGGTTCTCCTCCCTCGAGAAAGCCTCTTGTAGGAGGCAGCCCGGGGTTTTCTTCTACCACAAAAGGGGAACTCGTCCTGCAGACGAAGAAGGTCACACGCTTACGGAAGGGGAATCCGAGCTTCTCCAGTTTCCAGCTCCTGGAAGGAAACGCTGGAGCATCTCCCGACATCCACACCTGCAGCAAGGATGCTTCCCGATCGGCGCGACCAGGGGCCTCCCCGGGGCGCCTGGGCTTCCAACAAGGCTTTTCTTCTCCAACACGTCCTGCCTCCCCACTCACAAAGTAAATAAAAAAACAAACCAAAAAGGACTTTCAAAGAGACAGCCGTCGGGTTCAAGGTCATACTGGAAGGTACCAGGAGCTTGGCTGGGAAGCATTACAGGCTTGAGTTACTCAAGCCTCGTTTGAAGCTCTCAGGACGCCCTTAGGGTTTTCCACGCCAGAAACTATCTTTTATGTGGAAAACTCAATTTTTCGACCAAACGAAGGCACAGAACTAAAGCAGGAAAGGTTAGCCCCAGAACGACTGCAGCAGGGTGCGCTGCTCTCCCGTGCTTTCCTCAAGAGGAGAGCAACGCCCCGAGAAGGAGGAAAGGTCAGGGTTGAATCGGGGAGGCCCCTGGGGAAGGGCAAGACCGCACCACGGACCGGCTGGGCAAACAGCCGGTCCCTGCATCGCCGGAAGATCCCGGCCACAGCGCTAGGCCCCGCATCCGGCTCGGGCCGCGGATCCCGGCTCGGGAAGACGTCAGCACTCACCCCTGGGCCCGCTGGAGGGTCCCCGGCGAGGGCCGCCGCCGGCCGGCTCCCCTGGTGCTCGGGTGGGCGGTCTCAGAGGCCGTTGGCCGAG
Organism: Oreotragus oreotragus; assembly: GCA_006410675.1. Lineage (NCBI taxonomy): Eukaryota > Metazoa > Chordata > Mammalia > Artiodactyla > Bovidae > Oreotragus > Oreotragus oreotragus. The sequence goes on from SJYX01010288.1 coordinate 61,756, forward strand.
CGCACGGAGGCGCCCGGGCAAATCACCGGCCGGAGACGCCCGCAGCGGGCGGGGAGGAAAAGAGAGACGCGAGAACGCCCGGGACTGGTCCCTTCCGGGAGCTGTAGTTGAGACAGGTTCGTGGTCATGTGACGCGAGGAAGGGCGGACGTAAGACCCACGCAGAGGAGCGGGGCTGTACGACGGCGATTCCGCGACATCTTTGTTGTGGGCAAAGTGCGCCCACCGCATCTCGTGTTTAAAAGGTAAACTTTCTGTAGCTAGTTAAATAATTAGTTTTCAGGACTGTCCGCATCAAAATCAGGCCTAATAATCTGCATATTTCGCCCGCTCTGCAAGTGATTCTTAAACACTATACTCCAGTTTTGACGATTTTTCAAGTCCTCTGTGTCTTCCTTAACAGTGACCCCTACCCTGACCTGCTTTACTAACCCTAAAAGGTAAGGATCTCGGAAAAGAAGTTAGGTTTCACAGTAGTTAGAAGCCCTGTTTAGTTTCCAAGAACTGTTTGCTGTCTAACCATTTAAAGAGAAAGTGAAGTCGCTCAGTCGTGTCCGACTCTTTGGGACCCCATGGACTGTAGCCCGCCAGGCTCCTCCATCCATGGGATTTTTCAGGCAAGAATACTGGAGTGGGTTGCTGTTTCCTTCTGCAGGGGATCTTCCCCACCCAGGAATCCAACCGGGGTCTCCTGCACTGCAGGCAGACAACCACATAACCACTAACTTTCTAGGAGAAAGTCAGTACCTTGTTCCTCAACACTGGGGCGGACTGAGGCCAATTCAAGGAATACATTTGTATTCTTCGATGTTAACAGCTAAAGACATACGCATGAGTATGTACTTCTCTAGAGTCTAAATGGCAACCACTCCAGCACTCTTGCCTGGAAAACCCCATGGGCAGGGGAGCCTGGTAAGCTGCAGTCCATGGGGTCGCTACGAGTCAGACATGACTGAGCGACTTCACTTTCACTCTTCACTTTCCTGCATTGGAGAAGGAAATGGCAACCCACTCCAATGTTCTTGCCTGAAGAATCCCAGGGACGGAGGAGCCTTGTGGGCTGCCGTCTGGGGTCGCACAGAGTCGGACACGACTGAAGTGACTTAGCAGCAGCAAAGTCTAAAGATACTCTAGAGATGTTCAGTTTAGTTACTCAGTTGTGTCCGACTCTTTTCGACCCCATGGACTGCAGCATGCCAGCCTTCCCTCTCAGAGGGTCTCACCAACTCTCAGAGTTTCCTCCAACTCATGTCCATCAAGTTGGTGATGCCATCCAACCATCTCATCCTCTGTGGTTCCCTTGTCTTCCTGCCTTCAGTGTTCCCAGCATCAGGGTCTTTTCAAATGAGTCAGTTCTTCGCATCAGATGGCCCAAGTATTGGAGTTTCAGCTTCACCATCAGTCCTTCCAATGAATATTCGGGACTGATTTTCTTTAGGATGGACTGGTTGGCTCTCCTTGCAGTCCAAGGGACTCGCAAGAGTCTTCTCCAACATCACAGTTCAAAAGCATCAATTCTTCCGAGCTCAGCTTTCTTTATAGTCCAGCTCTAACATCCATATATGACTACTGGAAAAACCATGGCTTTGACTAGACAGACTTTCATTGGCAAAGTACTGTCTCTGCTTTTTAATATGCTGTCCAGGTTGTTCATAGCTTTTCTTCCAAGGAGCAAGCGTCTTTTAATTTCATGACTGCAGTCACCATCAGCAGTGATTTTGGAGCCCCCCAAGATAAAGTATGTCACTGTTTCTATTGTTTCCCTATCTATTTGTCATGAAGTGATGGGACGGGATGCCATGATCTTAGTTTTCTGAATATTGAATGTTGGTAACATCTAGAAATATTAACCATTCTTTAAAACAACTTAAAATAAATTTATATTAAAAAAATAAAACAACTTAGGGAGTTCTCTGAGAATTTCCTTCTTGGGCCCCTTTTTAATACTGACAAATCCTTTAAGTGCAGATGATCTTAGGAATGATCAGCTATTCCAAGCCAACCTTTTGGGGGAATTTAGAGACATAAGCTATGACCAAAACCTTTAGAAATGAGGGTCTTGCCGCTCCACTGGTATCTTTCTACTTCTTAGTACTTACAATTTGGTTCTTACTCCTGTCCATTCCCCACCAGGGAAAGTGAAATAAGTTTCAAATGAAGATTGTGATCCTGAAATATTGAATCTTCCATGTTACCATCTGTATGATCATTCTACTCTTTGGCTCAAAGTCTTCAATGGGTCTCTAATACCAACCAATGATGTACAAGTTCACCATGGTGTTCTAAACTCTAATATGGCCCTCACCTCCTGCCATGACACTTAATTTACTACATGTGTGAATGATATATATGTATATATTCTTGATCATTGATTGATTTCTGAGATTACTTCATGCTTTTCTAACTATTGATACTTACCTTTATCTATTTCTGCCACCTATAATGTCATCTTGCCTCTGGTCAACTTCTGTTTCTTGAAATTCTAACTAACCTTGAAAGACCACCTAAAATATCCACTTTTGTGATTTTATGAGGCCTCCAACTTATGAACCATTGGCTCTTACGGTACTTGTCACATTCTGTTGCATATTATAATTATCTATGTATTTGCTTTATTTTCTTCCATGTTTGAGACCAAGGTCTTTATCTTACTCATCTCACTGTTTTCATGGACCAACCATATTGAGCATGTTGTAGGCTTGGGTATAAAGTTATGAGATCTGTTTCCTTATTTGACTGATAAATTGCAGTTAAGGATAATTCCAAAGCAATAGTTCTAAAAAGGTTTTGAGCAGTGTTATCATTTTTAGAAACACCTTAAAGTCTCCAAAAACCTAGAGAGGGTAGTATTTATCTGAATGGTTAAATTGAGCCTAGTCTGAGGAGGCCTTGCAAATAGCTGGAAAAGGAAGAGAAGCAAAAGGCAAAGGAGAAAAAGAAAGATATGCAGAGAGAAAGCCTTCCTAAGTGAACATGCAAAGAAATAGGGGAAAACAAAAGAATAGGAAAGACTAGAGATCTCTTCAAGAAAATTAGAGATATCAAGGGACATTTCATGCAAAGATGGGCACAATAAAGGACAGAAACTGTATGGCCCTAACAGAAGCAGAAGAGATTAAGAAGAGTGGCAAGAATACACAGAAGACCTATACAAAAAAGATCTTAATGACCTGAATAACCACAGTGGTGTGATCAGTCACCTAGAGTCAGACATCCTGGAGTGCAAAGTCAAGTGAGCCTTAAGCACCACCACTATGAGCAAAGCTAATGGAGGTGATGGAATTCCAGCTGAGAGATTAAGAAGAGTGGCAAGAATACACAGAAGACCTATACAAAAAAGATCTTAATGACCTGAATAACCACAGTGGTGTGATCAGTCACCTAGAGTCAGACATCCTGGAGTGCAAAGTCAAGTGAGCCTTAAGCACCACCACTATGAGCAAAGCTAATGGAGGTGATGGAATTCCAGCTGAGTTAGTTCAAATCCTAAAAGATGATGCTGTGAAAGTGCTGCACTCAATATGCCAGCAAATTTGGAAAACTCAGCCGTGGCCAAAGGACTGGAAAAGGTTGGTTTTCATTCAAGTCCCAAAGAAGGATAATGCCAAAGAATGTTCAAACTACCACACAGTTGTACTCATTTCACGTGCTAGCAAGGTAATGCTCAAAATCCTTCAAGCTAGACTTCAATAGTATGTGAACCGAGAACTTCCAGATATACACGCTGGATTTAGAAAAAGCAGGAGTCAGAGATCAAATTGCCAACATCTGTTGGATCATAGAAAAAGCATGAGAATTCCAGAAAAACATCTACTTCTGCCTCATTGACTACACTAAAGCCTTTGACTGTGTGGATCACAACAACCTGGAAAATTCTTTAAGAGATGGGAATATCAGACCACCTTACCTGCCTTCTGAAAAATCTGTATGCAGGTCAATTAGAACTGGACATGGAACAGACTGGTTTGAAATTGGGAAAGGAATACATCAAGGCTTTATATTTTCACCCTGCTTATTTAACTTGCATGCAGAGTACATCATGTGAAATACCAAGCACAAGCTGGAATCAAGATTGCTGGGAGAAATATCAATAACCTCAGATATGCAGATGACACCACCCTTAATGGCAGAAAGTGAAGAGGAACTAAAGAGTCTCTTGATGAAAGTGAAAGAGGAGAGTGAAAAAAGCTGGCTTAAAACTCAGCATTCAGAAAATGAAGATCATGGCATCAGGTTCCATCACTTCATGGCAGATAGATGGGGAAACAAGGGAAGCAGTGAGAGACTTTTTTTTCCCCTTGGGCTCCAAAATCGCTGCAGATGGTGACTGCAGCCATGAAATTAAAAAACGCTTGCTCCTTGGAAGAAAAGCTGTGACAAACCTAGATAGCATATTAAAAAGCAGAGACATCAGTTGGCCAACAAAGGTTCATGTAGTCAAAGCTATGGTTTTTCCAGTAGTCATGTATGGATGTGAGAGTTGGACTATAAAGAAAACTGAGTGCTATAGAATGATGCTTTTGAACTGTGGTATTGGAGAAGACTCTTGAGAGTTCCTTAGACTGCAAGGAGATCAAACCAATCAATCCTAAAGAAATCAACCCTTACTATTCATTGGAAGAACTGATGGTGAAGCTGAAGCTCCAATACTTTGGCCACATGATGCAAAGAATCGACTCATTGAAAAGATCCTGATGCTGGGAAAGATTGAAGGCAGGAGGAGAAGGGGACAACAGAAGATGAGGTGGTTGGATGGCATCACTGACTCAATGGACATGAGTTTGAGCAAACTCCAGGAGATGGTGAAGGACAGGGAAGGCTGGCGTGCTGCAGTCCTTGGGGTCAAAAAGAGTCAGACACAACTGACTGAACAATGTCGATGATTCAAAATCAGTTGCTTTGCCTTCTATGTTTGGTTGTCTTTTAAAAAGTTTCCAGTAAGCAGAGCTGGGGTAAGACTGAGGCGAACTAGCCACACTAAGTGCTCTGCAAGTGCCCTGTCAATAAGTTACAAGGAATCCCTTAGAGACCAATGAAGACTTTGCTTTCTATAAACTTTTCTTTCTAGAAGACTTTTCTTTCTATAAACTTTTCTTTCTTATAAACAGGCTTATAAGTATAGATAATGAACTCAACACAGCATTCATTCTTCTGCTTGTAAAAATAAGTTCATTAAAATGGATTACTATAATTTTGATCAAAATGTTTTCTAATTAATTTTTTGGTCCAATTATGAAACTGTTTCTAAATATTTGGGGAACAATTTTCTTGGTTTTCCTAAGAGTTATTACCCAGCATCACCATTCATTCTGTGTTTTCACATGATGATATCTTCATTGTCGTTTAACACACTCCAAAAGTTCCTTACCTGTGAGAGTTCAGATTTTTTTATATTAAGGGCATTCATCTTTACCAATTCTCTACCTTTGAAATGTTATTAATATTTTTCCTTGAATAGGGTGCATTATAAATGGGAAACATCAAAATATAAGATCCATAACTCCTGTAATTTATACGTTTTCCTCTTGATTTATGAAAACTCCTTAAATACCTCAATAGGAAATGCATAAAGATATGATTAGGCCTTTCACAGGAAAAAAAAACCTCAAGTATTAATTAAAATATATTAAATAAAAACCCCAGTACTAATTTAAAGTGGTAAATATTCAGCCTTGCTGATAATGAGCAAAATGTAAATTGAGACTGGCAAAATTGTGAAAGAACAGCAATGTCCAATATTGGTAAAAGCATAAAGAGATGAATGTTTTCATAACATTGTATTGATGCAACTAGAAATGCTAGCAATGTTTCTGGAAAACGTGTGTGTGTATATAAAAAATATATATATATATCTCAAAGGCCTAAGATTGCAACTCCTTTGATTTTTGCAGTTTTCCTCCTAGAGATTTATCCTGAGGAAACAACTGGACAAATATGAAATAAAATGTTCATAATATATCCATAATAACACTAAATGTCAGCCTACTCATTGATTCATGTAGAAAAATCCATATAAATACTGATTAGTTCTTACCTATTGATTTGAAAATATGTCAACAAGAAAAAAGTCTGAGATGATAATACCTTAATTTTCTTGGATGGGAGTGAGGGGTTAGATCATGGCAATTTTTATATAGTCTTCATAATTACTGTTATTTTTTACAGTGAACATATACTATTTTTACAGTCCAAAAAATTAATTTGTTTATATTTGGAAAAAAATAATATCAGATATAAATTTTTCCATTTTATTCTTAGACAATACAACAACATAATATTTAAGGTGTAATTACAGAAATATTAGTACAACACTGTAATTCTGTCAAGATATAATAATATAAAATATTCAATATATTTTAAATATATTTCATTTGGTTATAGAGTAAATATTAAATTAACTTTAGTAGCGGTAAGTTGCACTGGATGCATAGAAAAATCTTTGTAAGTTAAATTAGCAATAAATTTCAAATTTAGAATTATTGTAATACTTTTATAAATAAGTTATTTAATAATTTTTATCTTGCAAAAACACCTCTGAGAAACCCATTATTTCAGCACACTGTGAAATTCCAAAGTTGAAGCCCCAGATTTAAAAGAAACAAGTTATTTACATTTTATCTACAAAGTTAAATCTTCATAACTCTATAAACTACTGATGGGCATCTGGAAAGCAATGCTCATGAGCTGTGTTTCAATGCTCAGTCTTAGAAGGGGAACTGAGCCACTTTCAATATGGCTTCATCGGGACCTAATGTTTTAGCATCACTTGTCTTCCTCAGAAGTTAAACACTGATAATGGGACAAGAAAAGAGGGAGCCTGGGAACAAGCAGAGGCCAGACATTTGCCATTAGCACCAATATAGGGCTTTAACTTATTAGTAAAATTAGATGACCTTGAGGTCACTTGTGATTTTGGAATTTAAAGAGAGCTATGGATGGAGCAATATTGGTTGGCCTTAACTGGTAACTGTCTGTAGAATAGTTTCTTGTATGTTTGCCTAGAGCAGTTCTTCTCCATCAGAAATCACCTGGAGAAGCTTGTTAAAATATGCATTTCTGGGCCTTTCCCCCAGAGTTTCTGATTCTAAATGTCTACGCTAAGTATTTGCATTGATGGCAAGTACCCAGATGCTGCTGATGCTGCTGGTCCAGGGACCACATTTTGAGAATTGCTGACCTACAGAGGGTTTGTGTAGATCAGCTGGCCCTATGCCATTATTGTACAATTAAGAAAGTTGGATATTTTTAGAGCCAAAAAAAAAAACCTCTTAGTATAAGGTGAGTCTAAGCAAATAATCTAAGTAAAATGCACTTCTCAGCTTCAATGTAAAAGTCACTTCACAGCAGTCACATGAGCAGTGAAGGATGCCAACCAAGGTCACCATCTGTGCTTTCCTCTGGGGTCACATCTTCATTTACAAAGCAACTGAGGTTGAAACAATAACCTGAATTTAAATATCAGCACCACCAACTCCACCTTGGTGGATTAAGAAGCATCTGCAGAGCTTTATCTCTGGACATCTGGCCTCTGGGATTAATCAAATAGTGCTACTATCAAGTATAAATGGTCTTTAAGGTTTTGTAGATTTTCATTTTCTTAACATTTTCAGACCTTGGCTTCTGTAATGCCTAGGAGAAGCTAGATGTCTTGGGCTTTCCCTAAGCATAAATATTATTTTTGAACCTTTATTGAGGCCTGCTGAATTATTCTGATGAAATATAAGAACAAAGGGGAAAAAGGAAGAAAAACAACTTAGACATGTAGAATTCTTAACAGAAACAGTAAGTTACTTTCTCTAAGATATTGAATCAGAAACAAGTCTCTTTTCATCCCCTAGTGTCTATAATTTAGTGCAGTGCCTGGGATATGACTTGGTGTTGAATAAAATCTTAAGTTGAATTAGGCAAACTTGGGAATGTATCAACACACTGAAAAGCAAGTTTTAAGACATACAACCACCAAACTATACAATTTGTACATCAAAATTTTTACACAATGGACTCTTCAAATGGTTTATAAGAATATGTAATATCAAAAACATGTCTTTAACAAAGGAAGAATTATGTCGTTAACAAGAGACTACATCTCTGAACACCCAGGTTAAATGGAATATTTAGAGCAAATGAAAAATATTTTGAGCCTGATTAGCCAACAAATGCCTTCAGTTATTCCATGGGTTGCTGAACTGCTAGTTTATAAGGTATGCATAGGGATGGGGATAAAGTGCATATCAAGGAATTTGTTATTTGTGTGGGTGTCATTAATTTACTAAGGGCAAACATTGTATCTATTTGAATATAAGCAAGCTATATTGCTGTAGTGAAATGAATTCAATGGACAAACAAAAATGTCTTTTAAAAAATCTAAACCAAAACCATACAGTATGTCCAAGGCTATTATTATTCCATTCAGGGCAACCCCCTTCTGGCCTTAGTCTTGGGTGTGTTTGAAAAAGCACTAGATAATCCATGAGCCTCAGTTCAATTCTGGTTCCCTTAGGTCTTAGATTACTCATCAGGTTTGAAAGTCTAGTTTGTTCATGATGCTCTAATATCCCATTTCATCCCCTTCCCTACCCAGGGTCTAAAGCTTTGGGAAGCAGGTGATCAGGCAATCTAAAACAGAATTAGCCTCCCTGAGTCTCCAAGACTGGAATAGAAAGGGGGTGAATCCTGGGAATCCAGTGGACCAAATAGCTCTTCACTTGTAGTATCAAACTTTATACAATCGCCATTTACTTAGTGCTTTGGATAAAAGTGGATTACAAGCTTTTGGTGATACTTTGTGAAAAGCTTAGTGCTTTGCATTAGGGAACTTTGATACAGTACAGAATTAGAGACCAGTATCACAGAACTAACTTAAAAGAAGGCTTTGTTGTGGGGGAAACAAACAGAAACTTTGTACCGCTGTTCCAAGAGAGAAAGATACTTAAATAAGTGCGTGTTCTGCACTATTACTTGGCTATTTAGGATGAAAAGTAACAGCTTTATTTTTTCTTTATTTCTTCATGGTCTCCTCTTCATGCACACTTGACAGCGACTTATTATGTTTTCTAACTCCCCAGCTTTCACAGTTGATGGAATGGGTTTTCTGAAATAAAAAACAAAAGCAAAAAAAACACCAAAAATCTCATCAATTTATAGATAAAAGGGAAATACAGCCTGGGTCTGAGTTTTGTTAATAAATATGGTAGCTCACCTAAACTTTATTTCAGGGAGGTATGTTTTTGAAAAGATATATATGTCAACACTTTATCATTTTAGTTGTATTTAGCAGTAACTTACAAATGGAAACTTACAGATTTTTTTTTCTAAAAAAATACTGCTCCCTTTTTAATTCTTTGTAATACTCAAAAGTCTTCCAAGATGATAAATTAAAATTAGTAGATCATGTAATAGTTTTTTTTTTTTTTTGAGCCCACTGGTGGCTCAGACAGTAAAGAATCTGCCTGTAATGCAAGAGACCCAGGTTCAATCCCTGCGTTGGGAAGATCCACTGGAGAAGGAAATGGCAACCCACTCCTGTATTCTTGCCTGGAAAATTCCATGGACAGAGGAGCCGCAGTCCATGGGCTGTAGTCCATGGGGTCACAAAGAGTTAGACATGACTGATCAACTGATACTTTCACTTTAGTAGTTTATTCAGTAGTTTATAAATTCACACATCAATATTAAATATTTTTAATGATGACAAAAATAATATTTTTTTCATCTTTATTGGTACAGTAGCAGAAGCCAGGGCTACTTGTCGACTCTAGACCACTTGTACACTGGGAGTGCCAAGCTAAACAGGATTTTATTGGCACAGGGAGATTTTTTTTTTTTTTTTTACGTGAGTACGTCAGCACACGGGGAATGAAGATCTAACACAGGCACCCTTTGCATAGTTATGCAGTTGAGTCATCAGCTTAAACTTAACTTTGAATAGTTACCTGAACATTCTTTTGGGGTCTAGTGAAGCCAACCAGAAACTGTAGGAGTTGGAATAGTAGTTGCATGTTCCTCTTCCGTGGCATTCTATAAATGGACTGGCTCGGAATTCTTCCAGGCAGGACCCGGGGGATGCCAGTGCTTGCCCAGCACCCTCCGAACCAGCACTCGTGAACTATCAGAAGAAGAGGATCCAAGTAAGAATTCTGTGCATAGTGCTCACATTTTCAATGCTCTAATTTTTTTTTTTTTTGATAATAGACCAAAAAAAAAAAAAAAAAAAGAAAAGAAAGCATGAATTGAACTTCTTGTGCTTATTTACCCAAATTTACTATAGCACTCCAGGCGCCTTCCAAGATGAAGGATAATCATCGAAAATAATCTAAAAGCTGTTTGTTTTGCCTAGAATGCTTTCCCCTCCCAGGTCTGACATGTTCTTTTTTTGTCATTCAGAGGCCTGCTCCACAAAGCTTCCCTTGGCCTCGTCCCTATCAGTCTCTCCTCTTATTCTGCTTTATTTTCTCCATAGGACTGCTCACCATCTGAACTCACTATGTGGTAGTAGTACTGTTACGTTGTCTTCTCACTGGTATGTCTACCACTATGAAAGAAGCTCCATGAGAGCAGGAACTTTGGGTCACTGCTGGCATCCTAGCTTCTAGAATGGTCATAGCACAGAGTAGGCATTCAATAAATATTTGTTGAATTAGTGATTGAGTAAAGAAGGGAGAATTAGGTATCATAAATGATGTTACACAAAATATGAATAATCACCAACCACATCTGTGCAGGTATCAGAATCACAAATGTCAATCCATAGATTTCTTCATTGAGTACTTGCATCTGGAGAATTTTTCTTTAAAAGGCTATTTCTCTTTTAGTTACCATCTTCATAGGAACCTCAAAGGGTCTTACTTAGAATATGTGGGTAATCTCTTTCTGAGAAGTCTGTTTTTTTAAATGCTCCATTATTTACAAAAACAAGCAAATATTCACAGCAGATTGTGCATTCTGATGCCTAACAATACCATTCCTGGAGACCACATAAGATTCCATGGATAATGTTTACTGTGAATGTACTGTTCCTTTTCTCCTTACCATGATGAAAGAAAAGCCTTTCCAGAGAGAAATCCAGCCAGCAGGACAGGGGGGGATATCAGTGGTTTGGCTGTGAACAGCTATGGCTATTGCAGGACCTTCACAGACTGTACATCTGTAACATGAAACAAAAAATACGGCTGCATCACCACTTTCTGCACCACGGTGTGCTGCCTTACATTCTGTGGCAAAGGAAGGGATTCACCTGTTGCCATCATGAAACGAAGGGACTGGGATTTTACCTGCTAATATAAGGCTCCAGGGCCCTGCCAGTAATTGGAGCCATGTCCATTGGTATTATAGCTGGTGTTGACAGCCAGTATGAATAATCATTTCGAGATGCAAAATTACATACATCGTTGATATTGCAGAATAAGAATGGCATTGTGGTAAATCGCTGCAGGCAGCTGCCAAGTGTTCCTAATAAAACATCAGACTGGGCATCACTTTCAGTGAATTCCAATTATTTTGATTATCATTACTAGATAGAAGCTAATTAAAACATAACAAGTGACAAAAACTGGAGAAAAATGACACAAAAGAGCTATTTGCAAAATGTGTGATTGAAAAGTTTTAATACCGATAAGAATTAAAGATCCAATAGGGACATAAATCCTCCTTCCTTCTTCCACCTTTAACACTTTCTGGGGCCCTTTCTATTCATCTAGAACTTGGGACTAGTGGAGGTCTTTGAGAAAATGTCTTTTCTTCAAAGTATCCACAGTTCTTCGTATGTACATGATGGCCAGTAACCAGACCAAGCTTTGGAACAGATTTTACTTTTAAGCTTGAACAGCAGACAGGTTATTTAAGTGAAAATTGTTTTTGTTGAAGAAGACCAACTAGACTGGCTCCTTCTAGAGCTTACAATCCAGAATGAATATTAGACATGAGGCCAATGTCTTATGTACTCTCTTTTAAAAGTACTGATGAACTTATTTGCAGGGAAGGAATGGAGACACAGATGTAGAGACTTGTGGATACTGGAGGGGAGGGAAAAAGTGGGATGGATGGAGAAAGTAGCATCAATGCAGATATATACTATCAGGTGTAAGATGGACAGCTGGTGAGAAATTGCTGTGTAGCAGTGCTCTGTGATGACCTGGAAAGATGGGATGGGGGGAGGGGAAGGAGGGAAGAGATAGATGTATAATTATGGCTGCTTCGCATTGTCGGATGGCAGAAACCGACACAACATTGTAAAAATTAAAAAACAAAATAAAAACAAGAGTGCTAAAGATACTCAGGTTGTTTACACTTAACTTCAGAGGGAAGTACCCCATGCCATAAAAATGTACTGTCTGTATATGGAACGAAGTGTATAGATATTAAACAGGGGCATTACCCAGGTCCTGTCCATGGGATTGTTCATTTCCTTGCACAAACAGAAGAGAAAACCCACTATAGAGTGGCTCTGTCCCTGCTGGACAGGAGGGAATCGCTGTGGTCTGGCTGTGCCGGGTAAAGACAAAGCCCCTCATCACTGTCCCCGCTGCAGGTGGTCCAGTGTCTCCAGGTTTCCCTTTCAAGCCTGGCAGGCCATCGGATCCAGGTAGTCCTTTAGAAAACACACTATACATGTGGCAACACAAACAAAACCTCACACTTGTTTATCCAAAATACTAATTCAAATATTTACATATATTTATTAAGCCTCAGCTGTAGAAAGGAGTCCTAAAGAAGTATGGTTTATAAAATGGCCACAGAACTTTCTTAAATGTTGACTATTTTATTACAGATGCCTCTTGTTATAAATATTTGTGTATATCTGGTGATGAATTTTTTGAGATCAGTTCTTCATCTCTATGTTGCCCAGTGGTGCCTGGCATCAAGACCATCTCTGTCTACTTGCTAGTAATTCTCAACACAGCTTGTGTTGTAGTATCCTCAGTCTTGCCATGGCCCCATTTTGAAAGCCAGATGTGGCCAGTAAAATCATTGAATTCATATAATTATTAATAGGAATTTTGCTTTTACCACTTTGAAAAACACACTTTGATGAAAGTCGAAAGATTAATAGTGTCTTAAAGTGCACTCAGGACAGTACTAAATCATGAGCAATTATGCAATTATTATTATTAGCTAGCATTATATTTGAATTTTTAAAGACTAATCTTTATACAGTTGTATCATAGTAGATCTGGGCATATGCCAATGAATTGGTAAATCACATTTTGAATTTTTTCTTACTTTAACAAAGACTCAATCCTAAAAATTAAGATTTGGACATTTAGATATTTTCTAGAAGTGTGCTTTTGAAACTTTTGCAGAAGGTAGACTTTGAGTCAGGCATATCAAATTGACACATATAAGCTTATGTTCAGACTGAAGTACTTAAAAGAGGCCCCTTTTAAGGACACACACATGAGTTGTTGAATTGTATTCAAGAATGGCATAGTTAGAAGATGGCTTTCCTGAATAATAATACTAAGTTGCTCTTCTATTCATATCAAAGTAATATTTTCCCAACTATAACTTAGGTGCCACTGTTTTCTTTGGGAAAAAATGTGCAGTTCATATATTTCTGTTGTAAATGAGATTAATACTAGAAATTGTAGAGAATTTATAAGGTAATTTTAACTTATTTTACAATAGCAAAATTATATAAGTATGATAGTTTGCAAATTCTGTATCAATCTATGTACTTTATTAACTCTGCCATGCTCTTATCTCATAAGATGCATGTGTATCAACATGCCAATAAGTAAAACCCGTTCTTAATTGAAGTCTATAAACCTTAAACAAGTAGATCATCACTTTCTACAGTAGGTATGAAAATTAGGTGCCACACTTAGAGGTAGATGTTATTAACTAAGTACGCAGTATCAGCTTTTCTGAAAATAGAATTGGTGTTTCATTAGATCTGTGAGCCTGCAGGTTAAAAATCAGGAGTACATTTGCCCAATTAAGACAAAGAAATAATGGTATATTCCAATAACTCTTGATTGTCTACTTCAAAAAGAATGTTTTGCCTCAGCTCAGTCTTCTCTGCACTGCACACACTGAAATATTTAGAGTTATCATAAGTTCAAACAAGTCTCCTTTCTCTGTATATACAGAGAATAGCTCTCCCTCAGTGAAGAACAGCCAGGTGTTTTGTTTTTTTTTACCTTGCTCTCCTTTAGAACCTTTGTTGCCTTTTTCTCCAGTTGGTCCAGGAATTCCTGGTGGACCGTCCTCCCCTGGTTTACCTTTTGGCCCACAGGGTCCTAAAGCAAAAAACCAACATTATATTGAATGGTTCATATAGGATAAAAGGCAAGTTGGCCAACCATCCCAGTTTACCTGAGACTTCCCCAGTGTCAATAACAGAAGTCCTACAAATAGAAGAGACCCTCATCCCTGGGCAGACTGGGACACTGGTTATCCAACATGCTACAGTGTACTTCCCAAGGGAGAAAAGAAAACTAAAAAATGAACTAGGAGTATATGAAATACAGCATTTTAGTACTGTGCTATGATTTAGATTAATGCTACTCCAGAATTCACTATGCCCTTGTATTGATCAAAGTAAAACAATCTCTCTTATCTCTCAGGTGATTCAGGTAAATCTGCTGCTGCTACTGCTGCTAAGTCACGTCAGTCGTGTCCGACTCTGTGTGACCCCACAGACAGCACCCAACAGGCTCCTCTGTCCTCCTCTGGGCAAGAACACTAGAGTGGGTTGCCATTTCCTTCTCCAATACATGAAAGTGAAAAGTGAAAGTGAAGTTGCTCAGTCATGTCTGACTCTTAGCGACCCCATGAACTGCAGCCTCCCATGCTCCTTCATCCATGGGATTCTCCAGGCAAGAGTATTGGAGTGGGTTGCCATTGCGGGGTAAATCTAGAACACAACAGTTCCATCCAGAGGTCTATTACAATATGCTAGGCCAACAGAATGTTGAGCTTTAAGCCAACTTTTTCGCTCTCCTCCTTCACTTTCATCAAGAGGCTTTTTAGCTCCTCCTCACTTTCTGCCATAAGGGTGGTGTCATCAGCATATCTGAGGTTATTGATATTTCTCCCGGCAATCTTGATTCCAGCTTGTGTTTCTTCCAGTCCAGCATTTCTCATGATGTACTCTGCATAGAAGTTAAATAAGCAGGGAGACAATATACAGCCTTGACGTACTCCTTTTCCTATTTGGAACCAGTCTGTTGTTCCATGTGCAGTTCTAACTGTTGCTTCCTGACCTGCATACAGATTTCTCAAGAGGCAGGTTAGGTGGTCTGGTATTCCCATCTCTTTCAGAATTTTCCACAGTGTATTGTGATCCACACAGTCAAAGGCTTCGGCGTAGTCAATCAAGCAGAAACAGATGTTTTTCTGGAACTCTCTTGCTTTTTAAAACATGGGAGATCTGGTGATTTTGTGGTTGACATTTACCCATCAGTTTGTTGCTTTCACCTTATACTCAGATATCATCCTAAACATGTAGTTTTGGTAGATAACGCTGTATTCCAAGTACTGCAAGGGGTTCTGCCTGTGCTTACTGTGTGACTGCATTAGAACTCTTGCTTTACATTGGTGCGACATGGAAAGTGCCTCTTTGAAGGACTGTTCGAGTGTCACCCACTTCCTCCCTAAGCTAATATTGTGTTTCCTGCAAGTATTACTCATACTTGTTTCATCAACACCGCCCACATTTTAAAATAAGGTTTTATTTTGACACTTAAAAATTGCAAGCTACCAAGAATGCATGTATGCCCTAGGAAATTAATCTAATTAGATTTTGGAATGTGGGTGTGAAGTGTTCTGGAATTAGCGTTTGTAATGAAATATTTGTTTCCTGATTTAATTATATATAGTCTTAACGGCCGGAGCCTAGTGATGTGTCTGGTTAATAAATTCAAAAAGTCAATAAAGTGCCAAATGTGTTTACTATGTCAAAGAGTTAGTTGGGAATATACACATTTTTTAATATTGATTCTTTTAACTTATAAACTTCATCTGTAAGATTCTGTGCTAACTTTCTGTAAATCTTAACAACCTCAATTGCCTAATACTAGAACTAGATTCATACCACCGACAGCAAAATAGATGAAACTTAAAATTTCCTATTGCACAAATCATAAGATTTGTTCACCTCAAAACTGCAATATCACATTCACTATATTATGGTTTCTTTTTAAAACTTAGAACACACTATTCTAATGATTGGAATGAAATTTTTAATAAAAATTAATTTGTAGACTAAAGCTATGGTTTTAGTGTGTTAACAGTTCAGCAGCTGCAGTTTCCACCTTTACTTCTCTACTCTACAGGTTGCAAAAATAGAAATAGATTATCATTGCATAAACTCTGTAGTTCTTGTAATAATTTCACGTGCACCATGCCTTAAAAACAGTTGAATTGGTGTCATCAACGTTGCTGATTATTATCATGCTGTACACCTCACACTTATTTTCTGTATGTCAAGTATATCTTAATAAAACTGGAAGTAAAACAAAACCAAAGCAAAAAAAAAAATAATAATAATACTGCTGCTTACTGAGAGCTTACCATGCCTCAGGTACTGTGAAAGTTTGTCATCCGTCATCTCATTGATTCTTCACAAGGATCCAGTGAAGTTAAAAGTACCATTTGGGCCAGCATCTGAGAAGATTCTGAGATGGAACTAGGAATGCTAAGCTTTGTAGGGAAGGAACACCTGTGAAAGGAAAAGGGAGTAAGTGTGATTGGGCCGAGGGAGCCATCAGATCATAATGCTGCCTGAGAAAGTCTCCACCAGGCCAATGAGAAGCTCTAGAGCAAAGATACCCATTCGGGGAGTCTCACGGTGGGCAGAAACGGCCAGGCCCTTGTACCACTGCCTTGCTCGTTCACTGGCAAAGGGCTACCCCAAGAACAGTGTGACTTTGGCTTGGAAGACAAGGCAGACCCTAAAGGAAGCTGTCTGCTAACCACACCCTGTGCAGCTGGGCAGCAAGTCCTTTCTGGAAGAAGGATCTGAGTGGCACAGCTCTGCACTGACCACACCATCATTATCCTTTTACAAGAGAGGAAACTGAAGCACAGAACAAACAGTAAGATAGCTTAGCAAGTTCACAGAGCCGAAAGCAGAGATTCAGTCCCAGGTCTGGGATTCTAGAGCGCTCCTCATCTTTCTTTTTCTTTCAAGTTAATACTATCAAATGTTGTTGTTGTTGTTTGTTTACTTTATTTTTATTATTTAATTATGTATTTTTATTTTTTTAACACCAAAAACATAGTCGACTGCCAAAATTGTGATAGTTTCAGGTGAACCGCGAAGGGACTCAGCCACACAAATTTGTTTGTTTGAACTTCTTAATTATAGGAATTTTCAAGCATACATAGAGAAAATATGATGAACCCCTCTGTGCACACCACCCAGCTTCAAGATCATCAGTATTTTGGCATCTTTTTGTGTCATCTTTTTGCCCCCGTGTGGTTTTTTTTCAGCCCCTCGGTCTTCACCAGCACACCTTGTAAAACCTCTCTGCTGCCTCCTCTCTGAGGAATCTGCAAAGAGCCCAAACTGTCCCTCCATCTTTTAAAGTGTGAAAACAGAAGAGAACCAGCCTGTTCAGTGCTTGACACACCTTGATTAAGGGATTTAAATACATGCTTTCATAAACTAATAAGGACTCTGTGAGTTTGCCATTCACATTTTATAGACCAGACCCACCCAAACAATGAATACCAGTGCTGGAATTTACTTTTTTTTTTTTTTTTTCTAACACTAAACAAATGTGAGTTTTTAAAAATGTATCTTCTGTATTAGTAGCTCATAATCCCTCTTTCCCCATTCAGTTCAGTTCAGTCGCTCAGTCGTGTCCGACTCTTTGCGACCCCATGGACTACAGCACGCCAGGCCTCCCTGTCCATCACCAACTCCTGGAGATTACTCAAACTCATGTCCGTTGAGTTGGTGATGCCATCCAACCATCTCACCCTCTGTCCTCCCCTTCTCCCGCCTTCCATCTTTCCCAGCATCAAGGTCTTTTCAAATGAGTCAGTTCTTCGCATCAGGTGGCCAGAGTATTGGAGTTTCAGCTTTAACGTCAGTCCTTCCAATGAATATGCAGGTCTGATTTCCTTTAGGATGGACTGTTAGGATCTCCCTGCTGTCCCCATTACTCACTCGTATTTCCCCAACCACTGATGGAGGTTTTGCTTTCTAAAACATTTGATGTTACTCACGTTGAGAGTCATTGAGGACTAATGACTCAGTGCTGTGCTGTAATCACAACAGAAACCACTATAAATGAAGCTTCTGTTCTAGCAGGTGTTCCATGTATGTCTAATGATACCCCCATTCCTGTAAATCTGAAGGTTATTTTTCTTTTTAAAGAAATTAATTTGTAAAGGTATTATGAAAGAGAATGAAAGTGAAAGTCGCTCAGTCGTGTCCGACTCTTTGCGACCCCATGGACCGTGGATTTCTTCAGGCCAGAATACTGGAGTGGGTAGCCTTTCCCTTCTCCAGGGGATCTTCCCAACCCAGGGATCGAACCCAGGTCTCCTGCATTGCAGGCGGATTCTTTACCAGCTGAGTCACAAGGGAAGCCCTGTAAAGGTGTTATAATTTGTAATTATTAATTTGTATTACAATTAAATAAAGGCATTAGTTTGTAAAGGACAGTATCAAGTTTCTGATCTGGGGGGTCTAACAAAATTATGTCCTGATGAAAAGTACTTTTAATGAAATTGAGACAGAGCAAAGAGAACTAGATACTGACCACTTTGCGGGTGATCTGGCTGTCCCAGGCTGCACCTCAAAGTTTTGGTTCCCTAGGAACAAGAAATTAAATATTTCCCTTCATTTCAACAGCAAAAGAAAACCTGGCACCTTTACCGGAAGCTATATACCCTTTGTACTTCTATCTGTACAACCAAAACTGACGGTTCCTGAAATGCGATAAAATACCTATAGGCTTTGGGAGAAATGGTGTGGGCACGCCCAGATGGATGAGAGGGCCTGGAAGCGCTCAGCCTGGACTGCACGGCTTGCCCATCCAGCATTTCTTAGTGTTGGGCGCCTCTTCATCTCTGCTCCTCGTTTTCCTGATCTGTAAATTGCTAGGGTGAAGCCTGCCTTCTTCTTCACAAGAAACTGCGAACATGAGTGCCTGCTTGCTTGTGAAGTGCTTCGAAACTGGTGGATGAGAGGGGACGGGTAAATACGAGTTAGGAGAGTCGTCTTGTTCAGTCGCTCAGTCATGTCTGACTCTTTGTGACCCCGTGGACTGCAGCACATCAGGCTTCCCTGTCCTTCACTGCCTCCCAGAGTTTGCTCAAACCCATGTCATTGAGTCAGTGATGCCATCCAACCATCTCACCCTCAGTTGCCCCCAGTGCTGCGATTCACAGAGTCACAAAGAATCGAACATGACTGAGCGACTGAACTGAATTGAACTGAACTGAACCTGGAGGCCTGTGTGTGAAGATGGGAGAGAATGGAGCCCATGGTGACTGAAACTATAAAGAGAATGTGCAAGTAGCCCCCAATTAGCAGGAACCCTGCCAAAAACATCCCCTCTCAGGGTGTGGACTTGAGAGAGGGGAACAAGAGCTGCAGTGAAAGTGTCATAAAATTTGGCCAAGAATCTCCTCTCCTGTTTTCTTCTCTTGCAGCACGGATGAACAGTATCTTTGCCTCCAGGGTCTCTGAAAGTATGGAATCTTTTAGTCTCTAAATGAGGTAATTTAAAATGTTATACTAACTTCTATGGGAAGAGAAATTGTAAAATTTCTGAATTTATATTATACATGTAGTGTAGTCCTTAGCCAGAAAAAGCAACGAAATTGGGCTATTTGCAGAGATATGGGTCCACCTATAGAGTGTTACGGGGCTTCCCTGGCGGCTCAGAGGGTAGGGTGTCTGTCTACAATGCGGGAGACCACCTGGGATTTCTTTGGAAGGAATGATGCTAAAGCTGAAACTCCAGTACTTTGGCCACCTCATGCGAAGAGTTGACTCATTGGAAAAGACTCTGATGCTGGGAGGGATTGCGGGCAGGAGAAGAAGGGGACAACCGAGGATGAGATGGCTGGATGGCATCATGGACTTGATGGACGTGAGTCTGAGTGAACTCCGGGAGATGGTGATGGACAGGAAGGCCTGGCGTGCTGTGATTCATGGGGTCGCAAAGAGTCGGACATGACTGAGCGACTGAACTGAACTGAGGCCAACAGGGGTTAGTTCAATTTCCATGCACCAATAATTTTAAAAGATTTCATAATAGTAAGTACATTTGCATTTATTAACTTTCCAAGTGCTCTGCAAAGTGTTGGAAAGGTATAAATATTTTACATAGAATTCGAGTTTATTCAGGCAGTCATTTAGAAATAGAGCTCTGAGACTGGTTTTCAGAGAAGATAGACTTCATACTTTTACCTTAATAAAAAGCAAACCTGAGTGCCCTGTAGTGTATTTGCTCAACTCTATACTATAAACATCAGTTGTCAATAGGGTCAAATGTTCTTTTATTTGCTGGCCTAGAGTAAAATAAGCTCAGTCCTTTGGCCACCTGATGTGAAGAGCTGACTCATTTGAAAAGACCCTGATGCTGGGAAAGATTGAAGGCAGGAGAAGAAGGGGATGACAGAGGATGAGATGGTTGGATGGCATCACCAACTCATTGGACAGGAGTCTGAGTAAACTCCAGGAGCTGGTGATGGACAGGGAGGCCCAGCGTGCTGCAGTCCATGGGGTTACAAAGAGACACAACTGAATGACTGAACTGAACTGACTGAAAGCTGATTATTAAAAACACCATAATGTGTAACATTTTCTGTGAAGTTGTATCATTTGTTTCCAAATCTCTTTACAAGACGTTTGGTTCAACTACTTCCTAGTGATCCCACACCTGGATCTCCTGGTGGTCCTGGGGGCCCAGGTTCTCCTTGCATCCCTGGTTCTCCAGCTGAACCAGGTGGGCCTGGGCTTCCTGGAAGGGAGATGATCTTCACAGTGCCAGGCTCTCCACGTACACCTATTGGCATGAACAGAAAATGATGATGGCTTTCCTGATGAGCTACTCTTTCTTCACTGAGAGCAGCATGAAGGAAATAGTATATTTACCAGGTGGTCCTTTTGGCCCAATTTTCCCTGGAGGTCCAGGTGGTCCTGGAAATCCTGAATTACCCTTCTCTCCTAAAAAAAAAAAAAGGCAATGTCAAGCATTTCATTTGGACCCAACTGGTCATGTGTAGTATCTGTTCCAAATGTATTCTAGAAGTACGCATTAAGTACTAGTATCTGCAGTGAAGGGTAAGAGTTCTTAATTTTTAAGTTTAGAAACCAATTTAATATTTAAGGTGAAATATGAAGTGACATTAAATCATATTTTAGCACTTCCTAGTGAGTTATATTGGTTGTCATAGTTAAGTCGGACACGACTGAAGTGACTTAGCAGCAGCTGCAGTTATCTACTTTCTTAGCTTATTACTCTAGCTTTACTAGTAGCTCAAAGTTAGTTATATTAGGAACTGTCATGAACTTATATGGAATATCTTGTTTGATGAAAACTTTCAAAGTAGTAAGGTTTCTCTCCCAGCCTTTGACGTGAATAAAAAGTTACCAAGAAACACTGGTTTGTAGAAACACTCTTTTTAAAAATCTTGACACAATGTACATATCGTATTTAATTGTTGTTGCTGTTTTTAGTCCCTAAATTTTATCTGTTTGCGACCCCATGGACTGTAGCCCACCAGGCTCCTCTGTCCATGGGATTTTCCAGGCAAGAATACTGGAGTGGGTTGCTATAACATCTAATTGGGGAACTTAATACTAAATATTATATTCATAGGAGAAATATAATAAAAACAATTACATTATCAAAAGTTAACTGGAAATCACACTATAAATTATCCACTTATATCAGAACTTGAGGATATGTTAATATTTGCTTATATCTACCAGAAGATACCTAATCTTTTGGGGAATAAAAATTTCCAAATAAAGAAGTTCAAACTCATTAATGATATCAGATGATGGACAGTCTTATTCTTGTATCTAAGAGAATAACTGAATGTGTCTCATGGAACATGTTTCAAAAGAACTGGTTAATACTTCTTATTTTATGAATCTTCCTTGGCTTTTGCAGGTTGTGCCACTGGTAAAGAACCCAGCTGCCAAAGCAGGAGACATAAGAGACATGGGTTCAATCCCCGGGTTGGGGAGATTCCCTGGAGGAGGAAATGGCAACTCACTCCAGTATTCTAACCTGGAGAATCCTATGGACAGAAGCGACTGACAGGCTACAGTCCATGGGGTTGCAAAGAGTCGGATATGATTGAAGCAACCTAGCATGTATGCACACATGCCCTCGATATACATCTAAATATTTCACCAGGATATTTCTTTCTTTGGTATAGCATTTCTATAATTTTTCAAGTCTTAGGCATTCCTGTTCTGAGACTTGGAAGAGTGACAAATGGTCCACATCGTCCCTGGGCCAGTGTTCACCCACCCAGTGGCTAG
This sequence comes from Oreotragus oreotragus, assembly GCA_006410675.1. NCBI lineage: Eukaryota > Metazoa > Chordata > Mammalia > Artiodactyla > Bovidae > Oreotragus > Oreotragus oreotragus. The sequence continues at coordinate 84,214 of SJYX01010288.1, forward strand.
TGAGACTTCTCAGAAGCTCTTGCTTCGGTTTCTCCTTAGTTATCTGCTCTTTGACGAGCCAGTGATTGAAAAACTGAAAAGGCTATCTTTGACCTCCACCTTGTCCTCCCTCAGAACTGGAAAAGTGTCTTTCATGGAAATGTGGTTTTGTTTACTTTGGTTACTACTAATTTAGCATCTATTTATACTATGATCATCAATTCCCTGCACACACAAAACAATCCCAGTGGATTCAACCTGCTAAACAATACATCCAAAATTCAAAATGTCATTTGAGGTCATAGTACCATTATGGGGGATTTTCTGAAAACCTGAAGTTTAAATTTTATGTGTATGAATGTTTTAAACTTAAAACTCCAAATTATGTTTTCTCTGGTTAAAAAACATAACACATGTGCCCCATAAAAAACCAACTGCTTAAATCTGCATATAAAAATTTACTTACCCTCCCACACGATCAGTTTGTGAATATTCTTTTAGATTTTCAGCTTTTTACAATTATCACACAGGCACAAAGTAAAATAAATCATTCAAAGCAACACTGTTGCTATTGATGTAGTTCCCCATTCTCTAGCCCAACACACATCAGTACACTCAAAGGTCGCCACTTCAAACTGTTACTGTTTTAAGCTTTTCTAGAGTTTCCATCCTTAAGACATGGTTTAATTTTTAAGGCCTCTGGGGTTGGGTGCTGGTGTAGTCTTCCTGTTTCATTCTCCTTCAGTCATTCTATTTGCACCCAGCCTGTTCTGACACTACGGGTTCAGTAAACATGTGTGTGCCCTAAAATGTGACTCGTCATTGTCTTTGTATCCACATAGGACTGAACAAAAACAGTACCTGTCACGCCTGGAAATCCGTAGAATCCAGGATCACCTCTGGCCCCTGGCTGACCGGGGACACCTGGTGCTCCCTATGTTTCAAATAAGAAGTAGAACCAAAGACACATTTTTAAAATCACAATATTAATTATAGTTTTTTTTTTAAGCATATAAGATATTTTATCATATTGGATCAGAATGATCTAAAGTTGACAGACATCATGTTTACCTTCTTATCCACTATATCACCTCCCGTAACTTCTGTGCCACCTAGACCTCACCTTAGGACTATGATTTTTCAGTAAAAAGGAAGTTAAAACTACATTTGAACACAAGAGCGAACATAACTTCTGATGTGAATGTATGTTAGTGTATCAGATACAACTGGATATTCTGTATTCCAAAGTGAACTGCCTGGTATTCAGAGATCTTTCCGGAAGAACAGGTACCAGATTGCCAGAATGAAAATTATAATTTCATATAATTGTATTTGTGATTCTTGCAAAGACAACAGATAGGCTATTGAGCTGTAACAACCAGCATCATTCTAACTGAGCCCTCAGAGCCATGACTTCCTCTGCTCAGAGGGATAGACGCACAGGCTCCAGGAGCGGGAGTAGGAAGCGGGTGTCAGTGGAGTCTGGACATCAGTCTTGGCAAGGATGCAATGATCTGCCTGGGCCGAGATGCTCCCATCTTAGGAGGCTCACGCTAATTGCCCTCATGGCCATGAGACGCTCAAGCAGGGCCATAGGAGGAGAGGGGAGGGAACAGGGCTTCCAAACTGAGCTGTTTGTCAGAATGTTTGTCACCTCCAGTCTTACACTGTCTGTATGAACTGAGACAGCATGCTATTACTTGAAAACGATGAATGGAAGGTCCTGAAAATGCCAACAATAACAAAACTGGTCATTGAGCCAGCTGTCTTTGGAGCCTGAAGACCAAAGAAGGAACAGTCCTATTTCTTAGATAAGGTGGTGTGAGGTTAAAAAAGGAAGGAGAGAAAACAGGAGCATGTGATCAAGGATTCTCAGGCTTCTGAAGTCTGGTCTGTTCTCTAGAGGTGAAGGTAACCAGGGAGAAAGGTCTGGTGCCAGGCCCTGCCCTCAGGTGGGGAGGAAGCTGTTTCCTGCAAGGAGAGCGTTGTTAAGGGCAAAGAGTCAGTTTTCATTGAAAAAGACCCTGATACTGGGGGAAATTGAGGGCAGGAGGAGAAGGGGATGACAGGATGAGATGACTGGATGGCCTAACTGATTCAGGACATGAGTTTGAGCAAACTTTGGGAAACAGTGAAGGTCGGGGAAGCCTGGCATGTTGCAGTTCATGGGGTCACAAAGAGCTGGACACGACTTAGTGACTGAACAACGATAAGAATTGTCTTTCAGGTGCAAATAGAGAAGCCTACACTACAGAGGATTTACGAGAGACTGCATTTCCAAACCAGACTTTCCGCATCCCAGTGTTCTTGGAAGAATTTCAATGTGATTATAAGATCAGTGTCTGCCACTTTCAAAAAACCATGAAGAACAGGAGAAATACCTAATGCTGCAGATAGGTGAGTATCTCATTTTAAAAAAGAGTTGTTAAAAAGTAGATGCAGGAAACCGTATACCAAGAGAGCTTAACATGTTTCCTGACAATAAACCAGGTCAAAGGACCTCACTATCCATCACAAGATAACACAGACTGTCTGTGACATAACTCTGATTTCCTCGTTAGTTTCCAAGAATTTTACATAAACAGAGAAATCTTTTCAAATATGCTGCTGAGAGAAAGCTAAGGAAGGTGGCTATGGTGTTGAGTGAGATGCTATGATTGAGAGATCGTAATAGGCTGGGAGCATGAGCCTAAAGGAACAAGATGACATCTAAGAAAGGTAAATGTGAAAGTTCTGCACTTAAGTCACAAATACAGAAATGGACAAGACAACAAGTGATGGAGGAAACTCAGTCGCAGTTCATGTGAAAAAGGCACAAGGGCTTTCGCCGACCATAAACCTAATGTGTGGTGATAATGTGGTGATGAGGCAGCCAAATAGCCCACGTGGAATTCCGTTTTTATTGTTGTTTAGTAGCTCACTCATGTCTGACTGTTTGCGAGCCCGTGGACTGCAGCTCGCCAGGCTCCTCTGCCCATGCAATTCCCCAGGCAAGCATACTGGCGTGGGTTGCCATTTCCTTCTCTAGGGGCTCTTCCTGATTCAGGGATCGAACCTGCATCTCCCGCACTGGATGGCAGATTTTTTTACCACTGAGCCACCTGCGAAGCCCCATGTGGACCTGTAGGCTGGATTATAAAACAGAATGTTCAGGATAGTGAGATTCATCTGTCTCTAGCTACTCTCTGGGGTACTGAATTCATATTCCTGGAAGGTGCTCATCTCAAGGTCTGCATTCTTAAGATATTGACAAACTGGGATATAGTCAGAATAGAGGCATATTGATGAAAGGTTAAACTGAAATTGAGGGGAAAACATGTACTTATTGGGAGAAAAAATACTCAGAAGGAAATGACAGCTATTCATAAATACTGGAAAGTATGTTGTGGGGAGAACTAGACATTTAGGGGATGGCAAAGATGATTTTGAGAGCCTATAAACAGAGAAAATTTTTGTTGTCATCTAGAATGATTCCAAGCTTCAACGTGGAATTGTTCAGAGTCTAAACAAGAGAAGGTCGGGAATGACATAGAGAAGGGCCCCAAATAGACTGAACTTTCACAGGCCTCTCAGAGACCAAATCTGCCCAACTCTTAAGGTCCTTTGATTCTTTGAACCTTCCAGACTGTGTCATTTTTTAGGTCCACTGCACAGAAACATCACAAGTGGGAAACTTGTGTTGCCTCCAGGTACATCTGATCCTGGAAGTCAACTTAGAAGAATTCAGTTCAGTTCAGTTCAGTCGCTCAGTCATGTCCGACTCTTTGCAACCTCATGGACTGCAGCACACCATGCCTCCCTGTCCATCACCATCTCCTGGAGTTGACTCAAACTCATGTCCATTGAGTCGGTAATCCCATCCAAGCATCTCATCCTCTGTTGTCCCCTTCTCCTCCCACCTTCAATCTTCCCCAGCATCAGGGGCTTTTCCAGTGAGTCAGTTCTTTGCATCAGGTGGCCAAAGAATTGGAGCTTCAGCTTCAGCATCAGTCCTTCCAATGAACATTCAGGACAGATCTCCTTTAGGATGGACTGGTTGGATCTCCTTGCAGTCCAAGGGACTCTCAAGAGTCTTCTCCAACACCACAGTTCAAAAGCATCAATTCTTCGGCACTCAGGTTTTTTCTAGTCCAACTCTCACATCCATACATGACTACTGGAAAAACCATAGCTTTGACCAGACGGACCTTTGTTGGCAAAGTAATACTTCTGCTTTTTAATATGCTGTCTAGGTTGGTCAGACATCCAATTAATTTCCCACTTACCGGATGACCTGGTGGCCCCATGTCTCCTACGGCTCCAGGTGGACCTCTTTGGCCAGGCTCTCCCATCAACCCCTTGTCTCCTTTTATGCCTTCTACAGGACTCCCTGGAGGTCCAGGAGGACCAGGCATGCCTGAATTCACAAAAAGCCTGTCAGTATTACCACTTGGGGAGCTTTGCAGGTTCTGTTACTGCCCTTTTGAATGAAGAGCAAAGCCTGCACCTTAACGTTACCTGGCACAAGGCATGAGGCAGGAACTACTCCTCCTTGATGATGGTTTGTTAGAGCAGAGTCAGTACCTTCCACACAGTAGGGGCTCAGTCAGTACTGGTGAATGGATGCCTCTCTCTCTCTCCCAGGCTCATGAACTTGACATTTACTAATTTTTCTTTCTTTTTATCTAATATATATTTTTTGATGTGGACCATTTTTTAAGTCTTTATGGAATTTGTTACAATACTGCTTCTGTTTCATGTTTTGTTTTTTTGGGCCACAGGCATGTGGGATCTTAGTTTCCCAACCAGGGATCAAACCTGCACCCCCTGCATTGGAAGGCAAAGTCTTAACCACTGCACCACCAGGGAAGTGCCAATATTTACTAATTTTTCCAACAGGTCCCTCTGCCTCCACACCAACAGCCTTATGCACCCCATGTGAGGACAAGTGGGCATGGGAAAACAGAGAAGACCAGAAGGAAAAAGAAGCAAGATGGTCACATGAGTGGTTGAAAGCTTCTGATATCAAATGTTATTTTCATTCTCTTATCATATTTAAAAGTAGATTCTTTACCTGGGTTTCCTCTGAAGCCAGGTGGACCTCGATCTCCTTTCTGGCCAGGGATGGTTACACCAGGAAAGCCTGGTGCCCCTTGAGGTCCTGTCATGCCAATGGGCCCTGGAGGCCCAGCATCTCCCACTGGCCCTTTCCTGCCAGGGAGGCCAGGCAAGCCTGGTGCTCCCCTGTCTCCTTTGGCTCCTGCAAAGAAAAAAGCCTGGTAAGTTTCTGTAATGCCCCTGTATTTGAGGTTATAGTTTGTGGCTATCCCTAATAACAGAGACACTTTGCTTAAAGGTATTAAGATTCTCTCTCTCTCTCTCTCTCTCTCTCTCTCTCTCTCTATATATATATATATATATATATATTTTTTTTTTTTTTTTTTTTTTTTTTTTTTATTTAAAGAGGCTGACAGAAGAGATATAAGTCTATGAAGACAGGGTCCAGACTAGACTCAGTTCTGCCTCCAGCTATTTGTTGCTCCTGGTAAAGTCATTTCACTGTTTTCTTATTTTAAAAATAGAGGTAATAGCTGACTTAACTCAGTTCTTTAAATAGCAAATGAGAGAATATGCAGATGAAAAGCATGGTATAAGCTCTAAAGTCTTCTGTCTGTTATTATCTGGTGATTTTAATTACAGTGACTTTATTTAATCACTGATCATTCAACAGAGTATTAAAAAGCTAAACTTGAGGGTCAGTTTGTGCATTTCAAGTGTTGCCCAGCCAAACCCTGACAGAGGAACGACAAAGTTGCTGTTCCTGTTCTGTCCTCTGATTACTTCTCCCCCATATGATAAACACCAGTCTGGGAGAAATGTGAGATTTGGATTTACCATAATCTCAGAAAATCTTCAAGAAATTGTGCTTTGACATTCATGAATGGAAAATGTTTTACGAATTGAAAATAATCTCCCCCTCCTCTCTCCCATCTTTGTGTTACTCTAGAAATCTTCTAGGAATAAAATCTATAACATCATATGGAAAAACCCAAGTGAAATTCTTGGCCAATCCAATAGTAAATGGCATGACAATAGAAAAAAATGGAAAGAAGACGGAAAAGTGAGGATGAGGCTGGTGGCAGAGGTAAGAGCTTGGAGAGTTATATATTATGCAGAGAATGCTTAAAGTGATGATGAAAGTAAAACTGAATATCTAACACTTTGTTTACCATGTTCTTTTTTCTGCCTGTAATTTATACTTAAAAAAAAAGAATTTAGATGATTTCAGCTCTCTGCAAGCTCTGAAATGCTTGAAGGGTCTGGCAACAGTCTGAGGCAAACAAAAAACGTGTATGTTCTTAATGACATGTTCAGTAAATTGCCATGTCTGAGATCCTGAGAGAGTTACAGAGCCTGAGCCACACACTGGCTCCAGGGGTTGGAATCAGACCAATGAAGAGAACAAGGTGGCAAAGATTAGTGTTACTACTGCAGCTCGGAGTAGCACGGAGAGGAAACTCCTTGAGAAGCTATCAATTCCACCTCCATCTTTTTAGGAGGCGATCCGTTTAAACCATGCTGATAACAAGAAAGGAAATACAGGAGAAGTCTTTTTACTTTCATAGATGGAAATTTGAAAGTTGGATTACAGTGTCTAGTTTGTTCCATGGTAATAACGGAACATTTTTACTTGAATGCCAGGAATATAAATATCCTGTGCTACCACTGGGACTTTTTAAATTCAGAATGCTAAGTATATCTGTCAGGGCTATTAAATCAGATTTTGTCCTTGAAAATGTATATCACCAGGTTTGGGAGGAAGAACCACTCACCTTGAAGACCAGGTTTCCCTCTTGGACCTGGAGGAGCTCCCAGCAAGCCTGAAAGAAAATGTTGATATTTCAATATGTTATATATATACAGTTAATTTATATCATATAATATATATTATGGAGAAGGGAAATGGCAACCCACTCCAGTATTCTTGCCTAGAGAATCCCATGGACAGATAAGCCTGGTAAGCTACAGTCCGTGGGACTGCAAAGAGTTGAGAGGGTAACAGGCAGGAAGGCTAGAGGCTCCAAACAGAGGAAATAGGCTGCAAGTGTCAGATGTTTTTTTATCTCTTTTAAGCAGCAGGAGGAAACAAACTACAAGTGTCAGATTTTCTCCCTTCTCTATACAAATTTAAAAGGAGGTTTCTCTTAAAATTCTGTGTTGCCATGATGACACTTGGTTCCACCTGAACCTAACTTTTCTCAAACTATAAGCTAACCAATGCATTTTTCTTATGGAAATGTTTCTCTTAAGCTATGTTAATAAACTATGTATTTACCCTAGACTCTATCTTTCTTTAAGTCAGTTCCACGTAAGATTCAGAACCAATAAGGGCTCAACAAACCAGCATGTTTTACTCATATGTTGTTCTCCTAATTTATGTTAATGAAACTATATATTTACTTGGAAATCTGCCTTTCTTCAAGATTCATGCCAATTGTCAATTGTTTTATGGCCCAGGATGACTCATCTTGTGCCAATGTTATCTCAAAATGCATGTTGTGGGTAAGGGGCCTGGTGCCTCTCTCTGAGTTTTGAGACACTCCCTTTCTCTAAATAGCAGCCTGCTGGTAGCTATATAACATCCAGCTAAAGACTAGCAGGTGGGTACTCTTTCTGCCCCCTTCTGATGTCTATGTCAGAGGCTTTCTTTATCTCTTTTATACTTTAATAGAGCTTTATCACACAAAAGCTCTGAGCAATCAAGCCTCGTCACTGGTCCTGGCTTGAATTCCTCTCCTCCTGAGACCAAGAATCCCAGTGTCTTTCACAGCTCAGCAACAACCTTTCAGAGTTAAATATGACTGAGTGACTAACACACACAATATATATTCATCTTCATGCACACATATATATATATATATTTATATATGGCTTCCCAGGTGGCACAGTGGTAAAGAATCTGCCTGCCAATGCAGGAGCTACAAGAGATGAGAGTTTGATCCTTGGGTTGGGAAGATCCCCTGGAGTAGAAAGTGGCAACCCATTTCAGTATTCTTACCTGAAAAATCCCATGAACAGAGGCGCATGGTGGACTACAATCCATGGGGTTGCAGAGTTGGACATGACTGAGCGACTGACGCACACACATATATATTCCCTAATGTGAAATGACCTATATATAAAATTTATTCTACTTGGTCAACTTCACTTTGGTAACAGAATTATTGCAACCCAGAACAACTTAAAGGTCATCAGTTCTGTCAGGGAAGGATTTCTAGAACGGTGAAGAATTACAGTGTCACTAGTCATTCTATGAAAAGTAAAACTGGTGTTTCCATGGTGAGCAAGCTATACCTGTTTCTCCTTTTTCTCCGGCTGGACCAGGAATTCCATCAAGTCCTTGATTACCTCTCTCACCCACTGGTCCAGGATTTCCTGGCAATCCTGGAGGACCTGGAAAGAAAAAAGCCATTCAAAGAGAGGACTTACTTCCTATCAATGGCCTGATGTGAACCCCAGATGTGTGGAATTCTGTAAAAATTGTTAATTTTTCAGAACTGTAGTGACATGAAGCTAAATTCACAGTGAAAGCCATGGACTGGTTAGTGCTATCATGAGGATTTTCACTTTGCATAGGTTGGCTGATCTTTGAATTGGGAGAGAGAGCAAGCTAAGTCGCTTCATAGCAAACCTCTTGCCTGTAGCCCACCAAGCTCCTCTGATGGGGATTCTCCAGGCAAGAATACTGGAGTGAATTGCCATGCCCACCTCCATGGGATCTTCCAGACCCAGGGACTGAACCCATGTCTCTTATGTCTCCGGCATTGGCAGGCAGGTTCTTTACCACAAGCACCACCTGGGAAGCCCGATCTTTGAATTATACCTAACCTCGCTTTTCCACATTGTTGTCTGGAAACTGGGTAATTGGAAGCTACCTTCCAAGGAGCAGTTGTGGGTCAGAGGTACAGGTAGGTAGAAATGATATTCCAACCACATAGAAAACATGCTTCCCTCACAAAAAACTAGACAAAATATAAAAATGGAACCTGGAGGGCCTTTTATTCCTGGAAAGCCAGGGAAGCCTTTGATTCCTTTGGACCCCAAATCACCACCAGGACCAGATTTCCCTGTAAATGAAGAGAGAGGGAAAGGAAAAAAGATAACCACAAGATGAATGAATCCAACAATGGCTAAATGCTAGTTGTTACAGTCAATTGTGCTCAAGCTGGTCTTCAGGGGTCGCTCTTGCTACCAGTCACAGTGGGTTTTGTCTTGGATGTTATTTCCCCAGAGAAGCACAGCAGAGATGTGTCCACTAATTTTTAAGGGATGTGTACCCCAGCCAGGTGGACAGCTGAATATCTGATTTTTTACTTTAATTGGAATTTAGCAGCAAATCCACTGAACCTTTCCATGTTTGGAAAAAACAGTTTAAATATTGCCCTTAGGTAAGACCTGAAGCTGCAAACCAGTGACTGATTAGTTGTTTTTGATCAAATGACATGAAAACCCAAATAACAAGCAAATATTAATGAGAAAGCAACCCAATGTTCGAACTGGAAACATGTCAGAAAAAAAAAAGTCTCAGATCAACAGTGTTACAGGTTAAGTTGTGTTGCCCTCAAATACATCTGCCGAAGTCTTCATCACTTACTATTTCAAAATATCACTGCATTTGGAGGTAAGTCTTTGTTTATTTATTTTTTGTCTGTGCTGCCCCAGTTGTGGGAAATTAGTTCACTGACCAGGGATTGACTGGCCCCCAGTGGAGTCCTAACCACTGGACTACCAGGGAATTCCCAGGCAGAGTCTTTAAAGAAGTAATTAAGTTAAAAAGAGGTCACCAAGGCAGATGGTGACCCTAATCCAACATGACTGATGTCCTTATAAGAAGAGATTGTGACACAGATACACAGAGGAAAGACACCTGGAGAAGGAGGCCACCTACAAGCCAAGGAGAGAGGCCTCAGAAGAAATCAGCTCTGGGACACCTTGATCTCAGACTCTCAGCCTCCAAAACTGTAAGAAAATGAATTTCTGTTTAAGCCACCCAGTCTGTGTATTTGCTTTGGAAGCCTTAGGAAACTAATACAAATATCCTAAGTACATTGAGCTAACATTTCATGTCTTTAGGTTGAATTCATGTGAGGCAGCACTCCCAAAATTTTGTTTACAGGAGGCTTTAAGATTTCAGGTCACCAAACTGGACTGAAATGGGCTCCTTGCAATTCATTTGCTATTTTGTAGTGTCTTTGATTTTAAAGATCAAAAGTGAAAGAAGGCAACTGTAATACAAAAGCCTAAACAGCTTTCCATTCACTATTCTAGGAAGCGAGGGCCATACACGTGTCGGGCTTCCAGCATTCAGGTTGCAAAGCCAGGCTCACCTGGGTGGCCAGGGGGTCCAGGACTCCCAGGAAATCCCTCTGGTCCAGCAGGCCCCGAACGTCCAGGTGCGCCAGCTGGCCCTCTTTCGCCTTTCTTGCCCATGTCACCTGGCAATCCTGGATCTCCCTTAAATTCAGTCAAACACCTTTAAAATTCTCATTTAAGCAGGATATGTGATCAGAATTAAGTATAAACTATGTTAGTTTGCATTTATTGATCTATTTAGCAATTCATGGTAAATGTCTGCTGTGAGCCAGCACCCTGAAAACTTGCTGGAAACAAGATGGCTATGTAATCTGTGGGGTACAGTGCAAAATGAAAATGCACCTCTCTTGTTTTTTAAAAATAAACTTTTAAAAAGCAATTCAAGACAGAAATGGCAGAGCATTAAACCAAGCATGGAGTCCTTATCAGCATGGACCTCTGTGGCTACAGAGAGTCCTGTGCCCAGGAAGCCAGGAATATGATGGTAACTGCATACAGATATGTGATAGATACAATCCCTGCCTTCATGGAACTTTAGAGACCACTGGGAGACAGATGTTAATCACAAATGTATAAGTTCAAATTGTAATGTTTAACTCAGGTGTAAGAAGCAAGCAGAACAAAGATATGTGTTCATCAAATACTTGGCATGCAGATAAATAAATGTAAAAAAAAACCCAAAACTTTCGATGGTTTTCTATTCATTAAATCTGTACCTCGCTTTTATGATAAGCCAGAACATATGGATTTGGTAGTGATTTACAAAATCTTGAAGGTAGCTGATTAAAACACTACTCTGTTACTAAGATTTGCCAGCATGATAAAGCCAGCTCATTTTGTGTTCAGTGTGCAGTTTAAAAAAAATTTCTTCTGTAGTTACCTATGAAAAATTTAAATCTAAATGAAACTGTTAATTAATTCAATGAATTAAGTCAAATACAATTTCTCATAGAGGAAAAAATGGAAAGAATCTCTCCCTGGCTTTCTGAGGATCTAGTTTAAAATAAAGGGCAAAGGAAATTTGTTTGTACTCCAAGTAATAAAGGGTTACTTTCTTGGGACTTTGTGGTTTCTAAAAATTTTTCTTGTTGATTTATAGCTGGAGGAAATCTTTAGGAAATGTGGTATTTTATTGGCTCACAAGAGAGTCAGGGAGAAAGTCCCCTAAGTAACAATCTTTACATTCTTTGGAATTATATACTCTTGAAAGTCTGATGACAAATGACAGACTCCTACAAAAGAAAAACAAACAAAAAAACCCCGTCTCCAAAGTTTTCATTCAACTTCAGGATTGATGAAATCGATCTGGATTCAATTTTTCTCTGGATCCAATAGGCTTCCCCAGGGGTCCATGGAACTACAAGTTAAAACGCTTGTGGGAATTTCTGTTAGTTACTCTCTATCAGTCTCGCTCTGAATCTTGGTGTAGTTGCTATAGACAGAAAGATTGGAAGAAGATAAACCTAAAGAACAACTGAGCCCTGCTGAGACCTTTGGTTGCTGCTGATACAGCATATAAGGGAGGACTCGAAAAAACTGTGACAGGATAAATAAATCCTCTGTGTAATGCAATGAAAATAAAGTTCTAAAACAATTAAGAAAGATAAATGTATCTTAGGATTTTTTTGTGTGTTTTGTTTTTAATAATGCTCTAAATTTATTTTATTTTATATCTTTTGTTATGTTTAATAAGTGTTTTTTATTATAAAGTTGGGAAATTTAATTTTGTAAGCATGTGTGATCTGAATCCAGAGCAGAGACTGACCACTTTGTGCCATAAGAAAAACAAACACTGCCTGGGCATCTTATATGGATCTGTGATCACAGACTCCTTCTGGCAGCATACGTAAATCGCCGGGCCACTTATGAGAAATATCTCATGGGTTGAAACTGGAGAAAATAAACTCAGGAGTTGAAACTGTGTGACAGACATCCTCAGTTATGTGTGTGTGTGTGTGCTTAGTGGCTAAGTTGTGTCCGACTCTTTGCGACCCCGTGAACTGTAGCCCACCAGTCTCCTTTGTCCCTGGGGATTCTCCAGGCAAGAGAACTGGAGTGGGTTTCCATGCCCTCTTCCAGGGGATCTTCCCAACCCAGGGATCGAACCCAGGTCTCCAGCATTGCAGACAGATTCCTTATAGTCTGCACCATCAGGGAGGCCCACCAGGAAGCATACATAAATTGCAGGGCCAGTTATACGAAATATCTTGGGGGTTGAAACTGGAGAAAATAAACTCAGAAGTTGAAACTGTGTGATAGACATCCTCAGTTATAGAGCTGTGTATANGACAGATTCCTTATAGTCTGCACCATCAGGGAGGCCCACCAGGAAGCATACATAAATTGCAGGGCCAGTTATACGAAATATCTTGGGGGTTGAAACTGGAGAAAATAAACTCAGAAGTTGAAACTGTGTGATAGACATCCTCAGTTATAGAGAGAGAGAGAGAAAAAAAAAAAAAGCCCAGACAAATGCCTGAAAATACAGTAATGTTTTCAATTTTCCTTGCCCACAATGAATCCAGATACTTATTGATATTTAAAAGGACTCATTTCACTACCAAAATGTAAACACTTTAGTGGCCTACGTACCTTTGGTCCTGGTGGTCCTGGCCTTGCACCTTCTGAATAACCTGGCTCTCCCTTATCTCCTTGGAGACCATGAATACCCGGGAGGCCTGGACTTCCAGCTAGACCCGGGAACCCCACAGTTCCCTTCATTCCTTTAGTACCTGAAATTAGGAAAGAAATCAGGTAAAATAGGTGAAGGCAGAGATCTTGAAGGATTCTATTCCTGACCTTTGCACAAACCATCTTTCTCCCATGAAGTTGGTTTCTCAGAAGCTCTAAAGCATCAGGTAGCCTCGATGGATGATTTTCTGCACAGTGTAAATATTTATTTCACTCTCATGTTCTTGCTGCATACAGTACCTTTGTCTAAGAGCATATCTAATTGTTTTACACCAACTTTCTATCATGTGGAAAACCAAAGTGGCAACAGAGAAAATGCAGAATCAGGACTCATCATGAGGTTGTAGGCTCACAATAGGACCTTACGCGTTACCTGGCACTCCCATATTTCCCGTGCTTCCTGGGATACCACGTGGTCCTGGCTCACCGGGATTCCCAAAGATGCCCGGCTCTCCTCTGGGGCCTTAAGAACAAATAAATAGTCATAGGTTCTGTGTAGTTTCTGGACACCATAGATGCTCAATGAACACTGTGGCTTGCACAAATGAATGAATCCAGAGCAACCAGACCAGCTGGTTTAGGTACTTGTTTAGCTACCGCTATGCCTCCAAATAGGGAAGGGACTGGCAACTCAGAAAAGGTGCAATTAGAGAAAATTATATTTTGATCAGCAGGCCTGGAGTTCAAACATCAAAGTCATCCTAGGACCAAGGCCAGCAGGAAAAAAGGGGCTACTGTGACAGTATGGTAATAGATTTCCAAACGCCGTAAGGAAATTTTATTACCATGCAATAAATTTCATCACTGATGTTGTCATGAGGAATAGGGGACTACTTTATTTATTTAAAAAATTACTTTACAAACTGAATAATGTGTTTAAAATAGAGGCAAATTTGGAAGCCTCTAAAGCATTTTCTTTTAATTTCATGGCTGCAATCACCATCTGCAGTGATTTTCGAGCCCCCCAAAATAAAGTCTGACACTGTTTCCACTGTTTCCCCATCTATTTGCCATGAAGTGATGGGACCAGATGCCATGATCTTAGTTATCTGAATGTTGAGCTTTAAGCCAACTTTTTCACTCTCTTCTTTCACTTTCAGCAAGAGGTTTTTTAGTTCCTCTTCACTTTCTGCCATGAAATTAAAAGACTCTTACTTCTTGGAAGGAAAGTTATGACCAACCTAGATAGAATATTAAAAAGCAGAGACATCACTTTGTCAACAAAGGTCCGTCTAGTCAAGGCTATGGTTTTTCCAGTGGTCATGTATGGATGTGAGAGTTGGACTGTGAAGAAAGCTGAGCACCGAAGAATTGATGTTTTTGAACTGTGGTGTTGGAGAAGACTCTTGAGAGTCCCTTGGACTGCAAGGAGATCCAACCAGTCCATCCTAAGGGAGATCAGTCCTCGGTGGTCTTTGGAAGGACTGATGCTAAAGCTGAAACTCCAATACTTTGGCCACCTCATGCGAAGAGTTGACTCAATGGAAAAGACTCTGATGCTGGGAGGGATTGGGGGCAGGAGGAGAAGGGGACGACCGAGGATGAGATGGCTGGATGGCGTCACCAACTCGATGGGCATGAGTTTGAGTGAACTCCGTGAGTTGGTAATGGACAGGGAGGCCTGGCATGCTGCGATTCATGGGGTGGCAAAGAGTCAGACATGACTGAGCGACTGAAGTGAACTGAACTGAAAGCATTTTCTTACTTTCTTCTAGGATATATGATATTGTAATAAATTATAGTGTACAATACATACCAGAAATTTCAAAATAACATTTTGAATGCAAAATAGAACTTCATGTAGGTTAATATTTTTAGTTGAGACAGGCTGACCACAATTTGGTTAAATTATAAGAAGCAAATTCCTGTTGGGACAACGTTGGGGCAGAATTCATACTCTAAAAACACATTTTTGTTAAATTTAGGCCTAGGAAAACTTAACACCTGTTATTCCTATTAGAGAGTCAGTCATACCTGGTGGTCCTGGTGGTCCAGGAAGCCCTGGGAGTCCTTTTATACCTGGTAACCCTGGAATGCCTCTGTATCCTTTCTCACCAGGCTTTCCTGCAAGTCCTAATATTAAAAAAACCATGTATTAAATATACAGATTAGAATTCTATCAGACTTTTCCAATCTTGATTAAAATTTATTAGCTATTATTATAGTATACATAGACTATTTGTTAAGAGTATAGGAAGATTTAGGCTTATATTTTATTTAAAAAGAGTGTTAAATGAGATAACACATAAAAAGCATTGGCACAGTTCCTGGCATGAGTTAGGTATAGTTCTCAAAGAACACTAGCAATTATCATAATGTTTACACTTTAAACCAATATTTTAGGAATTAGTGACCTAAACACAGCTCTTCTCTTTTTTCTTTAATTAATGACAGAGGGTCATCTACTACAGTATTCTTATTTAGACTACTGCATTCTTAATCCATCTATTACAACTATAATTTATTAAGTAACTGGTTTATGGAAGACATTATTTTCTTTTATTATCTGATTTAACCTTCAGGCAATCTGAATGAATTCTTGAGCCTTTCCAGACTGGGTGGTAAGATGAGAAAATTGAGACTCCTTAAGAAGTCAATGAACTAATGTAGAGTTACAACATCAGTTACTGGTAATGCTGGGATCTGAACCCAGTCCCACAACACCATCCTGCTTTTCCTAAAACATGGATTTGATCACATTATTCTCCTGCTAAAAAATATTCATTGCCTCTCTTTTGCCTACAGAGTAAACGATGAATTCCCTTCATGGCACTTAGAATGGTAATGCTGGGATCTGAACCCAGTCCCACAACACCATCCTGCTTTTCCTAAAACATGGATTTGATCACATTATTCTCCTGCTAAAAAATATTCATTGCCTCTCTTTTGCCTACAGAGTAAACGATGAATTCCCTTCATGGCACTTAGAGCATTCTACAATCTGTTCATGGCCTGGTTTATGCCTTTCCTCAAGCAGAGTCACTTCCTTTGTCTGTTTCCCTGCTTACATATTCATTCATTCACATATGGGTTGAGTACTAATTAATAGACAGGTCCTGTTTTGAGTACTGGAGACATAAGTAAATCACATTCCCTTTGTCCCGGTTTTTAGTATTTAATTGGAGAGAGCCAAATAAAAAATCACCACCCAGTGAGAGAGTTTCTGTAACAGAGTTGGGCACAATGTGCTACAGGTAAGAATTCTGAGAGGAGGGGGAATTTTAAATTTTTTATTAGATTTTTATTTTTGGCTGCACCATGAGGCATGCAGGATCTTAGTTCTCCAACCAGGAAACCAACTTGGATCTCCTGCATTGGGAACACAGAGTCTTAACCACTGCACCACCAGGGAAGTCCCAAGAAGAGGGGATATTCTTAAGCTCAGTCTTGAAGACCAAGTGGGAGCCAGCTGGATGGAGAAAGCCTGCAATGGAGCAGGAATTCCTAGACAAGAAAATACATGTGTGAAGGGGTGGTGAGTGGCAAGAGGTGAGAATTTTTTCTTTTGTAACTTTTGTTTTTTTCCATATATGTCCTCTGTCATAATCTAAAATATGTATTATTTAGGTTATTCATTTGCTTTGTAATTTAAGGGGTGGCAAACGACTGCCTGTGGGCCAAATTCGGCTTAATGTTTTATAGCTGGAGATCCAAGGATGGCTTTCCCATTTTTGTGGGTTGTAAATCAACAAACAAACACCAAAGATGAATAGACAGCTAGGGTCACAGGTGGTCCACAAAGCCTAAGATACTTATTACCTGGTCCTGGATATAAATCATTTCAGAGACGTGACTGCCACTTTCCTCGACTGAGCTGTTAGTTTCCTCATGACCAGGATACTAGCACTCCTTAGTTTACCTCTCTGTCATTAGGGCAGAGTAAAATGCCCCAGTTTTATAGCTGGAGATCCAAGGATGGCTTTCCCATTTTTGTGGGTTGTAAATCAACAAACAAACACCAAAGATGAATAGACAGCTAGGGTCACAGGTGGTCCACAAAGCCTAAGATACTTATTACCTGGTCCTGGATATAAATCATTTCAGAGACGTGACTGCCACTTTCCTCGACTGAGCTGTTAGTTTCCTCACGACCAGGATACTAGCACTCCTTAGTTTACCTCTCTGTCATTAGGGCAGAGTAAAATGCCCCGTCAGTAAGTTCTAAAAATAGTTGTTGAGTAGATAAATGTTATGTGGTGGCTGGAGAGGTAGGCGAAGGACAAGTGGTAGAGAAACTTGGATGCCGGTCTAAGAAAGTTGAATTCTTAAAGCAAGGGGAGACTTGGAGAGATTTTAAGCCAAGAATATTCTTTGCTCATTTGAAACCTCTTCACAATTTAAATACTCCTTCATGGAGGATTTAAAAAATTTTTTATCTTATTGAAGTATAGTTGACTTACAATGTTTTATTATTTCTGTTGTATACAAAGTAATTCAGTAGTTATATGCATATATTCTTTTTCATATTATTTTCCATTATAGTTTATTACAGGATGTTGAATATAGTTTCCTGTGCTCATGGAGGCTTCTTTGACTACACCATTTAAGGTGTTCTCTGCTTTGTTTGTCTCCCACAGAGCTCAGTGTCTTGGTACCCAGCCGACAGCAGAGTGAAAAGGCTGAGTATAGACTTTGCTTTTTACCTTTTTATTTTGTATTGGCGTACAGCTGATTAACAAACAATGCTGTGACAGTTTCAGGTGAACAGTGAAGGGAGCCAGTCATACATATACATGTATCCATTCGCCCTCAATGAGTATGGACTTTGGAACCACATCAGAGTGAGATCCATCTCTGCACTTCCTATCAGAATGACACTGAGTAATTTGACCTTTCTATTTCCCATCTGTAAAATGGGATGATAGCAATCATCTATTTGTAGTGTTGTTGTGAGAATTAAATGAGTCAATATTCGTAAAATTTGGAATAGTACCTGCATGTGGGAAGGGCTTCACAGGTCTTTGCTAAAAGTAACACAACAGTTCTATTGTATTATTCATTTTCTTTTTATTGTTGTTTAGTTGCTAAGTCGTATCTTACTCTTTGGAACCTCAGGGACTGTAGCCTACCATGATCCTCCGTCCATGGGATTCCCTAGGCAAGGATACTGGAGTGGGTTGCCATCTCCTTCTCTTTGTTCGTATGCCTAAATCTCCCATGCAGACTCCTCAAGGAGAGGAAGACTGCCTTTTTGTACCCTTAATAGCTCTTCCACTATTTGCAATGGATGTCTTCAAGTTAGACATTCAGATTAAAAAATGAATCATATTGAAATTAGAGAGGCCTAGATAGTATGGTCTTTTGCTGTTGTTGTTCACGCTCTGCTCCTTGGTTATGTGTTTGAAAAGCCAAAAGGAAACATACAGGACCGCCTCCATGTGTACTGTACTTTGTTGNTCCTTCTAAAAGCCATGTGCCATGAGGGCAAGAATTTTGGTTAAACTGTTTTTGGGGATTTGTGCACTATGGTATCCCAGAGCCTAAATAGCTCCTGGTACCTAACTGGCAGGCGGATGGTAAGAGGGATTTCTTGTAGAACTGAAGGTTCCACTCTTGTACCTTCAGCAGTAGCACATTGTAGTACATTGCCAATGCTCGACACACATTTAAGGGATACATTGTGTCCCAGATTGCTCCTTTTACTAGATTCCCCGCCCTCAGCATCTGACCCCTTAATGCTTCCTAAGCAAACAGACAAGCAAACAAGAAACAAACCAAGAGCCATCGACTTTTGTGCCTTTTCTCAAAAGCCTATGACTGGGCTTCCCTGGTGGTCCAGTGGTTAAGAATCCATCTTGCAGTGTAGGAGTTACCAGTTTGATCCCTGATCTGAGAAGATCCCACATGCCACAGGGCAAATAAGCCCTTGAGCCACAACTGCTAAGCCCGTGTGCCTTAACTGCAGAAGCTCGCACGCCTTGAGCCTGTGCGCCACATCAAGAGAAGTCACTGCAATGAGAAGCCGGCACACCGCAGCTAGAGAGAGCTCGAGAGCAGCAACAAAGACCTAGCACAGCCGAAAATTAAGTAAATAAATAAAATTCTCTGCTGGCTTCTAACTGCATCACTGTTCAGTTTTCCAGCCCATCCATCACCAGCTAGCATGGCTCACTAAATGGATGTTCAACAACCTTAACTCAAACTCTCTGACTTGCTCAGAAAATACCAATCTCTACTCAGGAATTTCCACATATATTTCTGAATTAAGATAATTATGATTAATTAATCTGAAAGTTAGTATCAAAAGACTCCTTTGAATCAGCATGTAAAGGATATTCAGGGGAACAGCTGTTTCTTTGTACCTATTCTGGATCACCCGCAGGCTACAAGCATAGATATCAGAAAGCAAACTATTCAGCAGGAGAAAGACGCATTTAAATAAAATATTACTATCATGCATACTTTACAATAGGACTGTTATTTAATATTACAGTTTTAAATTGCATTCAATGTGGGATACAAACCTATCCTGGANCTATTCTGGATCACCCGCAGGCTACAAGCATAGATATCAGAAAGCAAACTATTCAGCAGGAGAAAGACGCATTTAAATAAAATATTACTATCATGCATACTTTACAATAGGACTGTTATTTAATATTACAGTTTTAAATTGCATTCAATGTGGGATACAAACCTATCCTGGATTTTGACAAATACTAAGAGGAATATAACCATTCCTTGAAAACTCCTCCTGAGATTGAAGAAAGCTTGGGTGATTGAGACTTGAGAAGAGACTAAAATATACATGTACAAAAGTATCTTTTTTATATGAGCTTAATGTAGTTTCTTATAATGAGGTGAAAGTTTTAGAATAAAATGAAATATATAAATAGGAGGAACATGAATGTGAAAAATATTTTTAAGAGGGTGAGAAAGATATAGAGAGAGGAAGAGAGATTGAGAAAGAAGAGAAAAAAAGAGGTGGAAAGAGACAGAGAGAGAGAGATGGAGAATGATAGAGACCTTCTCTGAAATGCGTACCTGGAATCCAGGAGCTCCTGGCAACCCAGGGTCACCTTTTCCATCAAGGCCTACACCTTCTCCTTCAGCAGGAGCGCCCTTGAAAAGGAAATTCATCAAACATCAGCAGCATTTTATCTTCAAAATATCTTTAAACGATTATTCAAGGTCATACTGTTTCAAGGATAAAAGTGCTTCCAGGATATATACTTATAGCAGTGCTATAGGATTTTTTAGTTATTCTGTTTTGAAGAATTCAAAGCATTTTCATGTTTTCTAAACTGACCATTGGCTATAGAGGGAAGACACAAGAATAATACACCATTTCCCAAGACACCAAAATAAGTGGCACTTCCTGATCTAGAATCTGGAGCCTTGAGCATAACATCAGTTCTCCTTTCCTAGACCTTATTTTCCTAAGGGATGATACAAAGCTTGCATTCCTTAAGACATATTTATGACAAGAAGTAGAAGACACTCAATAGGAACAAATGTCATTTCTGAATTAATCATGAAATCTGATTTGTAATTACATATCTTAAGAGATATGCCTTTCATATGTACAATTAGAGATTTTCAACAATAACATGCCACAGATCACTTACCTTTTCTCCTTTCAAACCAATGACACCCTAGGGAAAGAGCATCATATTAATAACTAGAGGCAAACCAAATACAGAACNCAGTCGTGTCCGACTCTTTGCAGCCCCGTGGACTGTAGCCCATCAGGCTCCTCCATCCATGGGATTCTCAGGGCAAGAATACTGGAGTGGGTTGCCATTTCCAGGAGCTGATGTCAAATCCATGTCCACGTGGGAAAGAGATATCACCTGCCTCTAAGGAGCTTTAAAGTGAAAGTGTAAGTTGCTAAGTCATGTCTGACTCTTTGTAGCCTATGGAAGATAGCCCACCAGGCTCCTCTGTCCCCACCATGGAATTCTCTAGGCAAGAATACTGGAATGGGTTGTCATTCCCTTCTCCAGGGGAGCTTCCTGATCCAGGGATCAAATCCAGGTCTCCTGCATTGCAGGTGGATTCTTTACCATCTGGGCCACCAAGGAAGCTTGGGCTGGAGTCGTTGGTTTTTGCAGGCCCTGAATTAAACCCAGAGTTGAGCTTCTGCTGCCTTATAGTTCAGGGCTGTCATAACAGGACCCAGAAGGTGAAGTCCTTCTCCCACACACCCAGGACCTGAGCTGTCCTGCACTGCTGCCTTCCTATGCTACTCAAAGGTGCAGAATGACTCAGGCCGGGCTTGTTTAGACAAAGGCTTTTTCTTCTCTGCAGTCCAGGATGGGCATTGCCAGTGCATTCCAGGGACCAAGTAGGATCAGATAAAAATATTTGTCCATTATCAAATGGACAAATGACAATAGCTATTTTTTTTGCCCTGAATTGATAAAAAGGTAAATACTATAATCTCTATCATTAGCAGTTAATAAGGGACACTGATTCAAAATTTCCTTGATATTTGGAAAGACTTGATCAAGCATAACATTAATATTGTCCTTCATTACACTTACTGGACCACGAAATCCTGGAGGGCCAGAGTTTCCTTTCCACCCCTGTATTGAAAGACAGTTACAAATTATGAGCTCACTAATCAAAAGTATTTACATGTTAGGTATACTTAGAAACAAAAATGCATAAACAAATCTATGTTAAAACTGATGTTATTTCTATGAAATGTACAAGTCAAATTAGCACAAAAGGGATATTGACTTTTGATTATTTTCCTGGAGGGCCATATCTGAGGCAGAAATCCTATCTACACGGTCCGGAAGAAGTGGCTCTTGTTCTCTAGGTTTCCTCCACATCACTCCCTTGAAAGGATGTTTGCATTGTTGCATGCTCTCACTGTTCGCACAGGGAAGCCAGGCCATGAGTTGTAGACAGTTCCCAGTGTCCCAGCTACTGTCAACTTCTCCTACTGAAGAGGGCATTCCAGAATTCTACAGAAAGCCATAATATCATAGGATAAAAATCTTGACTCTGGATAAATATACCTATATAGGAAAATTATTTGAAATCTGTAACGTGTTGTCAGAAATAAATTGATGTGAAACACAGTCCATAGTTCACCAGTGATGACCATTCAGTTCATCGTGACCCAGGTTGCGACTCACAGGGCTTAAACAAGGCTTGACCTCCAATGAGCCGATACTTCCTCCAGCCACAGATCTCTTCCAACTCCTTCCTCATGGGAAGCTGAAATCTATCTGGTCCTAAGCCAGCTTCCACTACACAGAACAGGTTTAAAATATTTCCCTTCAAGTGTTTAAATAAAGCCGCCACTGCTCTCTTTCTTCCTTACAAATATGCTGAGGTATTTTAGTGAATTCTGACTGCAGCTCCTTGCACTGAGTTTCAGGACGTGGGGAGGAAAACGGTGAGAAAACCCAACCAATAACAAAAGCTGAAAGCAGATGTCAGGAAGGGAATTACCTTAATGCCATCTTCACCCCTTAACCCAGGGAAACCCTTGTCGCCTTTGGCTCCCTAAGAGAAGAGCAAAGTGAAGAGATCAGAAGACACACTGGTAATCAATTTCTTCTGCAGCAAGCAAAATGCTTTAAACTCCTTTTTAGGGAGGGGGGAAAGGGTGTTCAGATGACTTCTCTCCACCAAGAGGGTGGAACACTAAAAGGGCATGCGTACTCAGCCGCTCAGTTGTTTCCGTCTCTGCAGCCCCATGGACTGTAGCCCACCATGAGTGACTCAAAAACCCTCTTGGTCTAATAGGACTGACTTTAATTACATCAACGGACCAAGTCACGTCTTTACCTCAGTGCCAGGGAAACCGGGGGCGCCATCTTTTCCAGGCTTTCCCTAAAACAAAAACAAAAGAAAAGCATGTAATTTACGGATACTTTAGTAAACACGAAAAGCTGAAATGATACGATCTCTTGATCTTAGGTAAGAAAGCCTAACTGAGGTTTCCCTCAGTTATTAGAAGGAAAGACTATTAATTGCAGAACTGACGATGACCTTCTTCTGCCAGGAAAGGCAGAAGCCAGTCAGACTGGGAAGTTAGGGAGGGTCATGGGATTCCCCAGGCAAGAGTTAGACATGACTGAAGCAACTTTGCACACATACACTATTCCACTGTATATATGTACCACATCTTCTTTATTCATTCATCTGTCAATGGACACATTTGTTTCCATGTCCTGGCTAAACTAAAGTTAGCCATCCAAGCTTAGAAAGAAAATCAGGGAAGCACTGAGCAGAGAAGTAGGAAAATTCAGAAAGAGAGAGGCGTTCACAGTCAATGTATTTATTTGCAATGTTGGCAGTTCCCTGAACTGCAGACGTGCCTATATTTAAATATATATATAAAAGGAATTTTACAGTGTTTAAAGAGACAGAGCTGTTTAACTAGTATGGCACTTACCTTCCATTATAAAATTAAAAATAACATTAGTTGAATATTTTTCTTAGAAAAAATATACTTTTCCCAGTGTATGATTTTTAGAGTTTTTAAACAATGAAGAGTGCTGCATGCTGGGTACTATGGGCTAAGTCATTTCAGTCCTGTGTGACTCCTTGTGACTCCATGGACTGCAGCCTGTCAGGCCCCTCTGTTCATGGGGATTCTCCAGGTAAGAATACTGGAGTGGGTTGCCTTCCCTCCTCCAGGGGGTCTTCCTGACCCAGGGATGGAACTCTTGTCTCATGTCTCCTGTGTTGGCAGGCAGGTTCTTTGCCACTAGTGCCACCTGGGAAGTCCTAAGCATCTTATGCTGCTAAGTCACTTCAGTCGTGTCCGACTCTGTGCGACCCCACAGACGTCAGCCCATCAGGCTCCGCTGTCCCTGGGATTCTCCAGGCAAGAATACTGGAGTGGGTTGCCATTTTCTTCTCCAATAGATGACTCCAGGTAAGAATACTGGAGTGGGTTGCCTTCCCTCCTCCAGGGGGTCTTCCTGACCCAGGGATGGAACTCTTGTCTCATGTCTCCTGTGTTGGCAGGCAGGTTCTTTGCCACTAGTGCCACCTGGGAAGTCCTAAGCATCTTATGCTGCTAAGTCACTTCAGTCGTGTCCGACTCTGTGCGACCCCACAGACGTCAGCCCATCAGGCTCCGCTGTCCCTGGGATTCTCCAGGCAAGAATACTGGAGTGGGTTGCCATTTTCTTCTCCAATAGATGAAAGTGAAAAGTGAAAGTGAAGTTGCTCGGTCGAGTCCAACTCTTAGCGACTCCATGGACCACAGCCTACCAGGCTCCTCCATCCATGGGATTTTCCAGGCAAGAGTACTGGAGTGGGGTGCATCTTATACTTCCACCTATAAAGTCCTGAGTACTGACTGATTTTGGGTTTCCCTGGTGGCCCAGATGAATCCACCTGCAATGTAGAAGACCTGGGTTCCATTAATTAGGCTGCACATGACACTGATTTCCAAACTCACCTGTGGGCCTGGTTCTCCAGGAGCACCTTTTTCTGATCCATAAGATTCTCCAGGTGGCCCCTGTATCAGCGAAAGTTAGGTCAAGTTTTGTAAATTACTGATCTTTGACTTACATCGATTTTTATTAACTTTTTCCTCCCATTAAAATTTTTGAAATGATAGGTTATCTAAGTGAGACATCTTATTTATGAATATCAAAAACAGATGCTATAAAATCAGATGCTGAAGATAAATCACCAGATGGGCGACAGAGGGTGCATGTAAATCAGTGCAGGGATTTCAGCTAGAAGTGGCCATAACATAATTCTAGTATCTATGATCCCTGCAGTAAAATGCTATCATGCTTTAGCTAACATTAAGCCTTAAAGGTAGATCATACATCAAAATATGCTCCAAGCTTCTACTATTAGTTTCAAGGGAACAATATGATTCTAAGTGACCTACGGAGGGTCCAGGGGGTCCGGACTGTCCCATGGCTCCCCGGTCTCCCTTCTCTCCCTTGAGTTCCTGTCACAAAAACAAGTTGAGGTCATCAGAATAAGAGCAAACAAGATACTACTGACTACGTTTGGAAAAGTCCTCTAGCTGTCCAATGAGCTGGATTTTCAAGTTACATATATACCTCCTATTAACATAACACATCACCATTTCTCACATTTTGAATTTTATACCTGTTAACCCCTTGAAACAATACACAAACATTTTGTGTGCTGCATTTTATTTTTTGAATTGAGGTACAGTAGATTTACAAATATTATATTAGTTTCAGGTGTACAATGTAGTGATTTAAGATTTTTGTGTATTATACTCCATTTATAGTTATTATAAAATACTGGTTATATTCCCTGTGCTGTAGAATATATCCTTTGTACAGTCTCTTTTGTAAAAAAGAAAGTAATTTAGATCAAACTATATTAAACTAATTTAACTCCTGAATCAGTTTTCTATAGGCATAATCAGATCATTTCTAATACATTTTACTCTCATTTTTAATATATTGAAATTATTTTCACTGAGATCAATTATTTTGAGTAAATATTATAATGAGGATTTGAGGCATTAATCAGGTTTGTTTTGGCCTTATCACATTTTATTAATATTTTGTGAAAATATAATTTTCAAAAGCATCATTTTTTTTTTTAAAGTCATTTTTTATCCCTTGGGTCAAATCTCCCAGCTCTTAATGGTCTCAAGATAAGATTTTTTTGAATCAATTTTTCAGCCAATAAAGCTTTAGATTTTATTAAATTAGAAATTATTTTCACTGAGATCAATTATTTTGAGTAAATATTATAATGAGGATTTGAGGCATTAATCAGGTTTGTTTTGGCCTTATCACATTTTATTAATATTTTGTGAAAATATAATTTTCAAAAGCATCATTTTTTTTTTTTTAAAGTCATTTTTTATCCCTTGGGTCAAATCTCCCAGCTCTTAATGGTCTCAAGATAAGATTTTTTTGAATCAATTTTTCAGCCAATAAAGCTTTAGATTTTATTAAATTTACTTTTGTTGATTAATTCTGAAAAGTTCAGTTATTTTCCTCAGAAAATATTTTTTCCAGTATTCAGTGAGAGTTATTATTTTGGCCATATAAAACTTCACCATGTTTTAACTTATCAGCTTTGTTTGATAACTTCTATCATTAAAAGTTAATTATATTGAAAAGTGATGGCTAAGGTATTTCTTTTACGGTGATGAAAATGTTCTAAAATGCCCACAGTAAGTTGCACAACTCTGTGAATACATTAAAAGCCACTGAATTGCACACTAAATGGGTGAATTATATGTTATGTGACTTATACCTCAATAATTCTCAATAATTAATACCCCAATAATTAAAAATCAATTATAACAAAAATCCATGAATTTCTTATTTAAAATGGTAAAAATGACAGCACACAAATCATATTGCAATCAAGGCATTATCAGAACAGTTAATCATAATCTTTAAAAAGAGAGACGATCTATGTTTACTTCTTAGTGTGTTCCTTAGCTCCTCGGTCTTGTTCGACTCTTTTTGACCCCACGGACTGTAGCCCTCCAGGCTCCTCTGTTCATGGCGTCTTCCAGGCAAGAATGCTGGAGTGGGTTGCCATTTCCTTCTCCAATTTCTTAGTTAACCACAGGAAAACTATTAGCTTCCCCCTCACTCCCTATTACCTGTCCCAGATATTTCAGGATCCACGTAGTGTCTAGGATTGGGGTATTATGCTGTGATGCACGTCTGAGCATCTGATTCAATTTTGTTCCCTGGTCCTTCCAGCTACCCCAATGTGAGAGCAAAAAGCACCTGATAATTTCCAAATAAGAGTCCTCGGAGAGGAATGGGGGCCACAGTGTCTTAGGGTTATAACGGAAGGGTAAAAACATCCCATTTGATTATGATAACACTCCACCCTTATTTTTAGGCCATTACCATCCTTCCC